>JAUNZO010000570.1:0-39459 GCA_031894775.1 Chloris gayana
AGATCGGCTCCGGTGCAGGGGCCCCTGCATCTAATATGTGCAGGGCCAATAGCGTCGTGCCACCTGTCCATGTAAATTAAATAAAACAAAATTAATTTAGAAACTAAGCCTCATTATACGGAAGAAATACGACGGCTGCCGCGGCTCCTCGCGTGCGCGCCCTGAGTTCTCGTATGCTCCAACGGACGGGGCTGCCACTGCCTTGATCTTTTGATTGTTATTTTTTCAACGAGAAAGTTGAGAAACGTAGAGAATTGTGTGCAACAGCTTTTTCTTCTTTTTTAGGAGTGTTCAGCAGCTAAGAAGAACGAATTTTGCAAGATGGTCTGTCAATACTGATAGATAATGTTTTGAACACACTTCTTTGGGAGATTTATTATTATCATGCAAGCATACTAGCATCAAACTGTATGGATTAAAATTATTCTCATGCCAGCTCGATTATTCTAATAACTCGAAATATTCGTAACTGAACTATCATGCATTTGAGCAACTTGTTTTTATTGACACCACTATTCCAAGCTCCACTTAATGAATTTATGAAACCGGTAATATGAGATCCGAGAAGAGGGGTGGACTTCGGATTAAGCTCTATGGATTCCGAAAATGACCTTGTGGAAAATGGGAGGCCTACAAGAGAATAAATTGAAAATAGAGTTACCGCCAAAAAATATTGAACTTTGGTCCAATACTATTAAGTTTACAACTATGTTGATACCTGCATTTGGTCATACTTGCTTGATGATTCCGCCATGTTCAGTAATTGTGTGAAACTCTGTAAACATTCTCACTGTTACTATGGGTCCTTAACAAAAATTTGACAAAAAAATACTATAGAAAAAACTTCACCTGGTTTGGAGTTTGATTAAAATAAAAGAATGGTTGTTGCTGTTGCCGGCTTGTCAAATCCTGAAAGTTAAGAAATATAAGAACAGAGGAGTGAAAGCATGGTTTTAAGTAAGGTCTTAGCTTGGAACCTCTTGCATTTGGTACATATCATACGAGCATACTTGAGAAGCACTATAATTAGTTGGAATCAGAGAACCGGGGACAACTTCAGATGATATAGGAGCTCTTTCAGTATTCTTTTCTAGATTACCTATTCAATAACAATTAGTCTTGTTTGGTGTTATCCTTCTATGGGAGCGTAACATATTAGTCTTGTTTGGTGTTGCACGCTCGTGATTGTGTGTTGCCTCAAAACTGCTAACATAATATTTTCCACTAGAGTTGATTTTAATGATCATCTCTGCCATGCAACCAACTCTTGTATCTGATCGATTTCTTTGCTTTGCCTCCGATGGATTCTTCTTACTGAATCCTTCTTTTGAGCAAACAAACTTTTTTGTTCTCATCACTTGTGTTGGTTTGGATCGATCATGCCAATGTATTCGGACGCTGAAACCATGCTTTTCTGCATAATCATTGTAGAATTCATAAGCTATTTTTTCATTATCAAATTCTATACCAATCACCGGCTCCGTCTTCTTACTATCATCATCATTTGTGTTTGATTTGTCATTACAGTTTTCCATGCCATCATCTACATAAAACAATCACGTGGTGCCTTAATCAGACCTTAAGCATTGACTCATAACTGCAGCACACCGATTTTGCTAGGTACAAGAATACTAAAATTAGTTATTAGCTAGCTATGGAAATAGAACAAACCTGATGATAATGGAAGATTGGATGAGAAATCTGCCATGCCCTCTCTCTCCTCTCCTCTCTCCAAGTCCATCAGAGCCGAGGGTGTTTGCCGTGCACGCGAAACGATCAAGGCGGCGGGGCGTCGTCCGTTCCAGCTTAAGAAAACTCCCAACGTAGGGCACGCACGCGAGGACGCGTATTAGCCGCGGCAGCCGTCGTATTTCTTCCGTATAATAAGGCTTAATTTCTAAATTAATTTTATTTAATTTAATTTACCTGGACAGGTGGCGCGATGCTATTGGCCCCACATATTAGGTGCCGGGCCCCCTGCACCGGAGCCGATCTCTCCTTGTTGGGCCCAGCTGTTATTTTGCGTTGGGAGCCCAGAATTATTCGTCATGATTCTGCATGAGACGGTTACATGCCTGCAGATCCTGTTTTCTCAAAGATGTGAGGCGCAGGTGGCGGAGGCAAGAGACAAGCGTCTCGGTGAGTTCGTAATCGTATTTGACAGCAAGAGAATTCGTTATCGTATTCGACGGCAAGAGATGAGCATTATTTGGTGAGTTACACAGGCGACGACGTAGCGAGGACCTTGTGGACGACCTTGGGGGTGACGACGCGACTGCGCAGCAAGGACTTTGCGGACAGCCTTCGGGATGACGGCGTGGAGGTGGAGAAAACGGTGGCGATGGCGATCGCAACGACGTTGGCTGCGGGTGGCCCCAAAGTCAATTCGCCACCACTCAGCCGTAGGTTAGCTATGTTATTGGCAGTGAATGGCAGACTGCATTGTGCAGACCTTCTGGAGCGGCAGGCGGATATCCATGGCATGAAGCAGCGAACGATTGCGCGCATGCCGAATTTGTGAGCGGGAAAGACGAGATTTCGGGTGATTGAGACAGCGAAAATGGGTACTAAATTTGACGACGATGGTTTACGTCCAAATAGGATGTTCGTATATTTATCAACCTCTTATGAATTGGATGGTGTTTTTTTGGCTCGACATCCTAAATACACATTTAGGGAGTTTTCCATGTTTACAAACATGTTGGAGAAGCTCTAAGGCAATCAGTCTGAAAATTCTCATAGATGTATGATTTACATATGTACTGTACACTCTTAGAGGTGAGTACACTTATGATATGTGTATCTAAGTTGTACTGTGTAATTAAAAAAATGAAAGGATACAGGACCACCATCCCGGAAATCCTATCGTCATCTATTCCGGAACCAGCGGCAACACAGTTCACACTTCACAAGCATGCTTTGGCACGGACGTGCACCCTGCTCAAAGCGGTGCGACCACATCAATATCAACAGCAACAAGCACGAAATTGTAGCTTTTCATCACAACAACGCCCTCCCACTCGTTTCCTGACCTAGGGTTCCAAGCGCCGCCGTTGCTGCGCCCCCCGAAGGGAGAGGGAAGCCCATCAGCAGCTTAGCTTCCTTTCCTGCCGCTTTTCATCGAGTTTAGTAGATGGGCTTGTGTCGCCTTAGCCTCTTCCCCGTCCAGTGTCGCCATAGCCATGGCCGTCGGGATTGAGCTTCTGCTCATCGCCGATGACATCTCTCGGTGGTGGCCCGGACCATAAGAGGTGCCTCAATAATGTAGTGTTAGGTTCCCGCCCCCTCAACTATTTCTACCTCTCGTTGCCGAACCTCTCTCCGGATTCCGGCCGCTCACCGCCACACCATGGCTTCCAGTGCCGGATCCGATGATGCGGCCCACGGATCCTCGTCGTTCCGCCGGTCGATCCACGTTGGAAGGCGTCGGATCCGTTGGTCTAGTCGCCGGATTGCCAATCCCGGTGCTTGTGGTTCCCCCGACCGGCTCCGCGTCCACCTCACTAAGCCATCCATGTGTGTCTCAACGTCAACGTCGCCACTCCCCGACCCAGGTTCCGCTTGGGTGAGCCGTCGCCCTACCGGACCACGACGCCGCCGAGGGAGACCTTCTCGGTGTGGTCAACCTTGGCGCCATCGAGGGAGACCTCCGCAATGTGGGACTCCCTGCGCCCTTGCCTCTTCGAGTCGGCGAAGGTGGCCCAGGCATCCGCATCGCTGCGAGAGACCACCACGGGCAATCGTGTGTGCAGATATGTGTGACGGCTTTGTCTCGCGCAGCAAGGGCATTCGGACCCGAGGTGCCTGCTCGGTCCGTGTTGAACGGCGCTGGAAATCAGATCCCGACTGTGCTTGTTGATGGGGCTACCAAGCTCAACTCACCTCTGCATTCCTCTATAACATCTACACATCGGGCCCTATGGTATGAAGCTTTTGTTCCTCATTCAATTGAAGTCTCAAAGTCCTACAATTGAGCTCCTATGATCTAAATGTCATACCATAGGACTTAGGGTGTGTTCGTTTCCGGGTATATAATTTTTAGAGGGTCAAATCAAAAAGAATTTTATCATTTTGGAGTAATAAATAAAGTCTAATCTCGAAACTAATTGCAGACCCCCTATCTAATTTACGAGACGAATCCAACGAGGGTAATTATGGTGTTATTAGAAGATGTTTACTGTAGCATCACCGTAGCAAAACATAGATTAATTAGGATCATTAGATTCGTCTCGCAAATTAGAGGGAGTCGTGACATAGGTTTTGTCATTAAATTAATAAAAGTACTACTAAATAGTAAGATTCTCTTTGATGTGATGGGTATAATTTTTAGAGGGCAGGAAACGAACAGAGGCTTAGATCATAGGAGCAAGTTGAGATTTAGAGCAGTCTACACATATCTTGTATTAGCCGTGCGGCTGTGCCTCTCAAATTTAGGTCTTTGTACTCAAATCTCCATACTGTGGTTTACTTAATATAATATAAACCAGTTATCAACCAAAAAAAACAGCAACAAGCACAAGCTACTCGTCACAGCCAAACTATACCATCGACAGATTTTCACAGATAAGTAACAAACATGCAACAAAGGTTCAGACAAGCACGCTCCAGAAATCACAGGGCACAGATGTTTGCAGTAAACATGTAACACAGTTCGGGCGAGTTTAATCGTTTCGTCGGTATGTGCTACATACAGTTCTGAGTGACAAATACGCTGATCACAGAGATCAGATGATTTTATTTTAGAATGCCTCGGGATGGGTCTGTTTGTGACCGCAGGAGATGACGCTCAGCCCTGGAGTCCAATGATCCCTGGAGTAGTGAAATGCAACGAGAAAACCATCACTCCGTTGTTTTGGGGTGCGTGGGTGAAAACAACAATACGAAGCTAGGAAACAGAATTCAGCAACCAGTGAACCTACCACAAGCAACTCGGCCACCAGCATTTCCAGTGGTCTTGCTGAGCTCGTGTCCACCTGAATATATAGACCAAAAAACAACGATTGTTAGCCATGTTATCAGATCTGGGTCACTTGTACATTCTTCAATTTGGAAATTATAAGCAAACAAGTTCTGACGTTGTGCACAACCAAATGTGAAGCTCAGCATGGAAATGGGCTACAGTTTCCAACGAAACAAAGAATATCACAGGGCAGACTAACCTATGGTTGAACTGGTTTAGTTTAGTTACCTGATATCCTGATAGAAAAAAACAGCTGAAACACTTTTATTTGGGTGGAGGTGGGGTAAATGATGAATAGGCAGAATTCTATAGAACAGATCCTATTCAAGTAATGTCGTAATAGCAGTAACAGTTGAGTTTTGCAGAGGATCAACAAAATAGATAAGAATAACCAGTTACCTACATTTTCCCTCTCGATTGTTTTATGATAAAAAATTTAGAGATAAGCAACTCTTAAATTGACTCATTCATGTCACTCAGAATCATCGCACCCTTGTATCTCAAAATGGAGGGAAGTCACCACATCTACAGAGTACAGACAAACGGTACAAGTATAAACAATGACTAGAAGCATTACCCTTTCCAAGATCATCAGGGTCAGCATGAACAACAACAGCTCTGCCAATGATTGAGTTTGGTCCAGTCAGTGGAATCTGCCAAAAAAACCATGTTAAGATATTCTTTGTAACATGGAATTAGAAGGGATACTCACTACACTGAAGAAGTATATGATTACCTGACAGTCGGTAACACTAATGTTAGCAACACCTAGCAGCATAGAAATAAATTCTCAGTGACCAGAACAGTACTTAATATATGCAACATATGAAAGGAATTATATACTACAGCTACAACACATGAGTAACTCAGTTCCGTAAGTACCGGTACCATCCACTACAAGGGAGAATGGAACAGATCAGGAAAAGGAAGGGCACGAGATCACTACCATCTGCTCCAGCTGTAACATTTCCAAGGTCACCAGCATGACGGGTTTCATCTTCTGGCGCTCCATGCTCCTTGCCAGCAGGATTGTAATGCGGTCCTGGATCATGAAACAAATTCACGGATAAGTGGACAATTCAACTGTTAACAAATTAGCAATCATCCTGGCCAAATAAACAAACATAGGCAAGACGATATATACCAGTTGACATGCAGCCATTTGTGGTGTCACCAAGTGCGTGCACATGGAACCCATGGAGACCAGGCTTGAGGCCAGATACACTTCCGGTAACAGTGGTTGGGCCTAATAATAGAACAACCGGTGAATGTTAACAATTCAGACAGTGCAGCTCATCATCAAATAGGTGATGACTTACCATCTCCCTCCTGGGTAAAGAAGATGGTGCCCTTGACACCCTCGTTGCTACCAAGCACAGCAACAGCCTTCACCATTGTCTATGTGTTCTGTAAACAACACAGCAACCAAAATGAGAAGGAAAAAAAAGGACTGTATGGTAAAGTAGCTTAAACTACAAGCAATGGTACGCACTATTTGTGGAAGACTGAACACTCTCAAAAGCAGACACAGGCCACTTTGGCCCAATTATTATATCTACAACAACTGCATAGCACAATCCTCCACCTCTACATACCATTCAAACAAAGACTTGACGACATACAATGTCACAATAGCAAATAATGTCATATTGGAAACCAAGACTAAGAAAATACATCCTAATTCATTTGAACAGGAAGTCAAGAAGAAACCAAACAACTCCGGAATTCACAAATCACTCTGGGAATCCTTTCGCCCAAAACCAGATAACTCAGCAGGTCACCCGTTGGACCCAACATAGCAAATCTGTATCCTTCGCTGCCTCAACATGACATCTGACCGGCAAAACTACTGTTTCAGGTATGTAATCTACAGATTTACAATCCAAAGTAACGTCACGTTATTAACACGACGAGTCCTGGTAAATCCATTTCCTCAGCGGCACGAATCAAGCACCGCAGGCAACGCCAAACAGCTGTAACACAAGAGTCAAATCACGAGTAACTCTGACGCTCTCGCCCTATCGTAGCGCTTAAACCTCCGGACGAATCACTAAAAACAGAAAGCAGATCGAGCCTCTTTTCTACGCCCACAGTTGGGATCGATAGGCCTCTGTTGTACGATCCGTTACAAAACTACAGCATAGAGGACACGGGGAATAAAAACAGAGGCATGCGGATCGCACCAACCCACCGATCTAAGATCCCTCCACAATCTGCTCCGACGGATCGGGAGTGAGTACAAGCAATCGAAACCCGATGAACTGGTGGGGTTTTGGGTCAAGCGGCGTACCTCAGGCGACCCCCGCGGCTAGGAAGAGAGGGGACGACGGCGACGGCCTTGGAGTCTGGAAGGTTCCCAACCGAGCTGAGGCGTGGACAGAGACTGCGGAGTAGTTGGAGGATGGGAGCGCTGTGGGATTTGTATGCGCAGCCGGTCGATGGGACTGTCAAGTTGCGTTGCTATTCCGCAACGATCGGTGCCAATAAGATTCTGATATTCCGTTTTTTTTCAGCCATAAATCTGCTGAGGATTGTGCAGGGAAAATATAAAGTATAAAACCCACAAGTCTATTGAGAAAGAACTCATATTTTTGTTACCAACCAAAGTGACTTTTATAAATGAAAATATTCATCTTGGAAAGCTTAATGTGTGCCCATGAAAGAATTCATGATGCCTTCAATTAGATATAATTTTTTAGAGTGCTAGTAGTGTTTTAGGAGAGATTATTTAAAAGACTAGTTAAAATTAGGTAATTTGGAATCTGTTTTTCCGTCCTGGGAAAAAATTGCTAAATGATATCTTTATTGCCCGAATTACGTAAATAACACCCGGGTGAAGAAATTACAAAAATATTACCATGTCGAACATTTAATTGGTCATTCAAAATTTGGACTTTCGTGCTCCGAAGATACAAATCTCTTGAAAACATTGGGCGTTCGAAGTGTCGAGTTGTCAAGTGTTGGGCGTGCAACATTTCTTGCGCGGGAGGCAGCAGTTGTGGAGCACCCAACGTTTTTTTCCATTAAGAGGAAGAAAAGATGGAAAAATACAAAGTATTTTTAGCCGGTCCGAGACAGGACCAACCAACGCGACCCAAATTACATGAACAGGCTACTCGCGATATCCAAAAGACGACCTAAGACAAAGCATCCATAGACATGAGACTACTCGTGGCATGAGATGCGACCAACAACCAACATCCTAGACAACAAACTAACAAGGTGGCTAAAGACAAGTTTATGCTTGACGTCCATTAGCGACTCCGAGACCACACGCATCTTCGTGACTAGATGGGGACCTCCATGACTCTTTGCCGCTAGCCGAGCACATCAAAATCCCAATTGAGTACCTCCTTTCGACCGTCTCTTCGTCGTAGCCACCCTTGGGGGCTTCATCCGCTTCATCTTGACATGCTTGGCCACCATCCTACATCTTGGAGCAAGTAGGTTGTGTCGTGTTATGGCTCGAACATCTCCTGCAAAGGGCAACACAAACCCAACGACCAGTCCAAGGGGCATGCGACCAACCACAACTTCGACATCGAGTTGCAAACAGATTTGTCCTTGGTGCGAATCTCAATCGAAGCGAGACACAACACATGGACCGACGGGCACATTCGGATTCCGATCGATCTTAGATTTAACACCAACCTTGCGATCAAAGGAGACATCCTTCACTACGACATCATTTGCGGAAGAAACCCCCATGACTAGTTCGCAACCGGGAGGATGATCCCCCAACCCCCTCAAGTGTAAGGGGTTTGTCCAGGATTGTTGTTGAATGGACTCGAGTCCGTGACCTTGTAGTTGGTCCACCCTGTCCACGTAGTGGCACAAGATCCCGAGGAACTTTCACTAGCGGCTTGCGGTCGGGAGGATCCCCCAACTCGCCTCGAGCACAAGGTCGTCGGGGACTGCTCGTTGTAAAAGTTGGAGATGGCGACCCCGCAAATAGTCCACCCTCGGTAGATCCCCATGGTGGCACAACATCCTCATCATCCTCCACAAGCTGCTCACGGTCATGAAGATCACACGGCTCTATCTCGCAAAGCAACGATCTAAGCCTCTAGGAACTTACAAGAGACGGTTCCTCGGTAGTCAACAACCTCATTTTCTTTGCCATATTGAGACGATAAATAACTTCAATAGCAATGTGCAAGCGAACCACGGGCTGGGGAGACCATCGCGGTCATCAAGGATTGAGGGCGGCATCGGTGCGGCTGTCAAAGGTGGCAAGGCGACTTGCATAGCGAGCGTGACTCCTAAAGTGGTTGGATCAACCAAGACAGGAGCCGATGACGGATCGATCGTTGGCCCTTGCGACCTTCCAGCAGAATCCTCCTCGGACATCCTCGGCCTCATGACTCCCGTAGGACGGTTGTGTCCTTCCGAGGACCGTCCTCCATGGTGACATCGTGGACGACAGATCCGGGGGCCGGAGGACAAAAGGCGACGGTGTTTGGTGGAGATCGACGACGACGGCCGGCTAAGGTGGCTTGTGCCGCTTCACCGGAGGATGACGTCGGTCGGCGGCGACGAGGCCCTTCCGTCGCGACATCCGGCCGAGATCCCCGGTGGTGATGGCCCGAAGACGTTTGGGGACGGGTCCCAACTCGAGGGCTCCACCGAAGGACGACGACGGCGGCCAATTGAAGCGGCGGTAGATGTGGATGAGTGAGTTGAAACTCGCCCCGACAAGATGGACGACGGACACGAGCGGAGGCGCGCGCCGTGGCGGAGCATGGGAGGACCGACAACCCCCGGCGGCACCGCGACGGTGGCAAGCGACCGTTACCTCGTCGGCCTCCAGCGAATCGACGACGGCCGAGGTCCGAAGGCGGTGGGTCGTTGCTCATGGACGACGGATGCCCCTGCAGCGAAGGTCGTTCGATCTGCACATAGGGTGGATTAGAGAGATTTCTGTTTGTGGGAGGCGACGAGAGCGAGGAGTGAGCTCGGATCCGGGTTTTCGTGAGGAGAGGAGGCTGGGACAGGGATCGCCGAGCGGCGCTCGACGGCGGCGGTGTGGTCACCTTAGGAGTCACAACCCTTCCTCTCGGCGGTGTGCCGGTGTGGTTGCTCCGGATATCGGTGACCGGATCTCAGCACCCAACGTTTTCATATTTGCTCTCTATGTCTTTCTAAATTTATTCACCCAAAAGATTTAGGATCATTGTTTACTTAAGTCGAACTGTCGTGCCAGCGAATTCAGTACTACTCGCCGATGCAAGATCAAGCCGATGAGGCCAATCTCGATGGAGTCTTTCATTTCACGGTTTCCAACGATGACACATCATCTTTGTGGCCTTAGTCTTTAAAATGAAATTGTATCTCTCAATGCTTTCTTTCATGACACAATTTCATAGATTTGGTAGAATATTAAAATATTGCTAAGTGGTGCTTAGTTATTGGTTGAATGTGCTAGGAATAAAAGGGAAAACTCTCAATCCAATTTCATTTGGCTTTCATAGTGTTGGAAATAGTGTCCATATCCTTTCATGGGGATGAAAGGCATATCCTCTCTTTCATAATAAATACCATGTCATGTCACCATATTTGCTAATGTGACATGCAATTAAATGTAAATGAAAGACCCATTGAAAATGGTGATGAGGACATCACTCCTTTGGATACAAATGACACTCCTCCGTTGAACATTCAAGGACCAATCACCAGAGCTCGCGCTCGACAATTAAATTTACAGGTGAGCTCGTTCCTAAGTCTTTCCTTTCATAATTTTGAGAATAGTTTGCTACCTAATGATTTTATTATGATTAGGAATCAAGGAGAGGACCATAATATGAATGGAATAGGGCTTGGAGGCGTGGAGGACCAGCAAGAGGCGCAAGTCATTGTGGAGGTCCAAACCAAGTCAACTTCGAGTCTGTTTCGGAGTCCAGGAACAGTCTGAATTAAAACGGACGCCCAGATCGCATACGAAGTCGGATTTGGACGTTCTACATATGGATGGAAAGATAATTTCATAAGGTTTCCAGTGGAACCGGTCCCACGTCAAAGTTCATCCGGAGTCGCCGGGAATCATCGAAACATTGGAACGTCCAGAATCTGTTTTTGGTGCTGCGTCACCGTTTTTGGCCTTTGGGCCGTGTATCTCGTGTGAGTCCATTAGGAGAGCGTCCAGGGGGTTCTTGCACGTCCCCAAGTCTTTATTAGCAGCAGTCGCCACCCATGTTAGGGTTGGGTTTTGCTTAGATTATTCTGCTTAAACAGTTTCGCCGTTCATCGGTTTGTGAGACCCCAACTTGTGAGTTTAATCATACATCTGTAAATTTGGTTGCGTTCTTTCTTGTTCTTGCTTGTGTTCTTGATTCGCAGGCAGGGATTAGCCTTCTGGTGAGGTCAACCGTGCAACGCCGGTTGATAACCATAGAGGACGTGGTGCTGCGATTGCGGGGTTCGAACGTGTTGTTTAGGAGCCGGATCGACGTGTGTCACATCTTCGCCAAATCAAGAGTTATCCGAACCTTTCGGAAGATCGGGACCCTAGTCCACATCAAGTGGTAATCGAGCTTCGGGTGCACCGTCGGGTTCGCCTCTACCTTTAGTTTAGTTTGTTTCTTTATTATCCTATCATCCACGAAAAAGCCAAAAAAAAAATTTAGTTTTAGGGTTCATCTTGTCCAAGCCGTGTTTAGCCTTTGCATGTTTCAATTTCAGAGTCCGTAGTGTTGAGTTTGTGTACTAGTGATTGTTTTGTTGCTGGTTTAGTTCGTGTTCTTGTCGTCGCTTGTGCCACCTTGAAACCCTAGCCGAATTACCTCAAGTTTTGCTTTGTCTCGAGAGTTTTTGTCACCTCCGCTGCATCCACCATAGTCCCACCCTACACTCCCACCCTTTTTCATCTCGAACTCAACACCCCACGAACAAGACCTACTCCTGTTTCCGTTGCATACATTAATCGTCGAAAAAAAAAAAATCCTACCCGATTGCAATTCCGTCCACCGAAACCCTAATTCGGAGTCCCTTCCTTCAAACAACCATAACTTTCGCATACGGATTCGAAATTAGGCAAAAAATTTTTGAAATTGGGTAGAAAAAAATTTCGCATCTGCTCGTCCCTGCTTCGTCGGGCAGGAAAAATCTCAAAAAAATTAAAAAAATATAGTTAAGCCCACCGCTCCGAGGAAAAACGTTTGAAACCCGTCGTCGTTGCATCTTACGTAAAATCTGTAGGCCACATTCCTTCTCTCGTTTGACTTGAAACTTTGTGTGGGTCCTATTTTGTTGCCTCTCGATGGAAGAAAAATATCAAAAAATAATATCAAAAAAGAAAATTTTGTGATTTCTACTAGTGCTAAAAGACAAAACAGGGTTCGGCCTCGTTTTTGTGTCTAAGTTGTCTGTTTCTTCCTTGCTAGTTCCCTTTTGCTTTGTTTCCTTTGTGCCTGTCATCCTTGCTTTGCTCGCACTCATTGTTCTAGGATATGTGTAGACCAAGCAACTAAGGACAAGTAGCTTTGGACATTTATTCAAAGATTACTATCTGTTTTTGAATTGTGTTCCACTCACATATTTGGCCTTCCTAGCTCCACATACTACTTCGGACAAAACAGGTTTCGACCCTTGCAATCGTGGTACACGCCTTCTAGGTATCCTTTGCCTTGCTTGGTACGACCCTTGTAAAAACTTGATGAGACATTTCCATTTGCTTTTGTGAGAGTCACCAATGTCCACCATAGTAGTAGTGTTATTAGGGATAACCTTCACTCGTTTGTTCCTGTTTTGATATTTGCTATGGCAGGAGATGCTGCAGACGCTGGTATCTCTAAAGATTTCCACGAGTGTGTTAGTCAAGGGCAGCTTCAATCTGTTCTTGACAGGGCACGTGAGGAGATGACAGAAGTCGTTAACAAGGCCGTTACCGACGGCATCAACAAACTCAATCTCGACAACCGATTGAGAGGATCGATAAGCGTTTGTCCAAGATGACAGACACGGTTAATACTCTAGCGAAGTGGCGACAACGTTGATCGGCAAGCCGACAGAGGTGGAGAACCGTGTGAAGATCCATGAAAATGAGGCCGGTAGCAACGCCGGAGGAAACAGAAAATATGACACGGTGAATGATGCCACCTTCGACGCCGATGACGCAGCTATACGAGCACAAAGGCTTCACCGGCGTCTACAACATAATACCCAAGGTATGGGCGGCCTACATCGACAACAAGGTAACAATAATCGAGTCCCCGATGATCCTTATGCTAAGATTAAGTTTACCATTCCACCTTTTTGGGTCAATATGATGCGGAGGGTTACCTAGATTGGGAGATGACAGTAGAGCAAAAATTTAGTGGCCACCTAGTTCCCGAGCAGACATAGAGTTAGACAAGCCACTAGTGAATTTAAAGATTTTGCTATCATTTGGTGGAATTCTCTAACTCGCTGATGATATTCCCGTAACTTGGACTCAACTTAAGGAAGCTATGCGTGATCGTTTTGTCCCTCCTTCTTATCATAGAGATTTACGCAAAAAACTTCAGCGCTTAGAACAAGGGGATAAATCGTGCAGGACTATTATGGTGAGCTTCAAAAGGGTTTACAACGCTGCATGATAGTAGAGGATAATGAGAGCTCTATTGTTCGTTTTTACTCTGGTTTGAGACGTGATATACGGGACATTGTTGATTATAAGGAGTTTAACACCATCAACCAGCTTGTTCCAGTTTGCTATGCTTACGGAGAAAGAATTGCAGGGACGGGAGAAGCAACGAGAGGAGCAGCAGTACAAGCAGAGCCTTCTTACACCCCACGGTCGACGCCGTCTTCGGGGTTTTCTTCCCGACCATCTCCACCAGCAAGCAAACGGCCTCCCGCGTCCGCGAGTGGTGTTATGGCAGCCCCACCCGCACCTCCTACACGCCCTGCAAATTCGGGTAAAAATTCCGTGCAGGGTTCCGCTCAAAGTGCTTCATCGGTCGCCTCGACGGACGCACTTCCAACATTCGGTGCCACCGCTGCCATGGACTGGGCCATGTGCGAAGGATTGCCCAAGTCAGCGGGCATACGTGGCCACCGAGGATGGAGGATACATCAGCACCTCCGACATAGAAGATGATGATGAAGACGAAGTCGCCGACGACACCAACGAGGGCCATGTACTTGGTGGAGAAGACACTTCGGGTTTCATGAACATCATTGTACAGCGTGTACTTAGCACGCAAATTCAGACTTCGAAAAGATACAGCGCCACAATTTGTTCCAGATTTTCTTCGTCATCAAGAATCGACGCGCACGTGTGATCATTGATGGAGGAAGCTGCAATAACTTGGTGAGTTCAGATCTGGTTGAGAAGCTGGATTTGGCCAAACGACCACATCCTCATCCATACTACATTCAATGGTTAAATAACTCGGGAAAAGCTAAGGTAACACAAACTTGTCGAGTTCCTTTTTCCATTGGTGTTTATTCGGATTATGCTGATTGTGATGTGGTTCCTATGCAAGCTTGTTCACTTTTATTGGGTCGTCCTTGGGAACATGATAATGATGCTACACACCATGGTAGAAGTAATAAATACACTTTTATGCATAAAGGACAGAAAATTACTTTAGTACCTTTGACCCCTACTGAAATTGTAGAAGCTGATAGAGAACGAGCTGCTTCTTTGAATAATTCTAAATCTGAAAATCAGCAAGTTGCTAATTCTGTTTTTCCACCTATAAAGGATAAGTCTGCACCTATTTCTAAGGGAGATGGAATTAATTTGAAAAGTCGTGTTATGCTTGCTACAAAATCAGACCTTGCTGAAATTTCTAGTGATGATATTTTTTATGCTTTGATATGCAAACAAGCCTTGTATTCCTTTGATGATATTGCTAGCTCTTTGCCTTCTGCTATCACCGACCTTTTGCAGGAGTTTGAGGATATTTTTTCAGCTGAGATTCCTCCCGGATTACCACCTTTGAGAGGAATAGAACATCAAATTGATTTGATTCCGGGAGCTACCTTGCCAAACCGTGCTGCTTATAGGACCAACCCCGAGGAGACAAAGGAAATTCAGCGACAAGTCCAAGACCTTTTGGACCGCGGGTATGTACGAGAAAGCCTTAGTCCTTGTGTTGTTCCTCGTACTTTTGGTTCCTAAGAAAGATGGTAGTTGGCGCATGTGTGTTGATTGTAGAGCCATTAACAATATTACTATTCGCTATCGTCATCTATTCCTAGGCTAGACGACATGCTTGATGAGTTATGCGGTTCTCTAATTTTCACTAAAATTGACTTGCGTAGTGGTTACCACCAAATTAGAATGAAACTTGGAGATGAATGGAAAACAGTTTTTAAAACTAAATTCGGATTGTATGAGTGGTTAGTAATGCCTTTTGGGTTAACTAATGCACCTAGTACTTTCATGCGCTTAATGAATGAGGTTTTGAGGGCTTTTATTGGGCGTTTTGTGGTGGTTTACTTTGATGATATCTTGATTTACAGCAAGTCTTTAGATGAACATATGGATCATTTACGTGCTATTTTTACTGCTTTAAGAAATGCACGTTTATTTGTTAACCTTGAGAAGTGCACCTTTTGCACCGATTGAGTTTCTTTTCTTGGCTATGTTGTTACTCCACAGGGTATAGAGGTGGATGACAAGAAAATTGACGCTATTGCTAGCTGGCCGCAGCCCCAAACCATCACACAGGTTCGAAGTTTTCTTGGTCTTGCAGGTTTCTATCGCCGCTTTGTCAAAGATTTCAGCACTATCGCTGCACCGTTGCATGAGTTGACAAAGAAGGGTGTTGTGTTTCAATGGAGCAAAGCACACGACGAGTCCTTTAGCTCTTTGAAGGACAAGCTTACACATGCACCGCTGCTGCAACTACCAGATTTCGGTAAGACTTTTGAACTTGAGTGTGATGCTAGTGGTATTGGCATTGGTGGTGTTTTGATGAAAAATGACAAACCTATTGCTTATTTTAGTGAAAAGATAACTGGCCCTGTTCTGAATTATTCTACGTATGATAAAGAATTATATGCTCTTGTACGTTCTTTGCAAACATGGCGTGATTATTTATGGCCTAAGGAATTCGTTATTCATTCCGATCATGAATCGCTTAAGTATATTCGTTCTCAAAGTAATTTGAACCGTAGACATGCTAAGTGGATTGAGTTTATTGAGTCTTTTCCTTATATTATCAAGCATAAAAAAGGAAGGATAACGTGATTGCCGATGCTTTGTCTAGACGATACACTATGTTGTCACACCTTGATTGTCGCATTTTTGGGCTTGAATCAATTAAAGAACAATATGCTCTTGATGCTGATTTTAAAGATGTTTTGCTGCATTGTAGAGAGGGTCGTACATGGAACAAGTTTGTGATAAATGATGGATATTTGTTTAGAGCTAACCGTCTTTGCATTCCAGTTGGTTCTGTTCGTCTTTTGTTGTTATAGGAAGCGCATGGAGGCGGATTGATGGGACATTTTGGTGCAAAGAAGACGGCGGATGTGTTAGCCATACACTTCTTTTAGTCACAGTTGAGAAGAGATGTTGAGCGCTTTGTGGCTCGCTGCACTACTTGTCAAAAAGCAAAGTCTCGCTTGAATCCACATGGTTTGTATATGTCCGTTCCTTCAATACCTTGGGCGGATATTTCTATGGATTTTGTTTTAGGACTGCCTAGGACTAAGAGGGGGAGGGATAGTATTTTTGTTGTCGTGGATAGATTTTCTAAGATGGCTCATTTTATACCTTGTCATAAGACTGATGATGCTATTCATATTGCTGATCTATTTTTCAAAGAGATTGTTCGTTTGCATGGTATGCCTTCTACTATTGTTTCGGATCGTGACGCCAAATTCTTGAGTCATTTTTGGCGTACTCTATGGAATAAGCTGGGAACGAAGTTGTTGTTCTCTACAACATGTCACCCACAAACCGATGGCCAAACCGAGGTAGTGAACCGCACATTGGGCACCATGTTGAGAGCTATTTTAAAGACAAATCGAAGATGTGGGAGGAATGTTTGCCTCATGTGGAGTTTGCATACAATCGTGCAACACATTCGACCACCAAGGTAAGTCCTTTTGAGGTAGTGTATGGTTTTAATCCCCGTGCTCCTATTGATATTTTGCCTTTGCCTACTAGTGAGAGAGTTCACTTTGATGCTAAGGAACGTGCTGAGTTTATTTTAAAAATGCATGAAACAACTAAGCACAACATTGAAATGATAACTGAAAAGTATAGGATTGCTGGTAGTAAAAGTAAAAGGGAAGTTAAATTAGAACCGGGTGATTTAGTATGGTTGCACTTGAGAAAGGATCGGTTTCCTGAGTTGAGAAAGTCTAAGTTAACGCCTAGAGCTGCTGGTCCTTTCAAGATAATTGAGAAGATTAATGATAATGCATATAAACTTGAGTTGCCTCCCGAGTTCGGGGTTAGTTCCACTTTTAACATTGCAGATTTGAAGCCTTATTTGGGTGAGGAGCATGAGCTTGAGTCGAGGACGACTTCGATTCAAGAGGGGAGGATGATGAGGACATCACTCCTTTGGATACAAATGACAATCCTCCGTTAAACATTTAAGGACCAATCACTAGAGCTCGCGCCCGACAATTAAATTTGGAGGAGAGCTCGTTCCTAAGTCTTTCCTTTCATAATTTTGAGAATAGTTTGCTACATAATGATTTTATTATGATTAGGAATCAAGGAGAGGACCATAATATGAATGGAATAGGGCTTGGAGGCGTGGAGGACCAGCAAGAGGCGCAAGTCATTGTGGAGGCCCAAACCAAGTCGACTTCGAGTCTGTTTCGGAATCCAGGAACAGTCTGAATTAAAACGGACGCCCAGATCGCATACGAAGTCGGATTTGGACGTTCTACATATGGATGGAAAGATAATTTCATAAGCTTTCCAGTGGAACCGGTCCCACGTCAAAGTTCATCCGGAGTCGCTGGGAATCATCGAAACATTGGAACGTCCAGAATCTGTTTTTGGTGCTGCGTCACCGTTTTTGGCCTTTAGGCCGTGTATCTCGTGTGAGCCCATTAGGGGAGCGTCCAGGGGGTTCTTGCACGTCCCCAAGTCTTTATTAGCAGCAGCCGTCACCCATGTTAGGGTTGGGTTTTGCTTAGATTATTCTGCTTAGACAGTTTCGCCGTTCATCGGTTTGTGAGACCCCAACTTGTGAGTTTAATCATACATCTGCAAATTTTGTTGCGTTCTTTCTTGTTCTTACTTGTGTTCTTGATTCGCAGGCAGGGATTAGCCTTCTAGGCGAGGTCAACCGTGCAACGCCGGTTGATAACCATAGAGGACGTGGTGCTGCGATTGCGGGGTTCGAACGTGTTGTTCAGGAGCCGGATCGACGTGTGTCACATCTTCGCCAAATCAAGAGTTATCTGAACCTTTCGGAAGATCGGGACCCTACTCCACATCAAATGGCCTCGAGTGACAAGTGAACCAAGGACGCAGCATGTGAAATGATGACTAACAAGCTCGCATGTGAATTTTGTGCTGCTGCTGTTCACAAAGAAAACGAAAGTGATGCCGTTATTCTTAGGAAAACATTATTTGATTTTCAAGTGTATCTCACAAAGAAGTATTTGATTTCTGGCACCACCTCAACACTGTCCATTTTCCACATCATTAAGAGGCATGTAGGACATGTTTGGTTTGTTACCAACACTAACCATACCAAAAAAATTGGCTAGCCAATGGAATTTAGATGTAGTTTGATTTAGGCGTGCCAAAGTAAATTTGACCTTCCTAGTTCACTACAAGGGCAAACATGAGGGCGGGCAAAAGGCTCGCCAAAGATTTGGTCATGTTTGTGCTTGCATGATGACGTGTCGACCCCTCAATAGTTGCACGGATTATGAAATTTTTTGATTCATAATACTCAAAAGCTAATATCTCTTGAATGATTTATCTAATTTACAAAAGCTAATATCTCTTGAATGATTTATCTAATTTGCAATCCGATTTCAGATATATGTTCTTTGCAATTATGCCTATAAAATGAGATATCACTTGACTATATTTGAATGTAAAAAAGAATAATAACATATGGACCCCACATGTAATAATATGAAGTTAGCAAAATTTGACAAGGTTGCCATCAAAACACAATATTGCTAAAGAAATGGCATTACCACCATTTTGATCATGACAAAATTTCGGTGGAGCAAATCGGGCGCAAACCAAACATGCCCGTAATCACGCACCTCAATGAGCTTTGTAAAAAATATTTTTTGAGACTAGAAAACACTTGGATGGTCTGAGTTTGGAAGGCCACCCATCAAAGCTCTCAACAAACTTCTGGACTTAACTTTTATGACCTATAAAGAGTCTGAATATGTTGTTGCAGAGTAGTAATAAGGATGGATGGCTGAATGGACTAAAATTTCAAAGCAAAGATCAGTGTTTCCTTAGTAAATAGTGAGTTTTATTTGCTCATAGGCCTACATGCATAATATCTGGGACATCTTGCTTGGATGCAAAGATTTCTATTAATGTACTGTAGCATTATTTCTGCTCTGAAATTAGTAGTTCGAGTGAAGTGAGCAATGTATATGCATTATTCCACCTTGACTGAAACCAACGTTTTACTACCATATGTTACAATTAATGTTCTCGGTCTTATTTTAGAAAGCGGAAAAGGAGCAGCATAGCTGTCGTGTAGTTGAACGCATTGGCCAAAGACATAGCAGATAGAAAATCAACTGAACATTTGATTATGTTTAATGGAAGCAGGGCCACTGGCTTGGTTCCGCGCATGCTGTTTGGGTCAGTGATGGACTAAGTAGAAGCAACAGCCCAGCCCATCATCTTCTGAAATGATCTGCGATTGGTGGGCTTTCTCGCTCGCATTACAGAAATGATGAATCAGCCCAGTATTTACATTTTTCATGGTAGACCCTTAACACATAAAGTTACATACACTGTTCTAAAAAAAAAGTTACACACACGCTCATCCAGTTTTCCTGACGTCCGTGTGTTGAATTGTTGGGTTCCAATGCCCCGAAAGAAAGAGTGTTGGGTTTCAGCTTGGATGCCCGAAAGGATCATAAATCCACTTACGAGTCATGACTATCCGTTGCTTGCCGAAACATATCCTGCATTTTGGAACCGCTACTTGGACATCGGTAAGAGCTATATCTCCTCTACCAGTGTGCCGCTCTTGATCCACGATCACGAGAACGCAACGGCAAAATTTCACTAGAAACCACTCTCTTGTACTGTTGGCTTATGAAAGCGATCGATTTCTGCCCCTTTCCTTGTCTCCTGATCATATTGAAGTATAACCTACTCTCATAGCAAAAGGAAAACCGCTTTATGAAAAAGCAGTGTTTGGAAATAGGAATAGCCGGCGAACTCCTCTACTAGTAACCTGTGGTTATAAGAAGCAGGTGCGAAGAGCCAGTGACGGACGAAGCCATGTGTTTGGGCCTGTTAATCGTGCCTAGAGCTTTTACAAGTTTTTTTTGTCAAAAAAAGAGCTTTTACAAATTTAGTCTTTTGGCGTTTCACGGCTCAGTGCCATGCGTGTGCGGCTCGCAGCAGAGTACCGTAGCCAGGGCCGTGAGAAGCGTGAAACGGAGCAGCAAGACCGGTAGTAGTACGTGCGTGAGGCCGTGAAGAATTGAAGGTACCGCGTGAGTGATCTGATGATAACAGAATCATATCTAGGCACGGAATTCCCTTCCCTCCTCCGTTCCTTGCCGCGTGAGTGATCTGATGATAACAGAATCATATCTAGGCACGGAATTCCTTCCCTCCTCCGTTCCTTCCAATGGAAGGAACGGAGGCATCAAAGCGCCTCGTGCATCTAGGCCCCGTTCGTTTCCACCTCTAAAATTTAGATCATCGTCACATCAAAGAAAATCTTACTATTTAAGTAGATCTTTTATTAATTTAATAACAAAACCTATGTCGCGACCCCTCTAATTTGCGAGACGAATCTAATGATCCTAATTAATCTATGTTTTGCTACGGTGATGCTACAAGTAAACATCTTCTAATAACACTATAATTACCCTCGTTGGATTCGTCTCGTGAATTAGATAGGGGGTCTGCAATTAGTTTCGAGATTAAACTTTATTTAAGTACTTCAAAACGATAAAATTCTCTTTGATTTGACCCTCTAAAAATTAGATAGAGGAAACGAACAGGCCCCTAATCCTAGTCCTAGCTAGCAGTAGTAGCCATCGTAGAAGCCGCGGCGGCAAGCGCGTTGTCTTTCAGCTTTCATCCTTGCGAGTACTCCAGAGTCCAGACACAGCCACGTGCATCTTTCGATCCACAAGAAGGGAATGAAACTGAGCTAGTAGTACGCCGTAGCAGAGCGGCATTGATGTTCAATCAGGCCGCATACGAAAAGGCATCGCACTGCCATAATCTTTTCAATATGCTCTCGTCTCTTTCTCTGGCTGTGGTCAAATTGTTAATGATCTTCTGAGGCATGCTTTGTGAAAAGCGTTGGTTAGCGTTAGCAAAAAGAATAGTAGTTGATGGATGATGGAATCTTGCAGTTTATCATGATGCCGCTCGAGTTCTTAAGGACCACCAAACTGCTACTGGTAGAGCTTAGAAAAGTTCAAAGTCATAATGCCACTATTTGGGCACACTAATGAGTTACTATGTAGTACTACTATTAGAAAGATTATTTTGAACCAAGTGGTGGTAGTACATTATTAGGCAGCGAAAGGAGAGCACATATTGTGCCAATTACTTGTCCGTAGGGAGGAAAAAATTTGCGATCGACGCGCACGTCACCACCGTCTGACATTCCGACACGCAGCGGTGAACGGCACTGTTGCATGTCTCGGTGGCCCTAGTACTAGACCAGTCTCCGTTTCTTCCACGGCAACGAGACAAGAGCCATCGAGAGGATCCATGGATGCGACGGCGGAGGAGCTGCTGTAGTTCACGGGTTGGCAGCGCATGTTCTGGTCGAACCAGACCAGGGTTTTGGATTCAGCGCACAATCATTGCGCTGCCGGCCTAGCTTACCTGCAGGCTGCAGCTTTTACTTGTACTTCACCTCACCTCGCCGATGCTATGCTTCGCGGCACTTCGCGCAGCGTTTCGCGGCCACTTCGCCACTTCTCTTTCACTCTTGCGAGTGCTTGCTTTGTCAGAGACGAGAAGACGTGTGCGTTGGCCATGATCACAGGATTCTCTTTAACATGACAGATGCTAAGGTCCTGTTCGTTTCTCGCCTCTCTAAAAATTATATCCATCACATCGAAGAGAATCTTACTATTTAAGTAAGACTTTTTATTAATTTAATGACAAAACCTATGTCACGATCCCTCTCTAATTTGCGAGACGAATCTAATGATCCTAATTAATCTATGTTTTGCTACAGTGATGCTACAGTAAACATCTTCTAATAATACCATAATTATCCTCGTTGGATTACGTCTCGTGAATTAGATAGGAGTCTGCAATTAATTTCGAGATTAGACTTTATTTAAGTACTCCAAAATGATAAAATTCTCTTTGATTTGACCCTCTAAAAATTATAGAAACGAACACACCGGGTAAGAAACAAATAGGGCCTATTAGATTTCCAGCTGGGAAATCTATCTAATCACCTGTCTTTGATGCTCACAATTTCCAGCTGGGACCGGGGCACTTCAACAGCAAATGCAGCGCTTGACCGGTGATTAGATCAGCTGGCAGCCGTCCGATCCGTCGTGCGTGGAGCCCTCGCTCGCCACAGTCGCCAGGCCGGGACAAGACGTCAAGACCGCGTTGGCTGTCTCTTGTGTTCGTATGCCTCTTCCTAGGCTCTTCTTGCCCGCCTACCAACACCACCCACATGCCCGTGTCCCCCGCAGCCTCTCGACACATGCACGAAACGGCAGGCGCGGCAAGACAAGATACTCCACCATCCGGTCTTCTCGAGCGACCTCGGTTGCTGCCGGTAGGACCAGGACGACCGATTTGCGTAAGACGGCAATCAGTCGAACTGTCCTCTTCCCCCTAACGATCATTATGATTAGCACTAGTAGTAGTGCTCGCACTGAGCACATGGAACGGAAGAAAACCGCCACATGTTTTCCGAGATCGATCTGTGTTGGCAGGCCGGGAACGCCACGCCAATATACTACCAAACACTTGTGAGGTCGCATGGTCCTTTCGGTCAAAAAAAAAAAATCCGCCCACCGCCTTTTCGTGCGGTCCGGCCACCGAGCACCACGCACCGCGCCAGGACAGGTATCAGCTTTCAGCCAGCACAAATTGGAGAAATAATTCTAGTATATATATTCACTAAAGAGAAGAAGAAGAAACGAAAAGGATGAGAATATGTGGGTTTCACCTGACCACAGAGGAGGAGGAAAAAATCCGGTCCGGACCGGCTCTCATCAGGGAGTCCCAAGTGATGACAGTAACATCTCTCGCCCTCGCCACCTAATCACCAGATAAAATAAAAACAAGCGGACAAAAGCTGCATGTGTGCACCAGGCGTTCGCAGTCACACCACACGGCAGCACTTTTTCCTCGCGCTGCCTAACTGCCAAGGAGTGCGTGAAAAGTCTCCGCATTCCTTTCTTGTGCTTGACTCGCACTCACTTGGGACGCAAGGACTGTCATCGCCAAGCGCCCCTCTTCCCACATTATCGCAAAGCCTGCTGCTGATGATGTTCGCCCTTCCCAAGAGAGCATTATTATCTGCGGGGACAGCGACTGCCACGCGACAGCGTGCCGAAACAGCGAGTGTTCTGGTACTACTAGTACACTGGCCGCCATCGCCTCCCGCCCTGACCACGCCGCCGGGTCCTCGCTCCTAACCCGCTTTCCCCTTTAACGAGGGCGATCAACGGCACTCATGCGCGCATTTATTAGTTTATTATTCATCGTGGATTACTTAAGTGAATTGGACGTGAGTGATGAGTGATTGAGCCGGACGGGTGGGCAGGTAGGTGATGTGTGTTGGACGGATGCCCGTCTCTTTCAGCCGCTCGCGCACAAAGCCAGCCAGCCCGAGGAAGAGGGAGAGGGGCGAACCCGTCACCGGCTTCCCCGATTCCATTTCTCCGTTTCCGCGGCCATTCCCCTCACACCTGTCCCGACGCGGCCATCACCAGTTCACCTCTCTTCGCCACCTACCTCACCGTTCCCGGCGTAATCGTCAGGTACCTCTTCCTTTCGTTCCCTTGCTTTTTGCTCGTGGAATGATTGCGCGGTCTTCTCTCCTCTCTTCTTCTTCTTCCTGGCGTTGAGGGATTTGCGTGCGATTATTTGCAGCTCTATTTGGTCTCCCAAGTTCGAGGAACAGGTGGTGTGCGGTTTTGTTGCTGCCAAAGGTCAGTAAGAATTCCGGTTTCTGTTGCGCCCTGCCAGTGCTTCTCTTCGTCTTCTGTATTTTGATGTCCTGTGATTCTTGCACGATCCAGGGTGAGGAATCGGGTCCGGCTCCACCTCAAATCCTGGTTGGGCGACTCTATGTGAGAACACCACGACGTTAACTGAGGAGGTTAGTCGTGTCCCTCTGTTCTTTCTGAATGTTCGGTTGAAATGGTGGTGACATATCGTGCTGTAACTTGTAACTAGATTTTCTGCTGCGGGAAGGGGGAAGGGAGATGTCGTTCAGGGGCCTGATCCAGGACATGAGGGACGAGTTCAGGTCCCGCTCGCACCGGGCCGCCGGCCACGCGCCGCAGGGGGCGGCCGCGGACCCGCTGGACGCCATGGAGGACAGCTACTGGGCGCAGCTGCCCCCGAGCTGCTGCGCGAGGTGCTCGTCAGGATCGAGGCGTCCGAGGCCTGGTGGCCCGCGCGCAGGGACGTCGTGTCGTGCGCCGGCGTCTGCCGCTCCTGGAGGGGCATCATGAAGGAGGCCGTGCGCGTCCCGGAGGCGTCCGGCCAGCTCACCTTCCCCATCTCGCTCAAACAGGTTTCTTTGCGCGCTCCCATCCTTGTGCGCTCCCATCCTTGTGTTCTTTAATGTTCGCTGCAGCTGTTCTTGTGACAATTGTTCCATGTCATCTTGATGCTTGGGGTGGGGGTGATAAGTATCCCAAGAGTACTACTACTAGTCAGGATAAGCCTTTTACCAGTCAGCATCTTGCGTTAATTTCTTTAGTCGAGTGATATATTAAGGATAGGGAAACGGATTACTTTGGGTCTTTTGTTTAATTGTTGCTTGTGTTTTGGGTGTCTGTGACTGCACCCTGAAGAAGACCATCTCTTTCACACGAGGTCTAGATAATGATATATATCCTTTACTTTAAATGTTCTGACAATGAAAAGCTTCTACATGGCCATAACTCTCTATTTTGAGGTTGTTAAGAAAACAATGGAGAGGTTTGTTGAGAAAACAAAGTCATTAGAATAAGTAGCTAGAGGTCACTAGAGACCAGACAAGCAAATGCTGCTGGTGGTTCCCTTTACCTGATAATATGGTGTTTTGGCAATTTTAGCATGACATTCTAGTTTCAGAAACATACTTTCTTTTTGTCCACTCCATAAGTTTTCTTCCCATTTCTGATACTAATTATACTGTTATGACCATGACATACAGCCTGGCCCAAGGTATGGAACCCTGAAATGTTTCATCAGGAGGAACCGGTCTACACAGACATATTATCTGTATATTGGACTCACAGATGGTAGGATTTTTATACATCCGCAAATAGAATGACAAACCACCTAAAAGCTTTGCTGATATAAAATAGATATGTACTTACTACTTTGGAATCTTTGTTTTGCAGCCCTGGCTGATGATGGAAAGTTCCTACTAGCTGCACGCAAATGCCGAAAACCCACATGTACAGACTACTTGATTTCTATGGATAAGGGTGATGTGACAAAGGGAAGCAGAACCTACATTGGCAAGCTAAGGTCATTTTTTGTCATCACTATTTATATTTGAATACTATAAAGTTATAATTGGTGCTACATTCTTTGATACATATGCCGAAAACCTTTGTGACGAAAGCTAGTCAATTTTTGTCATCAGTATTTACAAGTTGTTTCAGCTAAAGTATCAACTGTAAATGTTTCTTTTTTATCTTTCGTCACAAAGGTTGTCTCCACAAAATATTTCTCAATAAATTGATTTTATTCTGAATTTATTTTGTATCCTCAAACTAAAAAATCAACTGATTGTCAATGTTACGAGAAGTAATACACACTTTATCATGTATACTATGCATGGGGAAAAGGATGTTTGAAGTGTTTTCATTGAACAAAAGATAACTAGGATAAAAATAAAGAATCATGTAACGAATTGTCTCTTTTTTAACAGATCAAACTTCCTTGGAACAAAGTTCACTGTCTATGATGCCCATCCACCATATGATGGTGCTGTGGTTTCAAAGAGTCGGTCTGCACGTGTGGTTGGTTTGAACCAAGTTTCGCCCAGAGTTCCCGCTGGCAATTATCCAGTATCACATATTTCTTATGAGCTGAATGTTCTGGGTTCCAGGTATGACAAAGTCTTTTTCTGGCAAATTAAATAAATCAAATCTGAATTGCTGTTTAGTTAATATAGTAGGTCTTGACTACAAACAAGCTCTTGACATGTGAATTTGGGGTCAAGTGATTTTTTTATCATGATAACTGTTATGGTAGTAATTACATTTACTGATTATTGATTAAACTTCTAATGTCAAGCAACATTTTTATGAGGTAATTAGATGTTTATTGGCACTTTCTTTAGAAAAAGGTCTATCTAACCCATACCACATTATCACCTTTGTCGATTAAACCATGGTTGACACAGCTTATCAACACTAAATTTGCTTTTGCTTTGGCTTTTATACACAACACGTAGAAATACAACTGCCCTGTTTCTTGCTTGTTGCAGAGGTCCAAGAAGGATGAACTGTGTTATGGATTCCATCCCTGTCTCAGCTGCTAAGGAAGGAGGGAAAGCTCCAACACAGACTGAGTTTCCTCTTAGCAGCCTTGACTCTTTCCCATCAATTCCATTCTTCAGATCTAAATCAGCTCGGATGGACAGTTCATCTTCACAATCATCTGCTGAGAAGGAAGAAAGACTGGTGTTGAAGAACAAGTCTCCTAGATGGCACGCACAACTGCAGTGTTGGTGCCTCAATTTCCGAGGTCGTGTCACTGTCGCCTCAGTGAAAAATTTCCAGTTGGTGGCGTCAGGTGGAAACGGCCCAGGTAACCAAGAGGGTGACAAAGTGATTCTTCAGTTTGGAAAGATCGGAAAGGACCTCTTCACCATGGACTACAGCTATCCAATATCAGCTTTTCAAGCTTTTGCAATTTGTCTGAGCAGTTTCGACACCAAAATAGCCTGCGAATGAGGCAAGGTGAGGGTCCAATGTTGAAGCTGATGTACTGCATAGTTGCAACTATGAGCATCCGTTTCCGTATGACCTTTGCACTCCGTACTCTAATGAAGCTTTTACCTCTTCTACATGCAGGCCTGGACAGCCATGGAAGCGGGACACATGGTTGATGACTTGATGTTGAAGGAAAAGGATTGGTTTCATTTATCGCTTGAAGCTGCTGTTGGAGTTATTATGATGTTGCTGTGTAAATAGGTACCTAGTTGGTCCTGGCTTGTGTCGCCAGCTAGCTTATTTTTCCACGTAATTAATTAAAACCTTATATTTTACCGCTGATGGCAACTTCAGAGTGTGTCCCTTTCCAGTTCCCATGGAAACCTGATGAGTTTGTGTGACCATAGGAGGCGTCGTATAGTAGCTGGTTCCTGAGTCATGGATCAGAAGGCTGTCTTTTCTACAAGTTAATCATGCAGATTCCAGATGCAGCTAGATACAATTATTGGATCAGCAATAATGTCTCGTCCTGATTCTTCTTGGCTCAGTCTACAACATAATGATGCAAAGCATTTCTATACGCATTTGATCAATGAAAATATACAATGTCTCGATTCAAGGATTTCAAAGATACAAACACAACACTTGGACCCAAATATTAGGGGTCACCTCGGCTCAGCTAAAATTTACCCCTCGTTCCTAATAATAAATGGAGTTCTATATTACTAATACTGCTGCAATAGCAGTCGCACTTAGTTCACCGAATTTACATCCATATATGTACATTACATGAGGCAGAAGCGTCGTACGCCGCCGTGTCGCTCATACGGTCTGCACCTCTCTGGCCTCGTCAACCTGCGCCTCCCGGCCGGTGGACGCCGGCACGGTGAGCTGCTCACCGGCAGCGGGCAGGTCGTCCTCGTGCGCCTCCTCGGGGAACTCGAGGCCGCGCACGAACTGCACGAACAGCGGCCAGTGAGCCGGCCCGAAGAACTCGGCGCCCATCCGCTGGTACGTCAACTGGCACGGCGCCGTGCGTTCGTCGCCAAGCAAGGCGCCCCACGCCGCCGTGTCGCCGCCGTCGCGCGCCACGGCCAGCGGCGCGGTCTCCAAGGCCAGCCTGGCCCCGTGCTCCGCGCACGCGGCCTTGACCCGGGCCAGGGCCTCCGCCCCAGCGGCGTCCACGGCGGACGCGATCACCGTGCAGCCGTGCCGCGCGAACATCTCGGCCACGGGGCCGTACCCGCCGTGCAACCCAGCGGTGGCTTGCGACGCACGCGACCCGAGGAGGGGCACCTTGGCGGAGAGGTGGACGCCGCGGAGCGCCCTGGACGCAGCGGCCAGCACGCGGTCGCCGTGCGCGAGGAGCTCGCCCGCGTACCAGGAGAGGAAGAAGTCGCCGTAAGCGGTGGTCCACGAGCCGCCGTGCTCCCGGAAGAAGGCGCACGACTCCGGCGACTCGTCGTACCGCGGGCCGTCGTGCGGGCCCGACAGGCCCCACAGCGGCTGGCCGCGCGACTCGGCGTGACGCTTCAGGTTGGCGAGCATGTGCGCGTCGTAGCACTGGAACGCGCCGGCGCCGGCGTAGTCGTCGCCGCTCCCCGGCGGGTACGAAGGGTACCGGAGCTCGCCGTCGGGGCCCAGGCTCACGGTCACGTCCTACATTTTTTTAATCAAGAGAGAATCTGTCAGTTTATGTTTCTTCTGACATAATAGACGGGAGAAGAAGAAGCGTGTGTTCTGAGATTTTGCCCATACCGTAACGGTGGATCCCATGAAGTGTGCAAACGCGTCGCCGAAGCTGCGGAAGAACGCCTCGTACGCCTCCACCGGCGACTTGCCCTCCAGCACTGGGACCTCGTCGACGGCGAACGACAGGCACCCCTCGCGCCGGTTCCCCTCGCGGTCGGCGAAGAGGGCCTCCGGATCCGCGACCGCCGCGACGGCGGCCCACCCGGGGAGCGCGGCGCCGTCGGTGTGGAGCGACACGCGGAGTTGCAGCCCCGCGTCGCGGACCATACCTGCCACGGCGAGGTACCCGGCCCACTCGAACGCGTCGCCGGGCCCAGGCTGGGCCACGGCCCACGACACCGGCAGCTCCACGCCTTCGACGCCCAGGAGCTTCAGCGCGCGCAGCGCCGCCGAGACGGCGCGCGGGCAGGTCACCGCGCGGCCCTCGGGGCACACCACGTCCTCGGGCAGGCCAACGAACAGGCTCACCGCCGCCGCGTCGCCGTCCTCATCCTCTCCGACGGCCTCCTCCGTGCTCCGCTCCTCGGAGACGTGGGCCAGCGCGGGGGCCAGCCTCGCGCGGACCGCCCCGGCGGCGGCGGCGCGGCGCGCCACGCGGAGCCGGACGACGCCCGGCCGCTGGCTGGCCTTCTCGACGCAACGCCACCGCGCCACGGCCCCCGCCGCCGCCCGTTGCATCAGCACTGCTTCCATCGGATTCTGCTGCGACAGTCTGTCCTCGTCTGCTGATTGAGACGCCGCGTCTGCTCTGCTCTTGCGCTTGCTTCCTGGGTGGTTGTACCGAGTTTTTGCTTGCTTTCATTATTTTTCCCGCACCTATTTATGGGCCCGGGGAGGGGGTGGGAGAAAAGCGCACGCCACGTGGCACTGTAGCGAGCTGCCGCAATAATGCAAAACGTCACGTCCTCCGCCGCGTCGGATTTTCCTGCGCCGTTAGATTCCGTACCACGCCACTGACGGGTGGGGGCTATCCGGGCTGTCATGTTGCGCCGCCCAACATCTCTGCGCCACTGACGTGTGGGGACACCAGGACTCCGGCACTTCGCCTCCATCAGCGATCTCGGCATCGGCGGGTAAACTTGTGGATAAGGTGGCCCGGACACGGAGGAACGCGTAGCAGCCACGCAGACGCCGGAGAGGATCTGTAGCTTCGCATTGGACGGCTGGCGTGCGGGCCCACGTATTCAGTCCTGCTCCAGCACGACAAGTTGGCGCCCAGGGCTGCAGGGCCGCAGGGGCGTGTCGCTGACGCGGCGGCATGCGGATGTGGCCGGCACGGATCCGCGGCGGGTTCATGGTCACCGACGGTTTGGAACGCATCTCACACGTGAGCTTTTGGTATGAAGTGCCCCACCCGTAGTGATCGGTTCGATCCGCCAACCGAGTTTGAGGACGGAGGTGGTCGGCACGGTTGTTCTCGTGCACTGCGAAGCCGTAATTGATTCGTGTTTTGGAGTCTTGGACCGTGGAACATATTCGGTCGCGTTGCATTTGCAACCGTGACTCACCGATGTTGTAGTCTAGTGGTTACAATGGTGAGGTGATTGAGAGTCACGAAAATTGTTTCGCTCAAAATGGTTACATAGTTTTTTGCAAACAAAAATGACATGTAGTTCCGCTAGCGCTAACCTTCTCAAATCAAAGTGACCCAGTTATGTTGTTGGATAGAGTGATTCTCTAACAGAAACAAGGTAGATACTCTGTGAATCTCAATTAATCAAAATCAAGAAAATAGGAGTATTACAGAGAAGATTGTCAAAAAATAACCAAACCCCAACAAACTGAATTAAACATAAAAATTAACGAAGAAATGAGACCATATATATCTGTAATGCACTTTAGTGGGACGACTTGTACTAACGAATCACTTAACAAATCAACTGGTAGCACATATGGCATCAACATTAGATGATGAGGACTTGCATAGAAACAACATAAGGTGGAGATGCATAAATTGCAAGGAATTTACCATCACACACACAATACTAAATGAGTTTTTAAGGTTTGTTCTTTGTTGTGCCATAACGAAACGATAGGAGTGGGAAGGTTTCAAATTGAGGATATCATGTGCATATTTAAGTTTGCAACGGTATACGTTGTGTGAAATATAAATAAGTTTACGGGAATCCTCCTCTTTAATCGATTGAAATCAAAAGAAATTTCAATCGATGAAGAACAAGCTGCAACAATGGTGAGTTAGGGTTAGTGTTGCTAGGGTTGCTCCGATGAACTTCATCATCTCCGACCATAGAAGGAGGGTTTAGGGGAGGCGAGCCGACCCGACGGTGATGGCGGTAGAGACGACAGGGGGAGAGGGGACGCCACCTCAAAGGCGGCAAGAGCCGGCGATTGGGCCAAGCTAGGGCGGGGAGTTTGACGGCCGAGTTGGGGGGAGGTGGGGCGTCTCGAAGATATTTGTGATTTTGCCCACCGTCAAAATTGGCTTCGCAAAAATGACCACGGTGTCATTGGTTTCGTTGAAATACCCATCTCAAGAGGAGGGCTTCGCAAATATGGCCATATCACTCCTTGGCCTATTAAAGAGACTAAATTGCCCTTATTCTCTTCTTCTACCTCCCGACTCCCGTCATCTTCCTCTCCTCCCCAAGCCACATGCCCATGGCGACGCCGTCACCGCCTAGCCCGACGAGCCGCCACCGCAACCCGGCTCGACGTGCATATGCACCGCCGTCATTGCTTAGCTCGATCCGTTGCTCACCCACGCGCCATGGACATCGCCCTCGCGTATGGCCATCGCCATCTCCAATCGGGTCGGCTCGTTGATCGCTCCTGCGCCATGGACGCTTCCGCTCGCGCCGACCGTCGCCATCTCCACCTAGCTCGACGGACTACACGCCCTCGCGCCATAGATGTCGCTGCCATCTCCACCTAGCTCGGTGCATCGTCGGTCTCACGTAGCGCCTCCGCTCGCGCGCACACGCAGCCCGGTCACCAGCAGGTAGCCATCGTCGCCATGGCACAACACAGAGGAGGAGAAACGAAAAGAAAAGGAGGTAAGAGATTGCAAGGGTATTTGTGCGAAGCCATTCTGACGGTAGGCAAAATCACAAATATCTAGGGAGGTGGGGCATACCTCCGTCACGGGGGAGGTGGGGCGTCATGCCCGAGAAAGAACATGTTTGCTGCTGGTCGAGGAAGAAGGTGCCAGAACCGTTGGATGAAGGATCAACGCCTCCTGTGCATCGACTGAATGGTGTCCCAAATTTGAAAACAGATCGTAGATTCGTGGCTGGTTTCGTTGTGCTCATTCTTCATTTCTCGGTGTATGTTTAATCATGAGATTTGACTAGAGATATTTTCAGTTAGTTGCCGCAAATTTAATTTGGTTTGTTCAAAACGAAATAAGGAGTTGCTTCATCGACCATGAGGCATGTTACATTAACAAACATCTGATTTTCGAACATGGTGAGCGAGTAAACCGGATGATATATGTGCTAGTGTCATGTTGAAGAAAGTAACAAATCAGTTCAGCTGGATCTATCAGATGGATTAAAGGGTTCATGTGGCCTCAGATTAGCATTTTGGCACATTAATCTTTGCCATCAGTAACTCGGGCAAATGGTTTACCCGAAGCGCAAAATTTGTTACCGAGGCTCATGCCTTACGCTGTCATCACCGACCAAGGAGCAGAAATCGGATGAACCAGTAACCTGTAACGAAACCAATCCAAAAAAGCAAGCTTTGGAGAACGGAATAGTATCAGCAACTTCTTGAACGGAAACACAAATACAAAGCCAACCCGGCGGATCACTTAGTGACGAATATGACGATAACTCGAGCAAGAACGTAACCAAAATTGCTGTTCACCTAAGGTGAAGAGAGAACGGAGGAAAAACAGAAGAACGGAAGGAAACAATACCCGAGTGCTGCGGAAAAGCATCGGATTTCAGAAAAAGAAGCAGCGCAAAGTCCCGTGATCCAGTTGAAGGAGGGAACGGCGGCGGGTCCTTTGCCGGAGGCTAGGGTTCAATCCCAGAGAGTTTTGTTTTCCCCTATATATAAAGCTTCTAGATGCTGGCCTCTAACGGGCCACGTCTCGTTGAGCACTTTAGCCCATGGGCTAAGAACATTTGAGCCCAATATCACGTTGGCTGGGAAACTTTGAGCCCAATGCCACGTTGGTTGGTTTCGGTTGTTCGTTTTCTGCTGCTCGCAAAAAGATCAGCGCGTCAACTGATCCATCCATCCATCTCGTCCTCCGCGCCGTGTCGCAGCCCCGAGCCACACCGCCGGATTCTCTCCCCCGCCACCGCCACAAACGCTGTCCCCACTCGGCACACTGCCCGCGCCGCACCCCGCCCTCGCATTTCGTCGAGCACCACCGCCATGGCCGCGCCAGTCCTCTCCTCCACCCGGCTCCACGCCGCCGCGAGCACCAGCGCCTCCACATCCGCTCGCCTCGCTCCCCATTCCCTCTCCTTCCCCACCGCCCGGGGTCGCCGCGCGGGCCGCTCCTCGCCTCCTCCGCCCCGCCGTCTCAGGCCCCGGCGGTGGCGGAGCAGCCGTTCCGCAAGCTTCCGGCCTCGGAGACGACGGTCCTCGTCACGGGCGCCACGGGCTACATCGGCCGGTACGTGGTCCGCGAGCTCCTCCGCCGCGGCCACCGCGTGCTCGCCGTGGCCCGCCGCCGCAGCGGCATCCGCGGGCGCAACTCCCCGAGGACGTGGTCTCCGACCTGGCCCCGGCGCGCGTGGTCTTCTCCGACGTCACCGACCCGTCCGCCCTCCTCGCCGACCTCTCCCCGCACGGCCCTATCCACGCCGCCGTCTGCTGCCTGGCCAGTCGCGGCGGCGGCGTGAAGGACTCGTGGCGCGTGGACTACGAGGCCACGCTGCACACGCTCCGCGCCGCGCGCGGGCTCGGCGCCGCCCACTTCGTCCTCCTCTCCGCCATCTGCGTGCAGAAGCCGCTGCTCGAGTTCCAGCGCGCCAAGCTCAAGTTCGAGGAGGACCTCGCCGCCGAGGCCGCGCGGGACCCGGCCTTCACCTACAGCGTCGTCCGCCCCACCGCCTTCTTCAAGAGCCTCGGCGGCCAGGTCGAGAGCGTCAAGAGCGGCGGGCCGTACGTCATGTTCGGCGACGGCAAGCTCTGCGCCTGCAAGCCCATCAGCGAGGAGGACCTCGCCGCGTTCATCGCCGACTGCATCTTCGACGAGGATAAGGCCAACAAGGTGCTGCCCATTGGCGGGCCCGGGAAGGCGCTCACGCCGCTGGAGCAGGGTGAGATGCTGTTCCGGCTGCTCGGGCGCGAGCCCAAGTTCATCAAGGTGCCCATCCAGATCATGGACAGTGTCATCTGGGTGCTTGATGGATTGGCCAAATTGTTCCCCGGGCTGGAGGATGCTGCAGAGTTTGGGAAGATTGGGAGGTACTACGCATCGGAGAGCATGCTGCTCATAGATCCCAAGACTGGGGAGTATAGCGACGAGCTGACGCCAAGCTACGGCAAGGACACGCTCGAGCAGTTCTTCGACAAGGTGATACGAGAAGGGATGGCGGGGCAGGAGCTCGGCGAGCAGACCATCTTCTAAGGTCTGTTTCATCGCCGGTTGGTTTTCAGGGCAAAGAAGCTTTGTTTGTAAACTCTCGGCTGAGATTGTAGAAAGGTGAGATTGACTTGCTCATGATGCAAGGTTGCAAATACAACTTGTAATTTGATTGTACCATAGTACGATGCATTATCTAGTTTGATTTGAGTCAGAAGGATCTGAAATTTTTAGTAGGTCAAAGAGCTCCGATCATTTGAGGTTTTAAAGTTTTCACATGACCAAGCTCTGACGATGTCGTTCACAGATTCTGTCATACCCTGCTTAACATTTGTGTGGATTGATGGCCTTCTTACACTAATCCTCAGTGAAAGTGCCTTTTTGCAGGAAATAGACAACTGTGTCAAAACTGCACCAATATGGGCTATAGCATCGTCATTTCAAAATCATAGAATTTATGTGTAAAACTATATACAGGGGTAACATGAACTCTTCTCGACAGAGAGCTGCCATAGAGCAGCAACATACATTATTACAACTGCATATGATCAATCAACTGTGGTTCTGTGAAACTGAAGGGAAACAAAATCCTGGTGATCTTTGTGTATTATTACATCTGGAATTGCTCCAAATCAGTGTTCTTTGTGTCCAACTGCATATATGTACTTCAATTAAGTCTTAAATCTGTTTTGCCTTTGCAAAGCGCCCCTTGATCCTCAGCCTACCATCAGCTCTAACTTTACGCGACTCATATCGGACCTGCTTATCAAATCTGCAAGGGTTCCATTGTATCAGTTACAAACTTGCAATGCCGAACTGATTCACCATGATTTTTTGAGGAAAATAAATTATCTTGCCACAACGTGGCCATGCCTTACCTTCTTGTCTTCCTCTTCTCTTTATAGCGTGAAATGACCGAACCCCGGTCAGGACAGGGAACAACATCAAAACCACTCTTTTTGGGGACAGCTTGCACCGGCACACCAATGCTAGGATTAACCTGCTGGTTATCTTCCATACTGCTACCATTACTCATAGTGGGGCAAATTTCAGACATCTGAACAAATGATGACAGGCATGCTTCAGCAGAATTGAGTGGAGTTTGCTCGTATGAGAGCTCGACCTTGCATGCACCACTTAGGTCTTGATAATCATTGCTGTTCCAGTTGTCATTCTGGTAGCCAGAAAAACCAAAATGTCAAAACGATGTCCAGATTAGTAAACTCTGTGCAAAATAGAACGGACAGTGAAAAATACTCTATTTTATATATAAAAATATATAAAAAAACAAGTTCTGCACCAGTCGTGCGGTAACATTCCCTGATGAGAAATGGAAGAATCAATCAGGTTCAGTAACATTGCTAAGGATCAGGCGATCAGCGGGTATATAACGAATCTCTTGTTGGTATTCTTATCCTGACATCAAAGTGTAATCTGGGACTAGGAGATTCTCAACTAGAATAGTTCTAGATGTGGAGTGTCGACACTTGGCGGTTCAGAATATATCCTTCATTAAGATAGTGACTTAATGAAAAAGTGACTCATAAGAAGCATATGAATATGATGCAGGATATTTTCGGTTTGTTCTGTTCAAATGGAGATGCTTCAGACACTGTCTAACTGTCTTTGTGTGGTCAAAGTAAAAAAAAAAATCAGATTATAAGGCTGTTAGTCATTGAAACTTTTGGTTGACGAGCAATTGCAGCAAAACCCCCTGAGTAGATGCACAACTTGTAATGTAAATAACAGAAGCACTTAGTATCTCAGAGATTTGTAAGTAACAGGGCACGTAGTGTTACAAACCTCAAAAACAGGGGTCGCAACCTCATGTGTGTTCTCTGTTCCAAAATTGTACTGCGGTGGCTGTGCCCACGAAGGGAAGTGGTCACCGGTTTGCTCTGCTCTATCATGACATGCTGGTGCTGGCGCCTGCACCCCGCCGTCTGACTCCGCAAGCTCGCCGAGCTGCCGGAGGATCTCCTCGCTCATCTTTTCATCCGACGAGATGCTCCGGTTCTGGTACATCAGACGAACAATCAAGAGTGATCAGATCAGAGAAACAAAAGGAACGATACAATCTGGGGGAGGAGAACTGGCTACTACCTTGGGGGAGGACGGCTGCAGGAGAGGGTGGAATCCATGGCAAGGCGTGGTGGGCACGATGATGTCCTCTAAGCTGAGCACCTGCGGCTCCTCCCAGATGTTCCACCACCCGTCGGCGCCGTCGGCGCCGGCCGGCTTGTCGAGGAGCGGCACCCCGAGCAGCGCCGCGAGCTCGCCCGCCGGCGGGCATCCCGTGTACGGCTGCACGGCGCACCGGTCGTGCAGCGCCACCGGCTCGCCGCGGTGCCTCCCGAAGTCGCAGTCGGAGCAGAGGAAGACGCCCCCAGCGTTGGAGGCGCAGGCGCGGCGGAAGACGGCCCCGGCCGCGCGGCAGTCCGCGCAGAGCGGCGCGCGCGCGTGGCGGGAGCAGACGCCGTTCGCGCCGTGCACGTGGCGGTCGCACGGCAGGCACAGCCTGGCGGCGTCCGCGCGGCAGTAGACCGCCGCCGCCGCGGGCCCGCCGCAGTAGTCGCAGGCCACCGCCTCGGGATCGCCGCCGGCATCTCCCGCCTGGGGCTCGGCCTTGTTGTTATCGGGCACCTCCTCCCCCGGCGGCTCCGAACCTACCGCTAGCTGCTCGGCGAGATCCATCGGCGCGCGCGGGAGCTGGGGAAGGAGGCAAGGGCAGGCGAGACAATTCGCTGGCGAGACTGAGGAGCGAAGTGAGGTCGCAAGCGGATGACGCGCAGAGACGGGCGCTGTTTTGCTTCTGCCCCCGGTTGCTTGGGGGATAAGATGAGCAGCGGAGCGCGAGAGGAGTAATTGCGGAAAGGGATGGTTTGAAAGGATGGCGCCGCGACTGCGAGGACGAGAAGAGGACCCCGTGTGTGCTCGCACTGCCCGCGAACGAACCTGGCAGCCGCTGGACAGGTGTCTCGTGATCTCGTCAGATCCGCTGTCGCAGCACCGTCGAGGGCGTACGTGACCGTGCGCGGGCGACCCGTGCGTCAAGACGTCCTTTCTCTTTGCCTACGCTGCAAAGATCGCCTTCTTTTCGCGAGGTAGTTGTCTATGGCAAGGGCGGCGGGGCCCGCCCGTCGGTCGGGGTCGAGCGGGGAACAGCGTTCGTCCGCGGCGAGTGGTCGCTGTCGGAGAGGGCGGAAGGTGATGAGCGGGAGAGCAGCTTCGCCATGGTTCTTCGAGCTTTGACGTCGACGGGGGACGCACCTGTCTGGCGGGAAGATCGGGGCGGGAGATGCTGCCGTTTGGTACGATGGGACCCGGGCGGGGAGAACACGCCGGACCGGAGAGCGGTGACGTGCCGGGGGCGGGGGTGCGTCAGCAGTGATGATGCCTTCATTGGTTGTTTCCTCTTCGGCTCTTCTTCCTTCTCTTGCCATGGATGGGCCTTGGCCCATCTCAAAGAGTGAAGGGTACGTGCCACGGGAAAAAATTTAGTGCAAACAGTATCTTCGGTGCAAAGGTGCAAATATCCATTTTAAGCCCTCAGATCATGATCCGGTGTTAGATACTGGTCAACCGGTTCCCTCAATCCCGACTTAAGCAATGTTATTAATAACCCCCTGCAAAAAATATTCTTTTCGCAAAAAGAAGCCCTCCTGCCTCACGGAGTTTACATTCCTCCATCATCCGCTCACCAAGGCTGCCGCGGCATCAAGGGATTTTCTAAGCACGGCCTCATCCTCACGCCCGAGTCGGATCATTTCCCAGTGTCCCCTGTCCGGTTCATCCCTCAATTATTATGCTCGTTTTCCTCACTCGGTGAGGGGCTGTCAAGCAAACGAAGCCGCAATTCGGTATTTGTAGGAGTATATGTCTCGATTGTTGATCCGCGCAGTTTCAAACATTCCATGGTCGTTGTCATCAGCAGCGTTCCGCAGTCCCACTCCTTCCTCTACGGGCAGACCCCATGGGTGCGCAAATGGAGCAAGCATGCCATCGGAGGAAACATCATGCAAAATCAGCTTTATGCCTTGATTTTGTTGTTATCGATGTCCACGAGTAATGCAAAATCGATTCGGACAAAAAAGTTTAGTAATTAGAGTAACATGGTGTTCCAAATGAGTAACCGAAGCACAACATTATTCGTTCAAAACCGGCTGGTAGGTTGTCGTCTTCTCCGAAAAATCCCGATTCCAAATTACGGACTTCACTCATTTGGCAGCAAATTGCAGGCAATCCGATGTTGATACCCCTGGGACAACGTCCATGGCCGAATGCCCAACGAGTGAAAAATTTTGGTTGGGAAGGATGGTCGGCCATGGACACCTTTCCAGCCAAAAATCACAGCGTCCATTGCTGAATTTGCTGGCCTTGGTGGTGAATGATTCCCAGCTCGAAGAATCGCCGGTGGTGGTCGTTTCCGGGGAGAATTTTTCTTAGGGAGGTTTCTGCAACATTGCTTAAGTGGGACTGCGGAACCGACGGCATGATTACTCGGGCATAGGATCGCGATCTCGGGGCTCAAAAAGATTTTTGCACCATTGCACTCGAATGCACCATTTGCACTAAATTTTTCCCCACGTCTCGTTGCTACAAAGCGCCGGCAAAGCCATATGTCGGCAGTTATAAAAAAAAGGACATATGTCAGCTACATTTTGCCGTGACAGACTTCGATTGTTTGCTTCGATGATGTTTTCATAAAAGAAAGTATATAAATTATAATCTCTAAATTAAACAATGCACATATCTATTTCTTAGTACAACCATCAAGAAAAAGGGGAAAAACACTCCAAACTTCCAACTCCAAAACACATCACCTTAAAAGGTCCTTCTATCCGCATCTCAAGATAGGGAAAGAAGAACATGTTTTCTCCCAACATGCGACGTGCGAGAGCAGAGGTCTTTAGTTTGTTTTTTATGTCAAAACTTGTCAAACATAATTCGCAAAGAAAACAAACTTGTTAAACTTGCCATTGTCATTTGTTTCACCAAACTTTTGATGTCACAA
>JAUNZO010000571.1:0-299552 GCA_031894775.1 Chloris gayana
ATACATCTAACTGAATGGTGCCAAAGGTCATAGCTTTTACAGGAGCAACCAAAGTACATGATCGATTTGAATTCTCATATTTGCTTTCATAGTAATTTCTCTATAATTTTTCAGGTAATAAGAAAAAAGGATTTAGGTATAATAAATGGGTGATGTCTTGGTTGATTTTTAGAATCATGTGCTTATTGCATATATGACGTTCCTCAAACAAGAGTGCTGAAGTGAAGATGAAGGGTACCCCAATTGCACGTATGTAAAATAGTAGTTGATTTAAGCCTTTTTGGAAGAGGCTAATATACAAGACAACATGCTTCTTCGGTCCCATTCTCCAGGTCTAATTACCAGATTTCTACTTCTAGAGGATATAACCACCCTGAAATCTTTGAAACTTCCTCCTATGAAAATATTGGTTAATTGTAATTAGGACTCTTGTTGGTTATTAGATATCTATATAGTAGGCCCTCTTGTTGGTTATTAGATTTCTCTATAGTAGGACCTATATTTGACCATCTGTCCAACCGTGGCACACGGCATAGACCTTTATGCCATGTGCCATGTTTGTGCCGTGTGCAATTCTCTAGGCAAACGGCACAATAAGCTTTGTGTCGTGTGCCCGATAAATTGCACACAGCATAAAGTTTGGCACATGACATATACACTGTTTCCGTAGTGCATATATTCGTCGCTAACATAAAGTCAATGCTATTGTAGCTAAATTTCATCATATCCATTTATTAAAATTTACAGATGTGGTATATTATAATTAGTTGTAATAGTAGTCACAGAAATTACTATTTGGTATTATCATTGTGTGAGCTTTATACATGTATAGTATCAACAAACCTAAACAATAGTAATATCTATTATCTTAGTACTTGGTCACAAAAAGGCACCACGTTCTCTCAAAATCTAGAAACTACCGGATTAAGTGGAGGAAAAAAGGTTTTCAAAATAACAACCAATCTATTACTGTAAATAGAAAACAAAAAATCACATAAGGTTATAAATTATCAACCTGCCATTATGAAAACAATCAGTTCAAGATAATAATGATAGAAAAAATAAAAATCTTAAGAAATAATCAATAAGGCATCCAAATAATAAAATAGTAGCTTAAATTAGTAATATCCTGTTAGTTTCAGATTAATAACAACATATTTTAATTTTCCCCTACCTAGATAATATAACAGCCAATTTGGTGAATCACATTAAAGCTCATGTACAAGCTTCCATCTTATGATGGGTTGGTCTCTCCTCCTATTTAGAGGCCTTAGCCATATAAACAACCTTTGATGGTTTTAAGAGTATCCAAATGTACGAATGGGATGGTTGTTTGATATAGAGTAGAGATATTTTCTAAAATACCTCATATGTGCCTTGCTATGCATTGACTATAAAAACAGTGGCATTATGCAAATCGTCTCTATTAAATATAGTGGTAATTTGGTAGAGACATTAAACAATGCATCAATAAATGTAGAGGCATTATGTAAAGGTCAATAATATGAAAACAAATATGGTTATCAAGTCTTACTAAATTATGTCTCTATGTTTGATACATATATATTCGATAGTGCCGTAAAACATACCTCTAGTGCATATATAGATAGAGGTATAAATTGAAAAATTGTCTCTAGAAAAGTGCCAGTAAAGGAGCTTTTCGTTGCAATGATATCCTAACCATTCTTCCCAAATCCTGATTCCAATTAGGAAATAGTTAATTATGTACAACTAATCATTCCTTTCGTAGCATCTAGATGTGTACTGCCAATCTACATCTATCAAAATGCTTAATTGTGGTGGTATTGTCAAAAATCAACACCTCGTGGTTAGGTGTCTTTTGTAGCCATTTGTAGGTGTTTTGTAGGGTTTGCAACATGTACATTGATAAGGGCACAACTAGTGCGCGGGGAGCGTTGTAAGCTTCGTTGTACCATGCTTTAGGGAAGAAAGACAATCAGAGTTGACAGTTTTGCTTAATAGGAATGAAAATGATACGATTGATGCAAACGTTTTTTTTTTTCAGAAAGGCTATATGTACTCCGACCGAAAGTGGTATATGATTCACCAACAAAAACTTTTTTTTGGCAAAAGGCTAGAGTTATTTACTAGGGTGTAGCATGCGTCCATAGTCCCTAGGCCCTCTAGCTAGCTACTGGATGTCTCCCGATTGAACTTTTTGATGCTTAATTTACTTGTGACTGCGCTGTTATTAGTAAGTCAACAAAATAAAGCAAAGCCGGTGTGATAAAGCCGATACCCTCCAAGTAATTCCTTGGGCCCCTGTGAGGTGTGATGGTCTACTCAACACCGCTTCTGGAATTTTCCGCGTCCGTGCATCATGTGCATTCGCTTTGGGTTTTCACTAGAAAGATGTCCACGAAGATACATGCGTGTGCCCGAGACGCGGCCGGTCGACACGGGCTGGCGGCGTGGGCTTGCTTTTGCTTTCTGACCCGTGTGCGCCGCGTTGCGAGACCGAATCTAGCTACTGGTCTGTCGCTATTCCAGTTCCGAGAATGCGGGTAGGAAACACCGATCGAGGTCAAAACGCTGCTGCATGCATGGCTAATACCTTTTTCGTGTCGTGACTCGTGACGTGAACTGAAGTGAGCTTTCATCCGTCATCTGTTGCTCTCGGTTGGTTTTGATCGACTTGGTGCGGCGCTGGCTGAAACGCGGTCGTCGATCTCTTCGAGTCACTTTGCTAATGCGGTCGATCGATCGTTGAACGGCAGGGTCGCGCTCGCGACCACCAGCGCACCATCGATCACGCCGCAAAGGAAGCGATTGACATGCACACACAGCAGTGCTAGTTTACGGTCCTCCACCATAATCACACGTACGCGTCTTGGGTTCCGTATTTTTTCCCTAACGAAAAAACAGGAAAACACGTGGATACTCATATAACGATTTAACGAGCATCCCTGACAAGGGATAATGTAGCTAAAAGAAAACAAATAGAAGATAGAAGTTGCCTTTTTTTTGTAATGAAGATGAATCGGCAAAGCATCTGTTTTTTTTTTTTTTTGAGTGTGTTGTAGCTAGGAGACTCTTGAAAGAACTAGCTGAAGTTATTACTGGTATGAATGTGGGACAAGATTTTGAGTCCATAGCTAAATTGTGGCTTTGTAGTAAGAAGCACAGTGTGTTTAATATGTTCTCCACTGCAGTGCTGTGGGAAGTGTGGAAACCAAGAAATTCGATATACTTTCAGAGCTCACACTGGACAAGTGTTCCTTCAGTATGGAGACAAATAAGTCCTCTACTAAGGAGATGGCAGATTTTGTGCCCATTTGGGAACCTGGATGTGTATACCGCCTGATGAGAAGAATACAAAGACCGGAGAGATTGACTTGATGAAAGAATGGTGGACACATGAGAAGCCAAAAGAAATGGAGCAGGAAGACCGGTACAAGACCTAGAATGCTGAAGAGGTGCTGACACGCCGGGCCATTGGCTTGCATGCCAGAAAGCGCTGAAATGCGCATGTAAAAGTTTTTTCAAAGACAATGGGTAGCTTATGTTTTCTGCCTTTGGATTGGGCGATGGAACATCGGGTGGGTGTGTGGTGCTGTAATGACGGAATCGATGTCCTGTTTGATTTATCAATATGGACTGAGGGAGTATTTCTCCCCTTCAACTCTAAAAAAACAATTTAACGAGCATCCATTCTTATGATCAACTAAGAATTCACAAGAACGCATACTTTATCATTATGAACATCTTAGAAAGACCGTGTGTCAACTAATCTTGTGATTCACGAAGTTATCACAAACATGTCATATGTTGTCCATCGTTGAAGAATAATTAGGATCAATTTCACAAACATGTCATATGTTGTCCATCGTTGAAGAATAATTAGGATCAATTTTGGGTGGTGGACAGTACACGCCGCAAAGGAAGCTATATATTGACAGTACCACCAAGGCCACACGAGCCTCTCACTACTAATATCTGGCGTGCAATAATGGACATTTTGCTACTGTAATAACAGGCGTAGCGCTCGTTACTACATAGATGTTATTACAGTAAGTCCCTTTTTAGCGTCGGCCAAACCTGGCCGTTGTTGTAGTGCACGCTGCAGTATCAGCTAGGTGATGTCACCATGTCCGATATTGCAGAGCTGCACAACAGTATTGGCATGATTACATCACTACAACCTATATTACAGTGGTAGGTTGTAATATCACCTTGATGACATCATCATGCCCAATTTTGCAGTAATATTTCAAATTGACTCATTAATTTTGTTTTATTTTAAATCTCAGGTCACAAATTCAAATTTAATTCAAAGACTGGAAATTCACATACACAAGTCATTCATTCACATACAAAAGTCAAAATTGAACCAAATCAACATTCACATATATACACAAGTCAAAATTATCCCAAATCATCATTCACATATATACAACTACAAGTCACAAGTTTAATACAAATCATCATTCATAAAGAAGCATAGTTCATGAGGCAACATCATCCAGCCATTTTGGCTCAAGTTGCTTAAGTTTTCCTCCTCGACCTTGGTATTTTCTTTAACTTTGTCTCTAATCCTTCATGTTGCGATACAATCACGAAGTACTTCATCCATCCCGATGTCACTAGTAGGATCATGATATTTACCTTGGTACAACAAACTCACGAAACATGAAGCAGAGCATCTTAGCTGCAATGAGTTCGAGAACACTTGTTTTGAGTTCAAAATTGTTTTTTGGAGGATACTTTGTTGGCTGAACATATGAAACAATGTGTCCAATACTTACATCTCTCCAGATGGGAGGATCTTCCATAGAGAAAGTTGTGTAGCTCCCCTTGCCAGCGGATATGTAACTACAGATATAGTAGCCATAATGCACGCTACCACGAGTCTGTTTTTCACATTGTTTAAACAAAGTAGAATGTTAAGATACATCATATGGAGACATGAATAACAATAAAATAAAATATAGTATGAGTCAATAATATTGTTGTGTGCTCCATTGTTTTCCTCCGTTTATGGTGCCCCTTCCCACCAAGCTGGATGTAGTGTTGATATGCATTGTTAAGAAAAGCAAGAAAAAAATGTTATGTGTTCAAAGCATAGTAGGATAATAAAGATTGCATGCCAATCCAAGTCTTGAACTTACTCGTCAAGCTAGGATGTTCAAGAAGTACTTGTACACCGTCGGATCACGATCTAAAGAGTCAAGGACTCAAACCCTTGTAAGCTTCGGATATATCAACAAAGTAATCCATTGATCGCTATACAAATACAAGATTACTTAATTAGTGTCTTAGTATAACATTGAACTCAGCTACAAGTACCAGGATAATAAAACTTACTCAAAGTTGTAAGGAGCCATAACGATGCAGCTTGATCCACACACGTTGAACATGTTGTCTTCCCTTTGATCCGACCACTTAGATCCGAGCGCATCGAGTTGTCACTGACGGTGTAAAGAATGATTGTGTATAGGTTAAATCTTTGCTTTCTGTACACACCATATACATTCATCCCTTATTCCCATAATGTTTTCATGTCTTCCATCAATGGTTCAAGAAAGACATCAATGTCAATGTCAGTTTCTTTAAATAAGTGCAATTAGCAGAAGATACTTCCTCTTGTGGCACAACCATGAAGAAATATTATATAGACTTAGAATCACTTGCCAAATATTGTGTGGGTTTTTTACCTCATCAAAATAATTCATTCCATATGTACTTAAGGTCATTCTTAGATTCCTTTTTTCTAGAACAAAATCACGATGGTTAATGTCGAAGTTCTTCCATCGTCGAGCGTTAGCGGGGTGACGAATCATTCCATCTTTCTTGCATCCATCAATAACTGGTCTTATTGGCACGATAATCGCAATAAAATATGGTTTTGACAAGCGTGTATTTTTGTACACCAAGTGCCAACGGTGACAATGTTTGTTTACATGGTATGTGTTAGCGGGTAAAGAGTTAGGTTTCGGCAATAATTTTGCTAAGAGCTATAAAAGCTCTTTGAAGCTTGTGTCCGACCACCCATTCTTAGCCTTAAGAGTGACAAGTTCAAGCGTTGCTCGCAAGGCTGTGCAATCCTTATAATAGCCTTTGAATTCCTCGTATGGAAGTCCATTTGATGCCTTCTTGAAATCCAAGTTATCCAAACACTCTTTTTCGTTCTTCATGTAGTTATCGGGAGAATGTGGACCAATAGTTCCTCCACATCTAGACCACCATCAAAATCCTTGCTTTCATGGTCACATCGAAATCATCGTTGTGTCCTCCGGTTGTGCATATTCTCTATTGTAACATTCTGCACTCACCCGCTCGGTGTTCCCTCTACACTTATCACTTGTTCGGTGCTACCTTCTGCATGTGTTTGTGTTTTGCCGTATTTTGTCTAGATAAGATAGTTCTTAACAAATCTATTCTCCAACAAGTGCTCACGGATGGACTCAGATATATCATACATAAACAAGTTCTTGCACCTGGTATAAGGACAATAGATATATTGTGTATCCCTTCTTTGTGCGTGCTACTTAGTTGCTTCAACAAATGTTGTAACCTTACGAAATAGACAAGAGCATTTTCTCCCCCACCATTGTACATCAAAGACTGATCTTCTATTATCTATATTACTATCGAATAGTAATACACAGGATACCTTACGTATAAGGAAAGAGGGATAGACTTCTACTTAGATATGTATTGTAGATCGGCTAGGACTCATGTCATGTAACCATGTACTCCTAGATATATAAGGATGCAGCGGCATCCCCTAGAGGACATCCCAATACGTCTAGAACACAGGACCTAGTATAGAAATATAGCATGTGTCTCTCATTTATTCATTCCTGTGCAGAGCATTTTCAAGGTTCGACGGTGTTATGGACATCCAACAAAAATAAAAGATATGAAACACGACACAAAAAATCCTCATTTGTCACATGTTTGTCATCTATGGTATGACAACAGCTGCCGCCTCATCAACCAAGACATAGAAATCATCAGATGTTGTAAGCGTCGAGGAGAGGGTTGTGGCCATATCCATATTCTCCATGCTCTCTATAGGGGGAACGCCATGTGCAGAAGAGCTAAGTAATGCGACCTCAACAACACTGATGAGGAAAGTCAAGAGAACGAATCTTGACCATTTTTGTAGTTTTGATGGTAGACGCCTTCTCCATCTAGCATTTCTTTTATAGAATAACAATGACTTCAAATAACTTGCAGCACGAAAGAAATGTATTACCATATTTATAGGCAAGTCGCATATTGATCCATATAAGTAGAATAGCTTTTTCAATTAATAGGTGTGATCCTACGACTATGGTAACTACTTTTTTATGTTTCTGAGATAATATGCTGACGTGATGGGGTGCGTGAGCTAGCACACACCACACCTCCTAAGCAACGTCTTTTCTTAATGTTCATTTACCACTTAGATGTTGGTTAAATTTATGAAATAAATATATACAAGCAAATAAGACCACATAAAGAACACTAAAGTAACTTTGTCAAGCCCTCCATATTTTAATTAACGTACCCTTTTTATTGTACTATGAACATAAAATTAGTAATTACATACATATCAGTTTTTTGTGGGGAGTTATCTATATCTCCACCTATAAGTACCATATCTCTCTCGTATAATAAACGAAGTCATTCTAAACCACGATTCTTGCCTACACATAGCCTGCTCACATAAGCGCCACCACCTTCATATATATAAAGAAAAATGGCAAAATTTGCTGCTCTTCTAATCTGTGCTTCCATGGTCATGTTTATCAGCTTATCTGCACATGGAGCCCGCACTTTAGGGAGTACGGAGCACGTGACTATCTCGAAAGCCTTGTCCCCGACGTTCACGAAGATTAACGATGTAGCGTCCGATGCTTTCTATGTCCCATTCAATGAGGTGGCTGAAGCTCCAAGTGCGTCTGACTACGAAGATAAGGGCGGCATTCATGGACCATAGATAATATCTATGGTCAATAAGTATTGTTATGTGTTATGTGTATTTCATTTGTTTTGTATCACCAATATATGGGTCTTGTAATAATGATGTGGTGCATCTGATGTGTGCATAACGAGAGGAAAATATGGCCATACATACATCTTTAAGGTAATGAGTTGAGGTTTAACATTTCCCTTTTATTTCTCTTGAGTATTCCATTTGATGCCAAAGCGGGAGCGGCCGGGTGGTCAGCAGCTGCGCGTCGTAGAGCGCTGCGCGCTCGCCCGAGTTCGATTCCCTGCGGAGGCACTCCTAGGTACTGTAGTAAATGGGTACCATTTGCTGCAGTGTCTAGGGAAAAAATCCTCTCGCTCTCCCAGGCCAAAGCATAGGTAAAGACTCGCGCCACAGCTCACACGGCCAGCTGAGTCCCTGTGTATGGATGGGGAGGGGGTTCGAGGGTTTCTCGGCCTGCGTGAGAAGGCTCTTCTCCTTAATGAATGCCGTCGGGGTGGCTTCTATCCCCGGCAGGTCGAGTATTCCATTTGATGAAATCGGGAAGCAGTTATAAAAATGGGATGTTGTGGGGCTCAGGGATGCCGTATGTGGTCATATGCACAAGTTTCTTATTTTCTTCTGGAATTGTTCGATGAACCAGGCACTTCTCGGCTCTCGCCCGGACGTCTGGCAATGTGTTTCCTCCTTTCCTGTTTCGATAGCTTGCCGGACTAACATTGGAAGTGCGACGGTTCGATCTTAACCCTTGCTCACTGTACGCTCGCGCATGTGACAGCGCCGAGAGGCCATAAGCGGAGCCCTTGCTCTTACCATACCCGAACGATAGTCGTGCTTCGTCAAACTCGGTCATCCGTGACTCACACCATTGGGCTGGTGCCCACACTAGGGCCTAGTGCCAACGTCTTACGCATGGATCGGTTCACAAAGTGTTACCCATGGATCCTTTTACTTTTAAGTCAAAAATAAATATTTTTAGGCCCGATCCAAATCATCTTCATCATTGCTAGTTCATTTCATAGGATCCGCTACCACCACGTCTCCATATCAACACCTCTGTCTCCATATCAACACCTCTGACCTCTAAGCTAAGCAAAGTGGCCATCGCGCCATCTTTTGGATGGAGGCTGAGGCCCAACATGCAAAGGAATTGATCTGGTAAGACGGACGCTATACCACAGCATGTGGGGCGTTTTGAGTTGATTTATCTTCTATTCTTCTAGCTGAATGGTACCTGTTCTCTCCTCGCGTTCCTCTTGTTGAAAAAAGAAGGATGGCCCTTAAGTTTTTTCTTAAAAAGATAACGTTTTTGCTGCGGAGATTTTAAGAGAGAACTTTAAATTCTCAAATTTTTTTACTTATTTAAGAGCATCTCCAACAGTTCCCAATAATTTTACTCCCAAAAAACTGGTTTTAGAGAGTTGCTATATCTATTGGAAGTAAAAGAAGACATGCACTCCAACCGTTCCCAATAATCGCTTCCTAAATAGTTCAAATATCCTTTAGGGAGTAAGAAATAGGTGACTAAATGTAGCAACCTTTAGGCCATAGGTTGGGAGTTGGTAAATTTAGCAACCTCATATAGGGAACGGTTGGAGAATAATTTTTATTAATCACATCCTAAATTTTCATTTAGCAACCTCATTTAAGGAATGGTTGGAGATGCTCTTATGAGCTACTAAGAGATTTTAAGAGTCATATATGGCGAGACTTTGAGGCCCCAAAGCAAACCGATTTTCGTTCGTTATGTTATTTGAACAAAGTAGTACTTGAAGTTAGTAACCTGTCAAGAATTCACACTCGTTTTACTGAATGTATGCAGAGTTCTATAGTTTGGTTGTCCACTCAATTATGATAATATATAGATATCCGGTTACACTGGTACGTATTGCTGGAGTAGCTCAGTTGGTTAGAGCGTGTGGCTGTTAACCACAAGGTCGGAGGTTCAAGCCCTCCCTCTAGCGCATATTTTTTCCCTTTTCAATTCGTTCAAATGACATATTTGTAAAATTCCTTTTCCACGCTATTAATTTTGATGGACGAATCAAACCACCCATACACATGAATTGCATTTGAAGCCGCCGTCGCCATGATTTTGCCAACAGATGACCGTGCAATGCAATCTCCCACAAAAATCGGGAAGAACTAACTAAAGCGAAGCATATTTCATTCCCGTATGCACACGTGATTCGTGAACGAAAGTTACATACGTACAGGGGGCAAGAGCCGGGCGGCGTGATCAAATGAACAGCTCGCTCGAATGGCCGGTCCGGTCACGAGATGGAGTGGCGGCGGCGGCGCTGGAAGAGCACCTTGGCGTCGGCGGTGGCCTTGGCGCCGAGCTGCTGCAGGCCGGGCTCTGAAGCGGGCCGCATGCGGAACAGCCTGCTGAGGCTGCGCGTGAACCCGCGCAGCAGGCGGTTGGCGGGGCCCACGCGCACCAGCTCCCGCTTCATGCTGACGTGGTCCTTCTCCAGGTCCGTGAGGCGCATCCGCATGCGCGCCACCTCCAGCTTGAGCTCCCGGTTCTCGCGGCGCACGGAGGCGTAGTTGTCCCGCGGCGACATGGCCCCGCTGCCCACGCCGCTTCCCGAGCGCATGGTCCCCACGCCATGCGCGCCCGCGGCCGCCGCCGCCGCGCACCCGAAGAAGAGCGCCGCCTCGTGGCCGCCGCCTATGCTCCCGCCGGCGCTGGCGCCGCCGCCGTTGGACTGGATCGCGTTGCGCAGGCGGAGCTGCTCGAAGTAGAGCACCTGCACGGCCATCTGCACGGGCAGCCTCTCGTTCTGCGCCGCGTGGCTGCACGCGTCGGGCGTCAGGCGCTGGCAGTCGATGGCCTTGCACAGCCGGTACCGCTCCGCCTCCTTGATGTTGGGGTGCACCTGCACACGTACGTTTCCCAGTTCAGCTGGATTTAATTACACAAGTACTACAAATCAATGAAACCGCAACTATAATTAATTACCTTGAGGAAGATGTCGACGGCGCGGTAGATTCCGTCGGTGACGAGGCGTGCGTGGTCGGGGAGCAGCTCGGCGAGGGAGATGAACTTGGAGGGCAGGAGGTTGGAGTCGAGCGCCACCTCGGCGAGGTAGCTGTCCAGCAGCTTGGCAGCCTTCACCAGGAGGCTCTGCTTGGGCGACCTCGGGCTGTCGTAGTCGAACCCGTCCTCCTCGCTGTTATTGCTGTCGTCGTCGAGGTTGAGGAACACGCCGAAGATGCGCGCCACCACGTCCGTGTCGTACAGCCCGTGCTGTCCTGCTTGCTGGGCCGGGCCGGATCCGGCGGCGACGAGGATGTCCTCGAGGATGGCCTGGTCCAGCTGCATCCCGATCCGCTTCTCGAGGTCGGCCCGGCAGATGGTGGAAGCCGACACGGCCATGGCCGTCTTGAGCAGGCCCGACAGGAAGGCCATGGGCACCGGGCTCTTCTTGGACTGGGCCGGGAGCAGGCCCACGATGGCCTCCACGACGGCCCGCTGCTTCTTGACGGCGTCCGCGTCGCATTTCGCCGCGGCGCCGCCGTGCAGCACGTCCCTGGCCATGAGCCCGTGCAGCGAGTTCTGCGCGTAGTTGATGAGGATCCGGGTGACCGTCTCCTGCTTGAGCCCCTTGGCCTTGACGGCCGAGAGCAGGCGCTGGAAGAGGTCCAGCCCGAGCCCGCCCACCGCCTTGCCCCACCACTCGCCGGCGGGGAGTCCGCCGCCAGCTCGAACCCCGCGGGCGGCCTGTGATGGTGATGGTGATGGCTCATGTGGTCCAGCTTGGACGAGAGCCCCGAGGCGAGCTGCTCCTTGCACACGTTGGTGGCGACGGCGGCGACGAGGCGGGGGACGAGGCCCACGTCCTCGGCGGCGGGGAGCAGCGCCTCGCAGCTGCGGAGCACGGCCACGGCGGCCGGGATGCTGGGGAGCACGTGCTCGCGGAGGAAGGACTCGGCGCGGAGCTCCAGGTTCTTGTCCGAGAACTCCTCGCTCATCTGCAGGTAGTGCGCCGCGCACCGCAGCGTCGCCACGTTGGCCACGGTCACGTCCACGTGGACGCCGTAGCAGAACTTGGCCGCCAGCTCGAACGCCGCCGCGCCGCCGGGGGTGCCGTGCAGGCTCAGGCGAGCCAGCTTGGCGTCCTTGGACTCGGACACCAGGCGACGGATCTTGCCGCTACGGGAGACCAGCGGGAACTGCGCCAACAGCTATGCCATCAGCGTTAGCACACATGCTAGGCCTAGGCCGGAGGAGGAGGAACCAACTTGAGGAGTTCCTTACCTTGTGGAGCGCGAAGCTGGACGTGCCGACTTCCACGGTCAGGTCGCTCGAGACGTCGGTCGGAGGCCTGCAAGAAGCACGAGATTCAGAACAAGTCTCGCACAAAATTTCAGAAAATGAAAGTAACTCTAGCATTGCTATCTCTTGAACCAAATCAAATGGATATTGAACCGCCACATCATTCAGAAAAATTCAACACAAGATCCAAGGAAGGAAGCGGAATGAATCACCACTCATTGGCGTGCCGGGTGATGAGGCTCGGCCGGAACGTCCTCTTCCTGGAGATACTCTGCTTCAGCTCTGTCACCGTCGCCACGCCCACTCTCTCTCTCTCTCTCTCTCTCTCTCTCTCTCTCTCTCTCTCTCTCTCTCTCTCTCTCTCCCCTAAATATGTCACTTGTGCGCTGTACCCTCGCACTTGGGCGTCAGGACTCAAGGACAGTGCACGCCGCGAGACCTACTAGCTTTTGAAGACAGTGGCGAGTGTGTGATGTGGGAGTGCGTGCAGAAAGCTAGAATCAGCACGCTAGCTGAGTGAAACGTGAACGAAATCCGATGCCCCGTGGGCAGTTAAAAAGCTTCTTGGCAGAATGCTACCACTGCTTAGCCTTAGCTAGCCACGGATCCCGGATAGAAGCTTTGATGATTGAGTCGCAGACCGCAAAGCCATTTTGGCTGGGATCAGTCATGAGTTTGAGTTGTATGCATTGTTAGAAAACAATGTAAAGGAGGGCATTCGGCATCATATAGGCTTTTCTTTTTTGTTGGGTTGTTATCATGCATATATAGTCTTTTGCATCTGGTTCTTTGTCCTAATGACCGCTCTCCTACGATGTAGGGCGGAAACTGCCGGGACAAGCAATCATGCGGTTCACGGCTAATGTGCCGGGATCGGATTCTTCAACCATCAGTGTGTAAGTGTAACCACTATCAGACAGTCTGCATCGCATTGGTTTCAGTAATTTGAATCTCATAAAGTGAATTGTACATATTTTTCCATTAGCTTAGACTTTTGGATCACTTCTATAGCAATTCTGCGGTATTTTTCGCATGAACTTTTAGACCATTCTCGTGTATACTTTCATTTCACAGTTTTCAAGTGTGACACGTCACTCTTCCTAGCCTTGTTTTGTGAAATGAAACTACATCTCTCATAGCACTTTCATTTCACAGTTTGTAGACAATGACAAAACATTAAATTGTTACCACGTGACCCTTAGTTCTTGGTTGAGGGTTTCATTTCTCTGTACGATAATGCTCTGGAAAGCAAGACCATAACCTTTACTATGATGAAAGGCTTCATCTCTCTTTCATATTAAATTCTCTGTCATGTCGATGTGATACGTAATTAATGTCAAATAAAAGTCCCATTAAGAATTACCTTACTAGGTGCTAAATTTTAGCGCATTAGCACACTTTAGCATTTTAGTACATCGAAACAAACAAGCCTAAATGGTGAAATTTCTATTAAACACATATTTCAATGCATTACTTTAGTCAACTGCTGTAATCAATTAACCCTATACCGCGGAAACATATGCATTTGTCTTTGATATCAGCAGACTCTGTAGACCACTGCTATAGATTAGGAACTATCGCTGCTTTGCATTGAAAGAGAAAAGAAAATCAGCGGTCTTTGTACTGTAGACCACTATACTATGTATCATGTCATAATGTTTTTAAAGCCTTCGTGGGGATCCCTATAGGCAAACAGCAACCCTTTTGCACACAAGTCGTATTATTTTGATTGAAAAGCTGATCTGGTTGAATGGGCTCCCAGTGACCGAAAGAAATCATTTGTAGTTGTAGCAGTGGCTCTGCAGCTGGGCCCGGGGCCTTAAGCATCGTGTATGGTGACGTTGTAATTAAACTCTCTGGCAATCGCTTCTGAGGCTGGGTTTGGGATTGTCAACATAGGGTGTGTTCGTTTCGTGGGGTCTAAATTTTATAGCTGTCACATCAAAAAGAATCTTACTATTTAGGAGTACTAAATAAAGTTTAATTATAAAATAAATTAGAGGTCCCTAGACTAATTTACGAGACGAATCTAATGAGGTTAATTAAGTCATGATTAGAAGACGGTTATTGTAGCATCACTTTAACAAAACATAAATTAATTAAGCTCATTAGATTCATCTCGAAAATTAGCATCAATCTGTCAATAGGGTTTTGTCATGAAATCGATCGAAATATTCATAAATAGTAAGATTCTCTTTGATGTGACGGTGCTAAATTTTAGAGGCCAGGAAACGAACAGGGCAATATTTGAGCGTCTATTCGAAATACTTGCTGAATGATATTTAGTATGTATATGCTATCAGTTTACTGTTTTTCATAGGCTAGTTTAAAAGTGATAAAAAACTTTTTTTGATAATGAAATTGTTAAAAAAACTTTAAAAACTACACAGGAAACGCAAGCCAAGTACTGCAAATAATATACTGTTCATGCAGAACCAAATGAATGGTCAATGTAGATGACTTTGATGTTCAAAAATACCTAAAGGAGACAGGCTAAAAGAAGGACTATATCAATTCCATTACTGGTCACCCGAGAATCTTGATTCCACTTTGAGAGGACGTCCTGTCTATCACGCAAATGAAAAATGAAGGTAAGTTAACATTTCGGTAGATGATTGATATCTTAGTTCCCTTTTGGATGAGAGATATTCTTTGTTGTAGCATGCAATGACTCCTTAGCTGGATTCCCGTGGACCAGCAATGGCGTTCATAAAGAAAGCCAAGACCTCCATGATGGCGAATGACTAAGCCAAATTTTAATAAGGTTAAAGCAAGGATCAAAAAGTAGGCTTAAGGCAAAAGAGAAGCAAAGACAGGCCGAGTTTCTCAATACTAATAAGGGGTTAGGTACTCTTTGGCAGGCAAATTGCCTGGAAAGCTTAGAGTGCCAGCGCTAGCCTCTTCTAAATTGTGCATTGCAGTCTACGCACGATGGAAGCTCACCAACCAGTTAGTATTTAACTGCCTAGTAATAGTAATAGGGGTAGGAAATATCATGTATGCGTGCCTGTTGGTGATTAATTAGCATTCCATTTCACAGCGTGTAACTGTAAAGCGCTTTGCCAGAGTCATTCAGGAAATCATAGAGAGATGGAAGCATCTTGGTGTTCTTTGACAAATGACAGGGGCAGCACAACAGATATGCCCTCCGTCTCCCTAGCTAGTGCAGTAGTGCTATTCTATGCACTACTTACATATACAATGTGTGATGATATCTGCATCGGATATAACTGTGCTCAGTAGTCAGTAGGAGTAGTGTCTCAAGTGATTTTTGGCACACCGAATCCTCTGCACTAACTATTCCTTAAAAATATTTGTCTCTTAACTGCAGATTTAGAACTCATTCCAGTGACCACTACGGTATCGTGAGATCACATCACAAACTGCAGCATGATCGAGGTGGCTGCGACTATCATTTTGTCAGGTTCTGGAATGCGCAAGAGAGTCGCGGAGACAGGGCAGACATCTCTCATCTGCTGGCTTATTAGTGCCCCATCTAACTAACGACGACCGGCACATACCTGAATTTTGGGATAAGGGATGGAACCGATGGACAGGACTTGACAGTGAGGAAGAACATAACTGAACCCACATGATCGTAGCAGTAATCAGAGAGGAGCGCACAAGCCAAGGCATCTTGTCTTTCCACTGCTCGTCAATGGGGGTGGACGTTTGGACGAATCATTAGACGCAGGCCGACCAAGCGGTCCTGGTAATGGCAGGCCGAAAGACTGAAAGAGCGAGGAGACTAATCATCCTTGCTTGGACTTCACAGATCAGCTCCAAGCTCGCCTCTCTATACCGATGCAATCATCTTTTTAGCAACATAACGCGATCAATCATTGTTCATAGAGGCTAATAAATCGTCAGTTGGATAATCCGATCATGACCTGTGCCGCCGAGAAATATTGTGCATTGGTTTGGCTGTTCCCCTTCGAATTCTGTTTGCGACTCAAGAATTTGACAGAAAAACTGCTCTGACATGAATAGCATAGCAGAAAAGTGTTGATAGTTTTTCGTGACGTTTATCTCGTATCGTTCATCTTTCTAAAGCTCATCATGGGCGATGCTGATGCGCTTATACAACATTTTGTTGCTGGGAAAAGCGAGGTAGCCGGACGCGCTGCCTGCTGGCTTGCTTGGTAGCGCAAAAGGGTGAGAGAAGGGGAGAACGTGGTCTGCGCAAAACGCTTTGAGCTTTTAATCATCACCGCGGCTGTGCTGCCCACATGAATCATCCAACTTTTGGCTGGCTGCCGTTCGTGCCGGTGCGTGCGTCGCCATGGCTTGTTCTTCGTGTGCCCAACCTGTGGATCGAATCACATGCTGATACGATTGCGGCTTCATGATCTTTTTCTAGAGCGAGATTGCGTCTTCTTGATGCTTTGGTCCGGATCTTTTTGTTTTCAAGTTGTGTTCCGGACCGAATCCAAAGGGTGGAAAGGCCACGGCCACGACCCACGAGGCAAGCCACGCCCGGCCCAGATAGATAGGCCCAGGAGCAGCAGCGGTAAATGACTTTGAGCCCAGTCCACTCAAACAAATCAACCGGTGGACAGGACTGACAGTTGACAGTGTGGAAGAACATAACTGAACGTCTGAACCCACAGTTGTAGTGTAGCAGCCGGACCGGCGGGAACGAAGCTCCACGCAGCTGGCTGCCGGCACCGCCCGTCTCTCTCTCCGCCGTGTGAGCGCCGCCCGTACCGCGCCACAACCCGTGCGGAGCGCGCTGTCTACGTTCCGAGCAAGTCAGGTGACTAGACCTAAAATTACTCGCTTCGACGTCAATTCTTCCTCTCCACTTGGACCACGGTCTCACTCTCACTCCGATGAGATTGTCATTACGTTTCGCGCCATAAAATCTGCCTCGACATCGATCCCAGGTGATCCCGAGTGATACGTATCCGTCGGTGGGTCGGCAAGTGGTATTGGTACTATAACGACGTCTCATGTCCTGTAGCTGTTCGATGAAATGCCCAGTCCGGAATAGATTAGATGCCTAGGTTAATTTTTGGAATTCTTGTATTCGATACTGTACTTCCGCTCTGTACATCATCTCATTCTCGCATGTGGAATATGGCTTTAAGTACCCTTAGCCTGCTATTCATTTTTGTCGATTGTCTTTGCCCCTATAGTTGATTGTGGTGTGTTTAAGAACAAATTGGTCTTCCTTTCTGTAGGCTCTGGAACCTTGTGTTGGACTCGGTGGACTTTTGGATGGCTTAGTTCCACTAATTTATGAGGGAAATGCTCCGGAGTAGATTCACCCTGTTCCTTTCTAAGCGCTATATATCTAGCTTTCAGACATCGCCACTGTCATCTTCTACTGTGGGTGCCCCTGTACAACCATGGCTATTTATCGGTCTTGGCAACCCCGGTGAGAAGTACCAATCCACCAGGCACAACGTAAGTTGTGCATCTCATCTTGTATTTCAAAAACTCAGTTTCAGCAATTTGCTCTCAGATTTTCCTTCACCTTGTTTTTGGCTTTCAGGTGGGATTTGATATGATAGATGCCTTTGCTGAGTCTCAGGGCATATCCATGACCACACATTATTTCAAAGCTCTGTTTGGTGAAGGTTTATGTCCATTCATATGCGCTGTGAAAGAATGCCACTCTTTGTTTTTTGTGATTCATATTCTTTCCTCTCAGCAGAAAGGGGTAGTAATAGTGAACATCTTGTTGTTTCCATTGATGCAGGGATGGTTGATGGCGTCCCTGTTCTTCTTGCCAAGCCTCAAACTTACATGAATCTCAGTGGAGAATCTGTAAGCACAGTACCACTTCTGAAAATCTTTTATAGGTCTACGGGCCTGTACTATTTTGTTGATGCAGTTCGTTTCTTTAGCTGATTTTACCTTACAGTGGGACACTTATTGTGAGCGCAATTGGTTAAGTACCTACGACACTCACTTTGGAAGAAGTTACTTTGCAATGTAAAATAAAGTTGTCATCCATTTTGTCCCTGTGCTAGATTTTGGGATTTCAGTAATCAACTAATGTGTTCCTTTGAGGGGAATACAACATGGGAGACCTCCTGTGGTATTTTATTTAATATGTGAAAAGGAAAGAAAAAAAACTTACATAGTACAGAAAAAGAAAAGGACAGAAGAATAACTTGTAAGAAGCAATCATCTGTGAAGTGTTTCTACAAGTAATGAAAATGTTAACCCTAATAAACTGATGTGTTCTTTGAGCGTCACTCATTTATAATAGTACTAGAATTTCGTCTGCTGCTCTTGAGTTTGACATACCTAATTCCACGATAAAAAGACCTCTGTTTTAGAACTGTGTTGCCAATCACATAGAATGTAATATACTCAAGTTCTTTTTTGTGCCAGTTTGCCAGCATTACTCATTGTGAATTCTTCTGTTGTGCAGGACTTTGTTTAACTTGAGATGCAAAATTGCTAACAAAATTGGTTTAATGATTACCTTTTTTATTGCAGGCTGGGCCACTTGCTGCTTATTATAAACTGCCACTTAATCGTGTGCTTGTGGTAAAAAATTGTCTAATTTTGCTAGCACCTAGCGATACATTGTGAAGCAATATGACTTATGTGATGTGTGCGTTTCAGGCATATGATGACATGGACTTGCCATGTGGAGTTCTTCGTTTGCAGCCTAAAGGAGGATATGGGCGGCACAATGGGTTAGTAGACGTAGTCGAGTCTGTTGGCATGCCTTTAGGAGACACTTCTCCCATGAGCGATTGCAGCACTTCTTTTTCGTAGGTTATTACTGGTTTCCTTTTTGTGGTGGTATTCCTACATCTGGCTTACCTTTCATTCTCCGTCATATTTAATCGTTGTTCAAAGATGCTTTGGTTGTTTGTACTCCCCAGTTTGCACAATTTGGGACTTGATAAGTTCCCTGAAATCATTTGGAGTGTTCTTTTCTTTTTGGGTGCTTTGTTTGCAAATAGACCATTAGCTATTGAATATATGTTTAATTAATGTTTGTAAAAAGAACTTTATCTGATCTTGATAATAAATATTGACCCTTTTTGTTTACCAGGCTGAAGAGTGTGATATACCATTTTCGTAAGAATCGAGAATTTTGTCGATTACGGATTGGTGTGTTCTGCCCTTACGCCATTCAGATTTATTTTTATTTTTCCGGACAAATGTTCATAGTTTGACTTATTTAGGAATTGGACGGCCACCTGGTCAGATGGATCCTAAAGCGTTTGTTCTACAGAAGTTTAATAGGACTGGTCGTGAACGGGTAAACATCTCCTGCAGTAATTTAAACTTTTTGTTTCACATTATACCTTTTCTCTTAATTTCATTTGAACTCTTCTATAATTATTAATGTTCTGAGAGATACTCATATTAGCTGATGCATGATTAAATAATATTGTAATCCAACTAATATAATTTTTGAATTTATTTTATAGGTTTAGCCATAATATATTTATTACTTTCTTCTAGCAACCTTGGATGCATTCGGTATGTATCATGTACGAAATTAAGTTTTAGATTAGATTTAGTAAAAAAATCTGCAGAATCTTAGCAAATTTCCCCAGTGCATTCTGCCAATATGAAATACCTTATTGGTACTTGAATTTCTAAGTTCGTTGGGTGCTGTGTCTTGCCACCATTCTAGTTACAAAGTCCCAAAATTTTTAAAGGAATCAAGCACAATATGGGAATGCTGCCATACTTCAGCGGTGCGTGTGATGAGAAGTTTGACTTAACATTGTTGTCAGCTTGGATTTTGTGTTAAAGTTAAGCTGGAATATGGGGTTGGCATCTTAGTGAACTGGTTGAGCTGAGTCTAGATCTTTGAAGCTTGGGGGTCTTGAGCTTGCTTAGGGCCTAGTTAATGCTACCTTGTCCTTGAAAATGAACCGTGGATTGAAGTGTTGTTGCACAAAAGGATGGCAAACGGCAATCCCTTACAGATGACATCTTTTCAGAAACATCATCAGCTCTGAATTTATTGTTGTATTGCTAGAGCATATGTCGATGGATATATTTTAGACTAAAGTTATTGGGAGGACCACGTTACATTCCCTATATTTAAAGCACGGTGGATCTGGGCATTATCTTTACTCATCATTTCTGCAACTACCAGAAGCTAACCATCCCTGCCTTGTTGTTTTCAACCTAGATTGATTTGGCCATAAAAGAGGGTGTCGATATTCTGAAGATGGTGGCCACCAAGGGTTTGACAGAGGCTGCAAGATTGTCAAATGTAGATCAGAAGTATAAACATCTGAGATCACATGATTTTCAATACTAAAGATGACTAGACTCTTGTGTTGATTGGTGACTGATAGCATACCTCTTCATGCTCATCCAGTATATCTGTTGGATATCTGAAGTGCAAATCTAATACCGCTGACTGTTCTCTCTAGGACCAGACAAACGTATATCTGGCCTTGGATATAGAGGTCTCGATCAATGGTCTATTTAATTTTATCCAACAATTGTTGACATGAAAATTGAAATTGACCGATTAAAAAAACTCAAGCTTCTATTCATTAAGAAAGCATCGTCCAACGAGTCAGTGACATGCGATCGAGTCCTTCAACTTAGTCTTGTTTTATCGTTGGAAAGTCTAGCTTCTCACATACCTCAAGCAGCTTTAGTTGATGGTAAATAACTTGTTATGTGTCAGCTATCTTTACATCTCACATGCAGCATACATGGAGGATTAACTAGCTTATACATATATATCTACATGACTGATTAACTAGCCTGAACTGCCTCAAATCAATCGAACGCTATTATGATCTACGATAACGAAATCGTCAGATCTATTTGACAGAACAATGTTACTTGCGAGATCCATTCGGAGACGCTCAACGCTTCGCCCCAAGACAATTCTACAGGTGCTCCAGTCATCGGCCGCTATGTCAACTCCCATGTATGTCAGATGGTCCGAAGCACTCCAGGACAGTACAAATACACTCCTAGGAGGAAAAAAAACAGATGCTTGAGTAATTCTTAGGCTAGAGGATATAGAGAAAAACAGCTGCCCACCTGCAACAGTTTGGATCTTCTCCGCTGCCATCGCAAACTTGGAAGACTGTTTTTCCATCAACATCATGTTCCCAAACCTGAAATATGAATAGACCTAGTGCATATGTAAAAGGTGCAAGGATTTTTGCAGGTTTTCAGTTTAAAGTATTTCAGAATTGGGCTCATGCTTGGCTCCCAAGATGATGATTCACAGGTTTGTATGTAGTTGTGTTGAGAACTAGGCGCGTAGCCCAATTGCCAAGGGTGCTCAGTGCCATCCACACGACCACACCCATCCACGTTAGAGTCCTCCTTCCCTTTCCTACTACTCTCCGTTCTATATATAAGCATTCAGAATCGGTAGAAATAGTCAGAGAAAAGGTCATATATCCCTCACTTTACACTACCTCATAAGTTCTTCATCCACCCACCAACCTATCATTTTTGTCTTATTCATAGGAATGCTTACATTGTGGAACAAAATTTGAATCCTTAGAATGCTTATATAATGGAACGGAGGGAGTACTCCATCTAGAAATGTAAGGATTTGTTGACTTTCAAAGTTCATGTTTGACCATACGTTTTATTCATTATTCAAGTTGGTGTAATTGATTAGCGGTGCTCCTGCTCATGACGTCCAGACCATGAATTTCATTTATTTTATGTATTTATGTGCACAGCTTAGCTTAGATGTCTGAACATTGACGAGCTTTATATTATTATCCATCTAAATTAGTGGACGGTGCTCCTTTTCGAAACTCAGTTCATAAAATGAAATGTTGATATCGTTTCTGAAGCAACTAGTATTACTCAAATTTACATGGTACCGAGCACATAAAAGTACACCTTCAACTACTTATATGCATGTGTGCATACCTCTCTGGGGAAGTGGTGGTACGTCAGTTGGGGGAGGAAGAAGAAATAGGGAGGCAAATGGGGCACAATATCATGTTCATGTGTTACTCGAATTGTGTTAGGTACATATTTGGTGAAGTAGGAAGCAAAAGCAGCATTGCCAACACGCGGCTGCCCAAAAGTCATGAGGTGAACATCATTACTTCCAAAAAGAATCTGTCAATGAAGGAAACGGTTCAGATATCAGAAAAATATACTCGTGTCAAAAAATGACACTAATAGTACTGATGGAACTTTATGCTAAGAATATTACTGGGAGAATTGTATCATTTGGTAAATATTATTTGGACCACTTACAGCAAGATCAAGTGCACAAAAGGAAGCAATTGCTCCTCCCATCGAATGCCCTGTAACTATTATGTTAATGTCTCCATATAATTTCCTTGCCTCACGAACAGCATTCATGATGGCTGGACGTAACAGTGTAGTATTATATGAGGAGTAGAATCCACTATGGACCTTAAACAAGATTAGAAATCGCATCAGATATAAGAAGGGAAAGGGACAACAGAAGGCCATTTCATATACTCTTACAAAAAGCAGAAAATTATTTGCAATGGAAGAAACCTTCGCAAATGGCATGTTTGGATAATTAGGCTTAGCTTGCTTCCATATAATGTCCTTAATCCAATTCTGTATGCTGTTCAGAAAAGAGAATGGTAAGTCAAAGAGAGGGTCATTACAAGAAAAGGAAGAAAGCTATTTTACTACCCCTAAAAATCCTTTTGTCTGTTACTCTGTTCAACCCTCTAAACAAAATTCTAGTCCAGTTTACTCACTCATCCTATTCAAATTGGTGGAATTTACCCATTATGCAATTTGTCTCTTTATTTATTTTTGTACAATTTTACTTTAAAGCTCAAGTTAACGTATTTTAAATTTTTAGTTTTTATAGTTTAATGGCATAATCTTAGCAGTGGGATATAAGCATTTATAAACAATTTTGATGAAAAATTATGAAATACTATTTTTAAGCTAGGGGTGCTATCGTCGATCTTAGAACATCTCCAACAGCTCTTGTAAATTGACTTATTTGCTAGATATAGAAAACATGAGAAGAAAAACAGGTTCCAAGAACCTCTTCTTCCTCCTCCTTCTATTTTCTAGGAAGCTATCCCCTCATCTTGACGAGCCAAGTTTGGCTAGGCTGCACCGCACTCCATCCTATGGTTGGAGAGAAAAAAAGAACGAAATAATGACGTGACAGTCATGCATGTGTTTGTTTCCTTTTGATTTGAGATAAAAAGGAAGTAAATAATAGCGTTGAGGAAGTTTGAATATAGAGAGTCTAGATTTACCTATTCTGTTGGAACAACTATTCTTTTAAGTGCTTCTATTTCTTTTTACAAAAGAGTAACAACTGTTACTTTAAAAAATTGGATACATGAACTGTTGGAGATGCTCTTAGTATAAAATATAAAATTTTAATTCAAATTGTACAAGAGAAACGAAAAAAGAGACAGGTTGCGTAAGGGGGTAGATTTGAGGGAGCAAAATCGAGTTGATATTTTTTCAAGGGGTCAAATGAATAAAGTGGATTGTTTAGTATAGATTTCTTCGGAAAAAAGATTTACTAAGTATTTAACAATTATGAACCTGTTCTCTTGAGTCCCTCTGATCGCAACAATGATAGCATTGAGATTGTGATCAACACCGACAAATGCCTGCCACATTGATTATTCAATCACAACAAGCTTATTTTTCTTAGAGGAAACTAATAGGTTAAGAACCAAGGACATATCATGTAAATAAGGATTGCAGCATATAGACCTGCAAGCAATTCTGAACATCAACAATTATACATCTCATCTCAAAGCCCTGTTTTGCAAAGTTGGTATCCAGAACTGAGTCAGTAAAAATGCATCTGTGTTGTAATTAGATTAGAACAAATACTAATATTTAAACATTAAACTGCTCAACACTAGTGTAACTGAAATGTTACTCAGCAGTAGTACAATTCTAAGTATCTTACTCGAGTCAAGTCATTGCATCTCGAGCATGTCCATGTATACAGAGCAGTTAGGTCGGTCATGTACACCTGTGAAACCAAAATACTCGAGGTAGTCACTTCATGTGAGAGAATTAGTGTGTACAGTCCAGCAATTCAAAACTGAAAACTAAAACCCTTGGACGAAAGAGGTTTATTGACTCCTGGAACATGTAAGGGAAAAAAGGGTGAGGGGAGTACTACGAAGGCCATCGCACATTAACTAGAAGCAGAGGAGGGAAATAAACTTACAGCTGACGCATATTCCACAACAGCCTTGGCTAGAGTATAGTTAAAAGCGAATCGGTGCTCATTGTTCTCGACAGTGGGTTCTGTGATAATTGGGACACTCGGTTTACATGGGCAGTTAAAATAAGTAGAAAAATACTCAACATAAATCCTACTCGTGGTCAACAAATATCAAAATCATAATATGAGCAAGAACCTCTTGGACTTCAGCAACAGAGGCAAAGTCTGGGAACGAAGGAAATGGTTGCGCAGGTAAAGCCTAACCGAAGTACCTGTCCTTGCTGCTCCATAAGGAGCTGTGGACAGCAGCAAGAGCGCCGCCGCTTTGACGGCCGCCCATTTCCGCAGCCTATCCATGCTTCGTCTCCGGCTGCGGCCAGAATTAACCGAACCGAAAGCTCAGACACAAGGAACGATCTTGTGCGGTTGAAGAGGCCGCTGGATCAAGGGGACGCGATCATTCGAGGTGAGGGGAAGGCAAGACGGAAACGAAAGAGGGAACCCGAAGTCGCGGCACGGTTTCTGAGCGGGACAGAGACGGGCGGAGAGAGAAGGAGCTGCCGCTATCGTGGCGCGCCACGCGCTGATGCCTGCGCCCGCCGCATGGTGCCGACGCTTGGACTGGGCTTCCTGTACAGTCCTCACGAACTGGACCGGGGAATGCAATGTAAAGGAAATCCGGCCCATATGTGGACCCATTCATGGACAAATGATAGCCCATCCGTCACTTCAAGCCCGGCCCACGCTGCCGTCTTCTTTGCCGGTTTCTGTCCCAAGTCCCCATTCCCATCCGTCGCGAAAAATCTCCGCGAATCCCTCCATCAAAGGAACGGAAAAAGAATTCTCCCAAATCCCTAGCTAAACCCTCGGCCCCTCGCTGCGCCGTCGCCGGCGGCCGCCATGGCGCTCTCGAAGCCCCTCCTCTCCCGCCTTCTGCCCCTCCCACTTCGCCTCCGGTCGCACGCCCGCCTCCTCTGCCTGGCCACCCCGGCCCCCGCCGACGTGGCGGAGAGCCCCAACGACGCCGCCGCCGAGCGCCGTCGCCGCAAGCGCCGCCTGCGCGTGGAGCCCCTCTCTCCCGAGGCCCGGCGCCGCAGCGCGCCCGGGGGCGCCCCGGCCATCTTCCAACCCCAACGCCCCCAAGCTTCCGGAATCCGCCGCCGTGCTCACGGGGAAGCGCCTCGACCTCCACCGCCGCATCCTAGCGCTGATCCGCGAGAACGACCTCGACGAGGCGGCGCTTCTCACGCGCCACTCCATCTACTCCAACTGCCGCCCCACCATCTTCACCTGCAACGCCGTCCTCGCCGCGCTGCTCCGCCAGGCTCGCTACGCCGACCTCCTCGCGCTCCACCGCTTCGTCACCCAGGCCTCCGTCGCGCCCACCGTCGCCACCTACAACATCCTCCTCCAGGCCTATTGCGACTGCCGCCGCCCCGAAGTCGCGCTCGAGCATTTCCGCCTTCTTCTCAAGGACGACTCGCCCGTGCTGCCCTCGCCTACCACCTACCGTATCCTCGCGCGTTCCTTCGCTGAGAATGGCAAGCTTGACCAGGCGCTCGAGCTCAAGGACGGCATGCTCGAGCGCGGCCTCGTCGCACCTGATCCCCAGGTCTACGCCTTCATCATGGGCGGGTTTGTCAACGCTGGGGATGGTGATAAGGCGCTCTCTCTGTATGAAGAGCTCAAGGAGAAACTTGGCGGCGGCCCGATTCTTGATGGGGTGGTATATGGGAATCTGATGAAAGGGTACTTCCTCCAGGGCATGGAGAAGGAGGCCATGGATTGCTATACTGAGGTGCTTGGGGATGACTCCAAGGTGAAGTTTGATGCAGTGAGCTACAATATGGTGCTCGATGCTCTTGGGAGGAATGGAAAGCTGGATGATGCACTCCAGCTGTTTGATAGAATGTGCAGGGAGCATGACCCGCCAAGGAGGATTGCTGTGAATCTGGGGAGCTTTAATGTGATGGTCGATGCGTACTGCCGTGCTGAAAGGTTCCAGGATGCGATCGAGGTGTTTGGGAAGATGGCTGAAAAGAGGTGTTCACCGGATGCACTCTCTTACAATAATCTGATTGACTGGCTGGGGAAGAATGAGCTTGTTGGGGAGGCAGAAGGATTATACAAGGAGATGGGTGAGCGTGGTGTTAACCCTGACGAGTACACTTATGCCTTGCTCATTGAGTCCTGCTTCAAGATTGACAGAGTGGATGATGCGGTTGGTTACTTCAATAAGATGTTTGATGCTGGTCTGAGGCCCAATGCAAATGCATTTAACAAAGTTATAGGTGGCCTACTGAATGTTGATAGGCTTGATGAGGCGCAGGGGTTCTTTGATATGATGCCTGAAAAGGAGGTCAAGCCAAACATTGCTAGCTATGAGTTGCTCTTGAAGTCATACATCAATGCTGCTAGGTTGGATGATGCGATAAAGATTGCCAAGGCTATTCTCTTGGATGAAAGTGTTGTATTTAATGATGAAGTGAAAGCACTTCTTGAGGCAGCATTGGAGAAAGAAGGTAGAGATGGGGACATGACAAAGTTATATGAAGATGTTGAGAGGGAGAAGGCAGAGGCAGCTGCACGCGCAGCTGAAGAGAAGGCCAGAGCAGAGGCTCTTGCTAAAGAGGAGGAGGAGCGAAAGAAGGCTGAGGAAAAGGCTAAGGAAGAAGCTGCTGCCAGGGCTAGCAGGGCAGCTATTGAGGCAGTGCTGGGTCGCAAGAGGGAAGGAGAAAAGGATGAATCAGCTGATGGAGTGAATGTTGAGGAGGCTCAGGTTGTTGAATCCGACAGCGATGACATTGGTGCTTTAGGGGAACAAAATGAAGATGATGAGGAGAAAAAACAAGAATCCAGTGAAGCCTTGTCCGGGCCATAGTTTGCCCTCGTAGAGGTTCCTTTCTGTTTCTGTCCCAATTGATCATCAGATTTATTATAGTAGTAACATATAAATATAATGAGATTAGCTTGATGCTTTAGTTTTGAACTCATCTGTATTCAAGTCTTGCTGATTGTATGCTGCATTGATGCAATCTTGTGTACCACCTGCAGAAACTTTTTGGGATAAGTGTAAGCTATACATTAGCTTTATTCATGTGATCCCTAAATTCAGCTCTTTTATAGTACTAATGAACTATATAGAATCAATAGATTGTCCTTTTCCACACTTTGTTCTAAACAATGTATAGATTCATCGTTTAACTAACTGCACTACTGAAGTTAAACAGCACAACTGTGTTAAGCTAGTCATTTTGTACATGGCATGCACACCATACTAGTATGAACCAGGGTGCTCCACTCGACCTAAAATCATCTAGGTGTACATTATGAATCCACATCCCGTTGATGTTATAAGAAGGCAAGATGAGCATTTTGCTTGTTGACATTTGAACACCTGTACTTTTCTCATAGGGTTCTTGCAGTTTGCAGGATGAGAATTGGATTCTAATAAACACGACGGTCAGCAGCTTCCAGTGTGGATCAAACTCCAAGCCTTCAGTCTTTTGGTTTGACTAGGGTAACCTTGTCATTCATACACGCTGCTGCGCAGCAAGGAATATATTTCCATTGGCCAGCATCTTGATTAATTTCTTTTGGACTCATGGTGATAAGATCTTGGCTATGTAAACGCTTGAATTCATAGCAATGGTAGCATGACTTAGGACTTACAGTTGTGATGTTACTTTTTGAGAGTGAAAGAGCTACTTCTCCATGAAAGAATGTAAATTTAGATTATTGATTCCATGTAATTTTATGCTTTGAAATCAACGAAACCATCAGTTTCTGTGAGATATGTCATCTCTGTACATTTCCAGATATACAATATGTGCAAATGTAGGGTCTGGGAAGACAGAAACCAAGAAGCTGAGAATATTCAACCAGATATATTCCTGCCCTCGGGAAATTAGAAAAATAAGTAGATAAAATCCTTCTTTGATGTTCGAAGTGTAATAAAATCATGCAAGCTCGGAGCTCGCAATGGCGTACATAACAATATGCTAATTGCATATAATGCTGATCAGATGCAGTTCATCTTGTGACTGGAATTGACTGGTACAAATCGATGGACAGATGATTTAATTAATTAATTAATTAATTAATTAATTAATATGTTTAGACGGATCGGTGTATTTCTGGTGCCAGCTACGGGAGGACAGGGGTGCGATTCTGCAGGTGTTGTAGGACTGGCAGTGGCAGCACTTGTGGCCTGCGACGCCGGAGTAGACCTGCGTTGTGTCCGTGCAGTCGTTGCACACGATCCATCCCTGCAAGCACCCCCAGCATGGCGTTAGAGATTGATTGATTGGCAATGCATCGGGCGCAAGTGTATTATTAGCAGCTTCGACTCTGGGACGAATTTCTCTGAATCTGGTTGTGCCGAATTTTATGTGTGAATATAAATAAGGGTTTCAGACAAAATGGGGACCAGAGATTTTTGATATACTTTCTGTATGACAGTTGGGCACAGACCTTTCCCATGTAGAAATAGCTTTCCTCCATCTGCAGAGGGAAATGTCCAGAAAAGATTCAAATTGGTGGAATGGTGTCTCTGTAACTGCTGAATCCAATCCGAATTCGTAAGTGATTCGTACCTCGGCATCCAAGGCCCTCAAGAACTTGTCCATGTCAAAGATAGATGTCGAGCATATGGGGCAAGAGAACCTGCATCCACGGAGTAATAATAACGTCAAGTATGTGAGGAGAAACAGGCTCACACGCAAGATAGATGTGCCGAACCAACCAATGAAGCAGCATGGGCACTTACTTGTCGTGCTTCAACATCTCATGGAAGCACTGCAAGTGCATCGTGTGCCCACATCGGAGGACAGACGTCTCTCTCAACGAGTCAAACAGGTACTGCCTTGTTGGTTGGTTTTCACAGGATCAGCAGGAGTTCAAGCTCAATGAACAGCAAGAAATAACAGCGGTAAAAAATAAACTGGTTGGAGCAGGCAGGACGCACGCACCTCGTAGCAAATAGGGCAGTTGTTCTTCATCGAGTTCTCGATGCAGCAGTGCTTCTCGCGCAGGGTGGTCGAGTAGCAGGATCCTGTGAGATAAAAAAAAAGAACACCCTCAGCCTCAGTTCAGTCCTAATTTGAGGTTGGGGAGAATTTACATTCTGAAACAAGGCCTTAGATGTGCAGAAGGAATACTTACCGCATTTCTGGCAGTGGAAGAAGTTCTCTTTTCCTCCAATTCTGTTGCAATTGAGTCAGCTCAGTAACATTCATACCAAAAATTCAAATGAAAATGGTTGTCTCAGAGCTTCCAAGTAAGATCAAAAGTGCAACTTGCACAAGTACAGTGCGGCAATATATTTTGGAGTTGGCTTGAAATGAAATTAGAGAGAATCAGCAAGCCACTTCATCACTTATCAGATTCAGATCCTGTCAAATCCTAAACAAGCAAGCAGTCAAGGGGAGGAGGAGGCGCACCTGCAGATGCCACAATCTTTGCAATGATAGTGCTCCTTGTCGACCTACAACACAACAGCATCTCATCAGCAACCCAATCGCCAAACCAAGCATCTGCAAAATCAACTGATATTAATCCCTCCATCTTACGTCATCATCGAAGAACTTGCAGGTCATGCAGAAGTACTCGCCCATGCAAACTCCGCAGTGACAGCACTCCTGCGCAACCTACTGACCAGAAATGGAGAGGCAAATTACTCCTAGTCCTACTGAACAATAACATCAGGATTCAGTAACGTGAGGCAGACACGTCGGCCCGGTCCCACTTGTCAGCATCCAGTAAATACTTACCGGCTGTTCTGTGTCGCAGACTAGACAGATTACCTGCAAATTGAAGGGGACGATTAACAGAAAGTCAACCGGCGAAACAGGGCAGCATTAGCATCCTATATCGGAACAACGAATCAAGACAAGATCGCACCGATTCGATGGCGTGCCGGTCGAGCTCGTGCCCGTCTTTCTGCGCGCAATCCGATCGCCGGGACCAAGAGCAAGAGGCACATGGTATGAGAAACCACAAGGAAAACAGAGCAAGAAAAGTAAGGTGCGCAGAGGAGAGGAGCAGCGGAGGAACCGTGGATTCGTTGTGGCAATGGCGGCAGTGGAAGACGTCGTTGCAGCAGGGCGCGCGGATCCGGCACCTCCTCCGGTAGTGCTTGCACCTGCGCGAAACAGCAAACACAGCTCAGCTGCTCGGGCCTCAGGAGGAAAAAAAATTTACTGGGATAGAACAGCGTGAACAGGACGAACCCGAAGCCCATCCTGCCGAACCCGCGGCGCGTCTCGCCGTCGTGCTCCATCGACGCCGCGGTGACGCGAGGAAGTCGGCGCGGCGTCGAGAACTCGAGATCTGGGCAGGCGGATGAGGCTTGCTAGTTGCTTCCGCTGGCGCGCAGCTGAGGCGTGGTGGTGGGAGCAAGTATTTTATACGAGCACGATCGACGCAGACCTGAAAGTGGCAAGAAACGGGGGCCACGGATTGGGTCGCCGCCGCCCAAAGGCAGCGGTGATTCTCTTCTCTAGCCGTAAAAGGAACCCTTCTTATCCTTCCTGAAGAGTACTGCACTGCCACTCCTGGTATCTTCTTTTCTGGGCTTCTTGTTGGCCGCTCGGCGAGGAGGCTTTTAATGCCATGTTGCTTACGTACTGTTTATACTGATTATATATTTCACCTCTTTTTCCTCTGCTGCTAGTTTTCGGATACTACTGTAGCTCCTAGAATCAACCTAGAACCGACCTTCCATTTCTTTAGCTTATCAATGGTCAAAGCTCCCCTTTTCTAGAAAAGGAAAAAAAAACCGTTGAGGCCATCTGCATTCCTTTCGTTTGAAGATGGACTAGTAGCGTGCTGGCGAACAAAAAGTGCTAGTAGCATGATGAGCCAAACCTGAACCACGAGCGACAGAGCAACAGGGAACAACGCAGATGCCTCATATGGATGATAACGCAAAGCAGCTTGACCTGGAAGATTCGACCCCGTGCTTATTATCAGCATTGGCCCAGCAATCAATCGTGTTAGACAATCACGTTTAAGCTGGCAGTTAGTCCATCCAATCTAAGCCAAACTAACGCGAATTTATCAAGCTTTTTCGAGGAACGCATGAAGAATTACATTGATTGATCAGAGCGATTACGTCCGCAATTATTTTTGTCAAAGTACTCTGCATGCCAATGACCTTTCGGTGGAGCAGGACCCGGAAGTGATCAGGTGAGGATTGAAGAAGATGGAGTACTGGCAAGGGCGAAGCCAGAAGATTAGCTGGTAGGGGTCATAGGGGTCTTAGTTGTGATCAGCAGGGTCATAAAGCTTACTAAACAGTGATATACATTGATTTTCTATTGGTTTTGTCAGAATTCGTCGGGGTCGGCCGACCCCGGTGGTTGAACATAGATTCGCCCCTGAGTACTGGTCTCCAGTAAAGTATTCTGCAGATAAGGTGTGTGCGTGTTGCTTCAGTGCCCAGCTTGGCTAGCGTGGGCGCATTCATTTCCTTGATGCGTCTTCCGCAAGACCCGTCAGAAACCGCCCAGCTACCCGTGTGCCGGATTTCTGTTGCCGTCCTAAGTCCCGTGACGTCAGTACGTAACTGATGAGTTTCGGATGTGTTTTGTTACTAGTATTATTACTTGTTAAGCTGTTTGTTTGTTTTTTTCTTGTTAAAAAGCATGGGAAGGCACAAGATAAAGAAATGTCAATTATAGCTTATATTTTGTGAAACTTGCTGATACTATTATTGAAAAACTATTAAGCTAACTAACCAAACACGTCATCAGTTGAGTAATAATCGCTTCCTCAAGTACAAACACTTTCACTACTGTGTAGCACCAAAATTGATCTTATAGTATAGGAATCTTGAAAATAGCATGACAACATAAATATCTCAACATGTTATAAACAGACAAAATATTCCGACAAGATCATTTGTATCTTACACTGTTGTTCATGGAAACTCAAGCCAGGTCACTCTTGACTCCGTTATTATGTACTGCATGCATCTTGTTAAGTGATAAAAACAACATTATCAAATTGTACGGTATGCTTAGCTGCGTTTCCATATCGATGAACTTTTTACCTTCTTCAATCTGCAACAGAATGTATGTACAACCACAACATTCAAAGGAGTATATACCATAAAAAATTAAGATTCTTCGTTTCGTTTCGATCAGACATTAAAAAATTAAATTTACACATTCCATTACAGTGACCTTGCAAGTCTGCGAATTTACAACTTGTGCCCTTACACGGCCGGTATAAAAGGTGATTGTCGACACATGTGCACTTGTGCGGTTGTGCACTTACATGGCCATTGGTTGGCTTGTCCCCATTTAAGAAATGTAACGAAGTACAGGTACAAAAACAAACCCACCGCAAACTGCAAATCAATAGCGTGCTTCTTCCATTGTTTAACCAATTTGTAAATAATAAATATGCAATTTGTAAATTAACTCGATAAGAAAAGAGACCTGAGAAGTGAAATGAAACCGATTAGATATAGTGGCCTCTCTAGCAAACATGGATTAGATAATCAGCATAACGATATTAACGTTACAAGATTGAGCCAATACACATGACATCACTCATTGTAAATAATAAATATGCAATTTGTAAATTAAATGGATAAGAAAACCTGAAAAGTGAAATGAAACCGATTAGATACAGTGGCCTCTATAGCAAGCATGGATTAGATAATCAGCATAACGATATTAACGTTACAAGATTGAGCCGATACACATGACATCATTCAAAGTAGAATCCTTCAACAATTCATCAGGCATGTAGTTTTTAAAGTAACAAGCACCAAATTTGGCTCTAAAGATTCTGATACAGATGGGTGTCATTTGTGGCCACCAAACAAACAAGTTCATATGCACTGCGCCACCTTCTGATATAAATCTTGTGGCCAATTCCGGCTCATGTTGCTTGCTACAAGATTTGCGATCTGTAAATATTGATGAAAAAATGCTTCAGTAAGTGCTGCAGGATTGTATCTTTGCTTAGCAAAATAGTATATCGACACCAAGTACGCCACCAAAGTTAGGGGCTCAGATATTCATGGTCTCTGTGGCCCTTCAAAGCCAGGTTCTAACACGTACCCAGATTTCTGAAACTGTATCCCTTGTTTCATCTTTCCTGTTTCTGTTGTTAGTTTTTTATATGTGGGCAAGTCTGCCATGAAGTTCTTGCTGTGAACAAGTTTACCTTCAAGAAGGTTGACCCCTAAACTTATTACACTGAATAAGACTACGCTTATTCTTTCAATGAACAATGTTGCAGGTAATCCCATTTGCAGGTCGATCAAACCTACTCTTGTTTGAATGCTACTCCCTCTGGTCGTTAATTAATGATGTTAGGACAAGTTGATTAGTTCAAAAAATGAAAATCCTGTTCAGTATAAGTAGTGTCAATAAAAAAACCAGGACGGGTATTTTGTTATTTGTCAAGTAGAGAATAATCTGTATATGTAGTTGTGTAAAAAAACCAGGAGGAGTATATATAGTACGAAGGTTTACCACACCTATTCACTACAGTGCCAGGCTTTCCAACATAAATAAGAGCACACGTTCGTGGTGATAGTCTTTTGATATAGCATGAAAGCGATGGAATACCTTGGATTTGACAGCACGTAAAGTCCCATCAGTATCTCTAACATTGTCAATGCAATTTAGAGCAACCTTCAGGAGATCTGGCACACAAGCTTGAACATGAGGTGATAAATTCCTGAAAATATCAACAGTCAAATTTGGAGCCTTAGGGTCCAATTGAAGGAATGGGAGCCTGATGATTTCCCTCAATGCATCCACCGTCTGTCCAGCTCGAGCTAGCCGATAAATGTGGAGAATAGCTTCAAGTTGTCTCAGTACAGTTTGCTGTTCAGCTATGATATCCTTGTCTTGAACACTGTTGGCAAAGTTTCCAAAAGAAATTAAAAAATCTCAAACGGCACAAGAAATAGCATAATCAATTTGTTCGCAGGCAGAAGAGAAAAGTAACCTCGCTTCAAAAGAATACCGGGCTGTCTCCAGTATCTCATTGCCAGATTGAATTAGAGCAGCAGCACGACTCTCGCCATCTAGCATACTGCGTGCCATGGCACAGACTGCATCAGACAGGCACTTGTTTATTGTCTGAAGTGCCATGGCAAAAGCTCCTACCCTTTTGTGAATTTCTACAGACTGAATTTCATGTCAAAGTAAATCAGAATTAGATTAATACAGAGCAGTAAACATAGAATACACGTCCCAATAATGTATCTGCTGTGACTATCTGCACAAACCAATTGCAACAAAGTGCAGAAATAGATATTATACTCGATCAACTAACCCAAATTTACTCCTGTACTGCATATAGCTTGACAATTTTAACAACATAACTGTGGATTCGTGCACTGAAATTAAACTAAAGGAGCTCAGACACATGCATATATAGGTCAAGCAAAGTCAAAGTCAAAGAGAATTATTCACTTGCTGTCAGAAATTGTCAAATTGAAGAATATACTAAATATATATGGGGCTCTAATTCAATCTGGCACTGAAATTGAAGCAAAGTCAAAGCATTCATTTTAGTTTCGAGAAATTTTAATTAACTTGATCTTACTACACAGCTCCAAACAAGATGCTTTCAGCAAATAGCTACAAGATAATTGATAACAATAGCAGAAAAGTAGGTGTTTGCTGAAAATCTAACATTATATCAACAGAATTTAGGATTGTTCTTTTCAATCAATAATATGGTTTAAGAAAAATATAATAGAGACATAAATAGTTCAACATATGACATTGATGTGAACAAAGATGAACCAGTGTTCCTGCCTTCTACAATTCTTTTCCACAGTGAAGATGTGGAGTTAAAGTGATCTCAGAAGCACAAGATCACAAAAGGTTTTGAAACACTTACTTTGTCATAGAGCCCTGCCTCTTGACACCGATGGGCAGCTTCAAGCAAGAACTGTTGCCTGCTTCTCCAATCCATCATATATTTCTTCAGTTCTCCTTCTTCTCCCATTCCACTAGGACCAAGCAAAAGTTGAATACCACCATCCCTAAGTAAGATCTCTGTCAGGAGTTGCTTCAGCATCAAATTCCGTTGTCTTTGCTGATCACTATTCCCTTCACCAATCCAAGATACCTCTCCTCCACCCATTGCAGCAGCAGCCTGTGCATAATACTCCAAGGCTAAATTGATATTCCCATTACGCAAGTAAATAGAACCATACTGCCGTATTATGCTAGCAGCCTCTGCACAAGCATCCATGACACCCATTTTCTGTTCTGATCCAACACCCTCTGGAAGAACACCACGATCAGCTAAAGCTATTGAAATATGCACAGCGTCAACATGGTAGCCATCCTCTCCAACTTCTTTAGACAAATACAGAATTGCTGGGAGCAATTGGATGCTTAAGAACAGAACATAGGGATAGATCAAAGGATCTTTTCCATTTTTCGTATAATATGATGGTTCAAATTTGTTCAAATAACTTTGCAGATCATCCAGCGTATAAGGTACCAAGCCTTCATTCAAAACACTAGAAGAGGATGCAGTAGTGTATTCTCGCAGAGCTGACAATTTAAACCACAAGAAATCCTCTATAGTATTAAATAGTGTCGGCAGATCTTTCAGCAATTTCTCAATTTGCCGTCGACAACCACAAATTATTGCATAAAGCAGCAACTTTTTCCTGTCATAACCAGGACGACCTGGTCGATCACCCATCCTGAGCATTTTATCACATTCCTCAGAGGCTGCCAGGGCAGTCTCTGGTGATACAGCACCATTAGTAGAAATCCATTCTGCAAGCTACCGAAGCATATTCTTTGATAAGTCCCTTATTAAGAAAATGAGGACACCTCACGATTATAGAGAAAAAAAACTTACTAGGGGAGCAAAGTTGTATGCAGCACGAGATGATTGGGCAACTTGTCTTGCTTCATCAAAGTATCCAGTTCTCAAGCAGAAATAAATCTGCAAAAGATTGCAATAAGTAACAGCTCAAAACCAACAGAACAATAGTTCAAATTACTGAAGTTGTACCAAAAATGAATAGTGAGTAACCTGTAATCGTAGAGTTAAGAAGGCTAATCGATCTAAGCGCATGCAAACGTTTCTAGTTACACTGTTCCAGAAAAGAGCCTACATGCTGTGGTAAATTCATAACACGAGTAGCTGCCTGCACCTACTGCCTCACAATTGACAGATGGGTCACATAGTTGGAATTATTATGCCATGTAATCATTATGGGTGATCATACAAATAGCAGTTACAGAGGTTTAGAACCTTTGTTCAATTATATTTTCTATTGTAGAGAAGCTCTCACTAATATTTGGGAGGTCATTACTGCTATCATTCTATTTTTACAGCACTAGCAGCCTAAACTAACCAGACATTAATTTTATCATGGCATTAATATATCAAAACAATGATCTGCAAAACTCTTTTCAAAGCAGTAGGCGAGAAAATAAAAACGAAACCTGCTGCCAGGTTGTATCAAATGGAGGCTGCCTGCGCAGATCAGTTGCATCAAAGTCCAGCACTCCTTGATCCCGCAGACGGACCTGTATGTGTCATGGAATAAGCTTGGAATATGCATTGGAAAATAAAAATTAGCACAAAAGCAACAGCAATAATGAATAGCACGATACTTAAAACGAACCCGAAGAAATGCCCGAATCTTCTGAAGATTACCAACAGATCCACCGAGAGCAGCCTAAAACAACAAATTCAAATGCAGAATACAATTGATTATTTGACAAAAATGGGTGAGACACTGCATATTGAATCCACAAATAAAAGTCCAACAGCAAAAAATAGATAATACTGTATCATAAATCAATATACAAATAAAGAACTAACTGCAGTAGAGACTTCACAGAAGACCAAGGGTGTACAGGTCAGTAAAAAGGTGTTACGTTGTAAGTCTGTAACTACCAGTCAATATATGGCTTTTGGGATGTTCACTATCTCATAGCCACATATTCCTATAGATAATTCTAAAAATATTAACTATCAACAGACCAGGGATTATTCTACCTGCCAGGGTCAAGTAAAACAACTAAAATCGAACAATTACCCTTGAGAAGGTTTCAATGTACATAAGTGGAACTTTTTTTTTTTGAAACTTACATAAGTGGAACTAATAGAACTTCGAACAGTACTTCACCATGCAAGTAAGGAACTGACAGAGTAAATCGAGTCTGTGTGGTTGAGCATATGCTACCAAAGTGATATGTTCATCCAGGACCCAGGAGTCATCAATACACAACATACAACAAAGCTTTTCTCCCAAGAAAATTAGGGTAGGCAATTTATCAATAAATGCATATTGCTACCAAGTGTATTCATCCTGGCAGGGCCTATGGTTTATATAAACAAAGTCTTCAGAGGCGCCAAGGGGCACATGTATACCAAATAGGATTCATATAAAAAGTTGGCAAATATCCAGGATGTCAAAACTCATACTCCTCACGATTAATACTTGACATGTGGACAACTCCTAAGTTCGATTTAGGAGTAACATCAGTAACAATACTTTACATAATAATTATTTGAGCAATTTATCTTGTCTTTCATGACTAAATATTTTGAAGTAGCAGTTGTTAAGAAAATGAGTAAATGAGATACTCACAAGAGCTGGTTGGCTGTTGATAGTCTCAAGTATAAACTTTTCATGGCCCCACTCGAGATGGCGTCTTGCACCTATCACTAGAGACATTTTCCTTGATGCATTTCGATGAGACAACCCTTCCCCAACTAATGCCTGAATTAGATAAGGAAAAACAAACAAACAAGAGACAAAATGAGGTACATAGAGTGGAAATTGCCAGTACAGAGAATGTTACTTCTGGTCATGTCATTATGACTGAAAATGAACAGGTGATGGTATATTTTACTGCAATAGAGTCAATACAATTACCTGAATCAAATGCCACATTTTCAGCATAGTTGCTGATTTTGTGCCGATAGCATCAACAGACAATGACTCGTAAGCAGCCCTGAAAGCTGTAGCAGGCTAAGAAAAATAAGACATTAGTAAGCATAAGTTGAACTAAGATAATCAGGAGAACTTACTGTATGTTGATGATAATATATAAAGGATACAAAAATACGAAAGTTTTTTTTATTCTAAAAATACGAAAGTTAAGCTTCATCAAAAAATACGAAAGTTAAGCTTCATCAAAAGTAAGTTTCCATTTTGGTCAGAAATGCCATAATAAAATGTTGAATATTGACAAAGAAGCAAAACTTACGCTAAAAGATAGACTGCGTCCTCTTGCATCATTGAGATCCCTCACAACCCCAGCATAAACTGAAGATTTATTTTCAATAATAGTCTTGTTCGGTATAGGCATGACTTCTGTATAGGGCAGCCCTGATGAAGCATGAGGGCTCGAAATTGAAGGTGGCATCAAAGCAGGGCGAGCCAGTCCACTGGTTGAGAGATTAGTGTTTCTCTTGGGTAGGGTAGAAAGCCGGCTTAGACTCTGCAAAAAATCTCTCTTCTCCTTCTGCCAATCGTCCTACAGCAAACACATGATACAGTTACAGAAGTGAAGAGCCAGTGAAAATATTCACTACCAAGGAGACAGGAGTTTTTAATAGCCCATGAGGCAACAGGAAAACAAATGTCAAAACACCATCTCCATGAATGATAAAATTGAACTGCCATTTCCATCAAATCAAATTACACCACCATAATAACGAAGATTGATGTCGGAAAGTGTAATAAAAGCACTCAAATAAGACAACTGAAGACGTTAAAGAAACTTGACCAACTACCAAGCTGAAAAGTGTCATTTAAAGCGATCTTCGGAAACTACTAGCCGTTATAGATAGAACAGAATGAGTAGGAGGCAGCGAACCAACCTCAAGAACTTGCATCATATAGTTGTTAAAACTCCTTAAGTTGTCTTTTTGAGCTTCTTGGATGGATGAAACTATTGCCACTTCATGAAGCTGAAAATATAGACTATGTTTATACTCAATATAAAACACAGGTGACAATTTAGCCTGAGGATTATCCTCAAGTGTTAACCTGCTGCAGGTACTCCTCAACTGTTGTTGCTTCAGATGGAAAGACATCCTCAAAGCTGGTCTGCAATTTATCAAATTTAGCCATTATGATTTAAAGCATAGGCAATCCAGATCCAGTAAGCGATGTCAAGAGCTCAAATATACAACATAAAAGTGTATAAAACAAGCAGATAGCAAACCAAAATTTAATTGAGAAAATCATGGTCCAACTAATGAGGGACCAAAACTTATATCACCCTTTTGCAATAAACAATAAAGGGAGCTAAGAGTTAGATGCATTTTAAATATTATTATAACATAAATACGCAATATGTGATGTTGATTTTCAAATAGACACATATCCACAAAACATAAAAAACATCATAGTTCTGGATCCTCGGTAGCACCTTCATGCTCAATTAACTGATATGTGGATTATATTAACTGCTTATGTGAATTGCATTTTATATTCTACTTCCACCTAACCTCGATCCTCACCTCACTGTAATAAATACCACAATATAAATTTCTGACTTACACTTTCATGTTGGTTCTTATGGGCTTCATCTCTACCCTACTCAACTTGCTTGGAAAGTAACAAGGTTTTTCACAAAAAACGTCACATTTATAAAGACTAGATAGCAGTTTAATATGCCAAATAAACCAAGTTTCTTATGTATTCTAATTGCATTTCAAAAATAATGTGCAGGCTTGTCAACAACTGTGTGATCCTTTCATGTCATCATATGAAACTGCATGAATTAAGAACCGAAATGTATTAATTCCAGCCCATTCAGCACAGCCATCCATTACCTTGAGTTCGAATGACTTGAGGTCCCTGGCGAGCTGCTCCGCATTAATCCCCTCGCGTGCCAGTAACCTATACAGACAAAGACCCTAAGTTTCCAGAAAACTCAAGAAGCATGGAATTGGTAGAGACGCTGGCTCTCGGGCATAGGTGAAGGTGGCCTCCAGAGATCTATCTACCTGGTGGCCGAGAGTGACTGGGACGGCGCCTCGGCACGGATGGTCTTGGCCTTGAGCTTGGTGGAGAGCGCCTCGAGCTGGTCCAGGTTCCTCTGCGCGAGCCATAAAATATCGTATCAGATGAGGAAGACCACGCGTCGAATCGCCGGGAGGCGGAGGCGCCGCCGAAAGCAAAGGGCAGGACGCACCTGGAGGGTAGGGAAGTGCGGGGTGGGCGCAGCCTGCTCGAGGAGCTTGGTGGAGGAGTGAAGGAGCCCCGTCCACCCGCTCATCTCCGCGTCCCCGCCGCCGCTGCTGCCGACGCCAGCCATCGCCGCCGGAGTTGGTGGAGGGTTTCGTCCGGCGCGGCGCTCGAGCTGGAGTCTGGACAGAGAGAGGTTTTTGGGGGAGAAGTGGAGCAGAGCGGAGCGATAATGAAATGGGCCTTTGGTCCGGGACCAAGACGCTGGCCTTTGGTCTGCGGGACTATCAACGTCGCGTTCTTGGGCTTGGGCCTAATATAAGGGGCTGGCGCTCAGCCTACACCACAAGCCTGCCGTCTTACCTTCTTCATGTTCTCAACAAACAAACAAACAAAATTTCTCCAACTCCAACTATTGCTGAAGTTCGATTCGGTCTCTCAATTACAAAATCAAGTAATGACTCACTCAACTTTTAATATAATTTATTTTTCCTCCCTAGAAGATTCGAATGGTGGTATTGACTAATGTGACACTGCGGGATCAGTGTGTCACATTTTTTTTATTCTCTCATTACATGGCTTTTTCTTACCAAACACTATCTTATAAATATTAGAAAATTATGGAAAAATTTTAGCCCATAGTAGAGAAGTTAAGGAAAAACATTTTTATTATAGTTTTTCCAAATTTGAAGTAAATTTTGAATTAAAAAGGATCCAATTTGCAATAATAAAGTGGCATTCCAGACTTTTAAATTAAAATTTTGAATTGGAATTTAATTTTTTTTCGAAAATGTCAATTATTTCATTGTACTACGAGCACAAAAATTGTCACAATTTTCTTTGTTCTCAAAGCTAAGCGTTTGAAAGGAAAACCATCGTAAAGAGAGAATAAAAAGAAAACATGACATGACATATTGATTTATGGGCCATACAACATCGTGGTAGCCACTACCACTATCTAAACCGCCTCGAGAGAAAATGAATGATATTAAAAGTTGAAGGAGGCGTATTACCCGGCTTCTGTAATAGAGAGACTAAAATCGAACTTTCACAATAGTTGAAGGAGGTAAATCAATCTTTTTTCAAAAAATAAAAGATTGTGGAAATGTATGGGCTAAGGGCCCGTAGAGGTAACAATATTAACATGGTTTGTTTTCCTTATTTGTGAATAATACTGACATGGACATGATTGATTACATGATTAAAAAACTTCTGTCCATTTCACACACAAGAAAATCTCGGCGATTTTTAGTGTGACGTCAAGTGAACTTGTTCGAATAAAAGATTAATATAGTTCATGATATTATAATGGGAAAATTCCCTAGTGGCCATAAAAAATTCTTGTTCCATATTGGCAATTGAAAAGTTTTAATTTCCTTGGTGGCCATCAATTTGAAATAAGCCTTAGTGGCCATTTTCATCCAATTCATGTGATACTTGGGGCGGGGGAGAAGACAAAATTGCCCTTAAGACATTTTTGACCATGACATTGCAATATATTAGTTTTTTATGAAAATAGTTATATATTCACATATTATCCAGTAAATATATTTTAGACAATAAAGCTCCATGCATGTGTATATATTAAATATTTTTATAAGAAAAGAGTTCCAACTATCACATGACGCATTATGAACATTTGTTCAACTAAAATATTTGCACAATAGTAAATATATTTATAACGCAAATGGAGCAACCGTAGTGAACAGTGATTTCACAAAATTTATTTGTAATGTATCCCATACTACATATGCGTGAAATATTTGTAATGTGAATGGAGCAATGATCTCACAAAAAAATATTCCATAGTAAATATATTTTAGACAATAGTTTCATTCACATGTATATATTAAATATTCATAATGTGAATGAAACTTTTTTGTCTAAAAAATATTTATTGCATATATACAGCATTTTGCAACTTTATTGTCAAAAATTGTCTTTAGGGGCAATTTCATCATTTCTCCTCCCAACTATCACATGAATTGGATAAAAGTGGCCACTAAGACATAAAATTTTAAATCGATGACCACTAAGGAAATTGAAACTTTTTGATGCCCAGTAAGGAACAAGAATTTCTTTTATGACCACTAAAGAATTTTCACTATTATAATTGAGAAAAACTAGGCATAACAGAAAGTACGGTCGTTAGGGCCTCTGTTATGATTTATATGACCTTAGGGCATCTGTTTCATCAAATCAATAATAACCTAAAAACATTTTTTATCTTTGCGTCATATGACCGGAGGAAGTATTGTGTGTAGGTAGGTATGGACAATAACCGTACGGGACCATCAAAACCAGATCAATTTGACAGGAGTCCCAAAATGATTGTAGCTCGATCAAGAAACAAAATGAATATAAGGCTGTTCACCGGCGAGTTGATAAAACCTGCCATGAAACCGACAGCTATGGGGAGTACTAGAAATGAACAGTAACTCAGTGTTGTGAACACTGAAAAGAGACCCGTAGTTATACGGTGAGCTGCCGGTTTGCTCAAACCGTGGATGAACACCTATAATAACACCACCATTTTCCCCTTGGTCCTTGATTCGAAAAAAGTGACCTAGCTAGTGCAGATATATATATAAAAAAGAACAGCTAAATTACAGATGAAAGTGACCTAGCTAGTGCAGATATATATATAAAAAAGAACAGCTAAATTACAGATGAGTAAACAACTGCTAAGAAAAGAACAGCTAAAAACTTACATTTAATTGATGATAAATGATTACATAGGTAGCAATTCAGAGAATGTTAGTAGTACAATGGAAGGTGGTGTGCTGAAATATTAGAGGCCTAAGTTCCCGTTGAAATGAATCTAACATCAGGCGCAGCTGCTTGCAAAATTGGAAAAGAGAAACTATTGTACAGAAGTAACTACTTGATCTCCCCTCCCAGTCTATACAATGGTGTTTGTAAGAAAACCATACATGACAAAATCTCACCATGAAAATTGTTTGTCACTGAATGCTCAATTTGTAAGACAGGGTACAGGTGCCACCGTGGAACTTTTCTCTACGATGGACACTCTTTTACCTAATAAAGAACATCAATCATGATTTTATCGAGCACGGGCGGTGGCAGGTTGTTTCGATAAGCGCCCTGACTTGTGCTTCCGCTTTTGGTTTGCAACTGCTGAAGGATCAACCAGTGGTCCAGACCAAGTAGGCACCGCGCCTTTCTCATAGGTGAACACAGTGCTGAAGGAAGATGGATCTGGCGGCTCATATAGAGGGTCCATATGATTTGAAGAATCCAAAGGAACACCAACAGCACCATCCTGATGTGGGGGAGGGAATTTTTCACTCTTGCTTTTTGCAGTTGTATGAGTGATTAACCTTCTTTTCTGGAAAAATAAAAAACACAAGCATGCGTTAGCTATACTAGCAAATATTGTGTTTATGTGGAAGTGGGATTGAGCAAGTGGTTACAGCACTTCAGATCACTGGACGCGTCTATTCTAGGCTTAACCAGGTCATGAAAACAAAATAGTGCTAGAAGTAATAAGCTCATTCAACATACATCAATATTTACTTGCAGTTCAGCATTTGCCTCTGGAGCTGGAACTGCCTTAGGCCGATCACGCGTCCTTGTCTTCTTAGCTCCATCAACATTAGCTTTTCCACCAGCAGCTCTTAAACTGTAGAGCATAGATACTGATATGAGACCACAAACAGAGAAATGGGCCAAGGGTAGAGCTAGTTGTATTTGTCTATTTGCAGGTATGGGGACACATTTAAATTATTGAACAGAAAGATGAGGTATTGGTTGTATTTTGACTTGTTGACTAAACAAGTTGCAAAGAACTCCAGTTTTTCTGGTACCATTAGAGCCGCTTTAGTACAATTATGCCACTTAAGTATGACCACAATTAGTACTGACTAAAATGGCTTTTCAAGACAAGAAGGAATTTTCTACTGTACAAGACTTGACTGTATAGAACTATGCTACATGGACTTTCCTTCTTCCTTTTTTTTTCTTAACTTTGTGTACCCTTATTGCACATCCAACTTCCAAAAAAGAGACTATGAGTGACTTAATCAAGACAGCACAGTAGTATAATTTTCTTCTATAATATAACAAGTTGTTATTTGTTATGAGTAGCTAGAACTTTTCCAGATGTAGATCCAAATATCCTACCTAATAACTATGTGTGTTCTTTTCAGCCACTAGACAAAGCCAGTGGTCACAATACCTTTCCACTATGAGCAGCTATTTCTTTTAGATTGTTAAAGTAATGCAAAATAAGCTATTTGTTAAGCAGGGGGTCTCCTATTAATATCATATCCTCAGGAATTTGAAGACAAAATATATTTAACAAATGAATAGTTCAAAATATTCCAGGTCAGTGACGAACCTGAAGATAAAAAAATCGTGTTTTATGATCACAACAAAAAAAGGTTAGATAAGCACAGTAAAGCTGATGGCATAGCAGATACAACCCACTGTTCCATAACGGTTCTGAGGGTTTTTGAGTGTGTGCCAGGATCAGACCGGTGAACCACACATTGACACATAAGCTACAGTTACTAGCATTATTGAGTTATTGTGTGTGTTTATGGACTAATAATACAGAGTGGCTCTGATTTCAATGCATATAAGTTTTGACAGCATAATCATCATCCTAGATAAAGAAACAGGCGTCATGATGACATACCGTCGGGCTTCCTCATCTCTTCTTTTTGCATCTATTTCTTTGCTTGGAGCATATTTTGGGAGACTCGATGGTTCGCATGCAAAAGGTTCTGTTGTAAAGAACTGCATGCACACAAATATAATAGAATTCATTAATATGTTGTCAAATAATTTATGCTACAAAAACAGAGTCTTTGATCAAGATGAAAATTTGTATTGTTGTCATGTATGTATAGGATATAACCTAAGATTACTATTAAAATCGGGTGGTGTTATGGAACTGAATTTCCTTCTACTTTTGCCGGTCTTTGGATATGGAATGGTGATCCCACATATTTTAAATGGCTGTGAGTTCTTGATTAAGGTCATGCATCGGACCTGAACTTAAAGAAATAGGTATCATTGTACCACCAAAGAAAACAATATAGTCAAAAGCTATGTTTTTAGATTTATTGCCTACATGAAACATTAAGCTATTGTCACCTTTGTAGAACAAAATGTCATACTTCAGAATCTATTACAGGTAGTAATGAGTTTTTCGATGAAAGCAAATAAATAGATTGTTTAATGACATAAAAAGGGACAGCATAGAGAGAAATGGTAGCCAACTTACATCGCTTCTTAATGCACAAGTCGCAGTTAAACGATCAGCTGGATCAATCGCAAGTAGTGTCTCAATCAACTGCAAAGCTGACTGTGGAAAATCTTTAAATGTCTCCCTTATTCGCCGCTTGTATGGTTGCTGAGGCTTAAATATAGTTGCATGAGGCAGCTTTGACTTTTTCCAATATTCTTCTGTTGGGGAGCCGCACAACTTAAAAATTTTATGCAGCTGTTCCACCTAAAAGGTGCATATGTGACTTCGTCAGTAAAATATGGAGGTAAATGCAGTTGCTGTTCATGGGGTTTCATTGGTCGAAACAACATTAAGGGTGTGTTTGGTTTGGGTGCACACAGTGCAATCGGACATAATTGACACAGTTGCAGAAAACTGGATCATTGGACCAAAGAAAAATCATAGGACATCTCGGTAGAAAAAGAGAGAGAAATTACAAGAACAACAACAATAAAGCCTTTCAGACTTTCAAGATCATCATTGCATTGGAAATGAAAGTTACAACATGGCAACAAAATCAGCCTTTCTGGAGAGATAAATGTTTTGTTTTCTGAGACATTGCCAAGTAGACTTCTGGACAGAACAGAATATACTGATGTTGTTTCGCAAAAAATAATACACTGATCCCGCCCCCCCACCCACCACACACACACACACAAAGGAATATAAGAATTATCAAAGAAAAAGAGATATATTTATGATCAATACATGCACAAATACTCTAAGACGTTCAAGGAAAGGTTTATCCCCTAGTGGTTTTTTTCCACGCAATATTATGACGAGCAAGGATGTTTTCAGTTTTCATCTCCCTCTGAGGGATGAAGCAAGGTCAGGAATCAGAAACAACCACTAGGAAAGAACTCACCCCAGCCCCATTAGAACATTACAGTTTACAGAGGGTACCAGAGTTTGGTATGAAAATAGAAATATACAACACAACTACACAAAAACTTAATTAGGTTGACTCAAAACTTCCGATCAAACTAGTTCCAATGGAATTTACCAAAAATTAAGGCAAACATAAATCAATATATATCCAGCAGTAAAGCATTTTATTTCTAACCTCAGTTCGTCCTGGCATGATAGGCCTCCCAGCCAGTAACTCGGCCAGGATACACCCTGCGCTCCAAAGGTCCACACCTACCCCGTAATCCGTCGCACCCAGAAGCAGCTCCGGTGGCCGGTACCACAGCGTCACCACTCGGCTCGTCATCGGCTGCTTCCGGTCTGGATCAAAAAAGGATGCCAAACCGAAATCCGCGATCTTCAGCATACCATTGTTGTCTAAAAGAAGGTTCGACCCCTTGATGTCGCGGTGCAGCACCCCTCGGTCGTGGCAGTGCTCCAGCCCGGACAGCAACTGATGCATATAGCATTTAACCTGCATTTCAACATACGCCATAAATGCGTGATGCTGGTGACACTGACACCAGAGGCTGAAATGCAGCAACGGTGGGGGATCTTGGCCTCTTGGGCACCTGTGGCTCGGTGAACTTGATGTCCGGGCTGGCGGCGAGCCCGGCGAGGTCGTGCTCCATGTACTCGAAGACGAGGTAGAGGCTGCAGGACATGCGTGAGGTGACGAGACCTTCGAGCTTGATGACGTTGGGGTGGTCGAGGCGGCGGAGGATGAGGATCTCGCGGGCCATGAAGCGGACGCTCTCCGGCTCGAGATTGTCGAAGCGCACCTTCTTGAGCGCCACGATCTTGCCGCTCAATGTGTCCCGCGCCTTGTACACGTTGCTGTACGTGCCCTGCCCGATCTGCGAAACCCACAAAGGTGCGAGCTTTCGTTCAGTTCCTCGGCGGCAATGGCGGCCACCGGACGCTGCGAAGCGGACGGGAATGAGAGCGCGCGCATGCGTACCTTGTCGATCTTCTCGAAGGAGTCGGCGCGGCGCGGGGTCCATCCGTCGATGGCCTCGCCGGCGACGGCGGAGAGCCACGCGGGCCAGCCGGCGGCGACCTGCTCCCCGCGCGTCCGGTTCGCGAAGCTGCCGCTGCCGGGGCCGGAGGCGGGGCGCGACGAGCGGGAGCGCCTCTCTTTCCGGGCCGGCTTCTCTGCGGCGGCCGCCGGCTTCTCCGCGCCCGCCGCCGGCTGCTCTGCCTTACCGGCGGACTCCTGGACTGCCGGCGCCGCGGCGGGGGCTGGCTCGGGCGGGAGCGGCGGGCGGTCGGGGCTGGAAGCGGAGGGGCGGCCGTGGACGCAGCCCATGGGGATTGGTCACCGGCGGCGGCGGCGCATGGAGCGAGGGGAGTGAAGTGAGAGCGCGAGTGAGGAGGGGAAGAAGGAAGGGGACCAAGCTGGCTGCGCTTCGCTGTGGTGTGCTGTGGAGGGTTTGACTCCGATGCTGATGCGTCCGTCTCTCTCGTTTGTCTCGGTGTCCGGATTATGTCACGATGTGGATGTGCTCATGTGAGCGTGATAAAGAGATGGGGGAAGGCATGGGTACAACAGTGGAGAGTTAAAACATGGGCCAACTTTTAGCCTGGAATGGAAGGGTTCACCTTTTTGTTTAGTAAAGATTCGGTCGATTTTGCTTGGTTAAGACTTTTGCGTTGCTTCTTTTTGTTTCTCTGCACGGATCCTTTTGGTTGACTTTGGCTTGTTAAACTTTTTACACGCAGAGTCACATTGATGTCTCCAGCGAGCCAAAGCGTTGGTTGCTTAGGATTGTAACAATTCTATTGCAGAATCAATAATTATCTCTCTTTCTCGTAAAATCCAGGGATGACATCTCGATGCGAAAACCATTTTAGTATGATTGAGGACCTGCATTTCAAAGAGTATGTAGTGACAAAAAAAAGAAAATGAATGAGAGCGCAAAGATGAGATTTTTAGGGAGAGAAATGCACACGGTAATTTACTAATTGGACAAAGATGGTACAACAACACTATGCTATAGCCATCAACGCTACCAGAACTCACACCTTTCAACTACTTTACTCGAGACGATTGCTATAACTTGCAGCAGTGGGCACGACTGCACATCCTTTGCCTGCCAAACCCCACGGCCGTCAAGCGTAATCAGTGTTGACGCTCGAGACTGCAGCGTAGGTCATTGCTTTGACCATGAGTCTAGCATATGATGGTTAGTCCGTTGCTGCCACCAGGTCTTGCTTTCCTCAAGACACCAACAGCTCGTGGAAAAACTTTCTCGACTAACTGCTGCGCGCCTTGGCTTTTCGCCGTGCTAACCGACCATAGAGCACGGCGACTTGTTTTTTTCCTTGACAGCCTTGGAGCACGGCGACTGTGCGAGAGATTTCTCTGAAATTCAGTTGGAAAAACGAGTACAACATACATGGACAGCCAATTCTAAACCAGAATTGAGAACCTTGCAATGATTTTAAACCTTGTTGTACAAGCCAATGTGATGCACCAAGCGCCATTGGTCTCCTGACGATGGTCCGTGTTCCTAGCAGAATGTGATGGCAAATGAATCATTGTAAAACTCTTGAGATTCCGCAGCTGTACGATACTCTCCATCACCATGCCACGTTCTCACAGTTTTCCGTAGGATACGACCTCCGGTTTGGTATTGATGTCATTACAACATCTTAATGCAAATTTGCACTAAATGCTGTGTCCTCACGACATCAAAGCAAAACTGGAGGGAGATAACATAACTTTTCATACATCAACGCGCCATTCCAGGAGATTCAAAACAATGTAAAACTACTGTCCCCAGCATCAAGCAAACGATTTCCACAAAGGTTACCATGGCACAATACAAAATTGCCTATGTTACCAATCTAAGTTCAGAAAAGATGAACAAGACCATACTATTTTACGAGACTGGAACCTCAATTTAAAATTTCACCATTGTCCAGCTCAGTACTTGATGAATACAAGCAGGGTCCAAAAACTATTCTCAACATGATAACTATCCTTAAGCTAACACACATGGCGTAGCTGGTGATATTAGATTTTACAGAACTGGGGGTCCCAATCCAGAACTCAGGTACCAAAGTGTTCCTATCTTTCCCTAGTGTCTTATTCCTCAGCATGCTTCTTCTTCTTCTTCTTTTTGTCCTTTTTACCGGACTCTTCAGTTTGCATGGCAACATCCTCACTTCCCACATCAGATTTCTTCTTTTTCTTCTTCTTCTCACCTTCTGCAGTGTCCACAGCAGGCTCCTCGCTATCCTTGGACTTCTTTTTCTTTTTCTTGTCACCATCAGCATCGACCACAGGTTCCTCCTCAATTTCTTTGGACTTCTTCTTCTTCTTTTTCTTCTCACCATCCTCTTGAATTGCTTCCTCTGCAGGCTCAGTCTCTGCCTCCTGATGTTTTCTTTTCTTTGAAGCCAATTCTGACTTCTTAGGTGTTTCTTCAGTGGATCGTGGGAGTACCAGATCTGCTGCAGGATTGTATGTCTAGAAAAAAGTATAACATCGAATTAGAAAGTGAGTTCCAAGTCAACAATTGAGAGGAGCAAAATAAGGGCCCAAGGATACTTCAAAACACAAGCTAAATCATTTTATTACAGGAAAAATGTCTCACAAAACATTCTTGAAGTGTTGTGCTTACCTTAGCAGGAGTTGTCAAAGCCCCAGCACCCTTCTTCCTGTCCTTTTCATACATTTCTATCTTGGGCTTTCCCTTTGTGGAACCTGCAGATTTCTCAAGGTCTCTACCCTCAAGAGCTTGAAGACGTGACTCAATCTGTACATGTATTCCGTGTCATAAGCCAATCTATATCATATGCATATGTATGAAGAGTAAATAGCGATGCAGATACCTTCAGTCGACTCTCAAGGCCAATTGAGTTGTCCTCGCCATCACCAAGGGCATCATACCGGATGGCAAGCGCAGTTTTTGAAGCAAGAGAACGAGAGATCTTTCCTTTGTTCTTTTGCGATGCCTTACCAATTAAAGATGCATGGTAGATGAGACCATATTTTGGTGTAGAATGCTTTGTCTTAAGAGCTCTGAATAAAGCCTGGAGAGAAATCTCAACTTCTTAGTGGGTAATACAAATTCTAGTGGATAACAGAAAACATATTTTCCAAAAAGCATATATCAAGGAGCATAATTCAGACATCTCCAATGTGTTGTCATATGGAAGTGTATAATTGCTATAAAGAAGGAATGGAACACAAACAAATATTCCACAGATCACTTGCGAGTAGAAAACACACCTTCTCTGCTCCGAGTATCTGAATTGTGCTGCCAGGTTGCTTCGCCAAATTTAACAGGCTGCCTCCATGTGCAATAAGGCGAGCCCCAACTAATTCGCCCACAAGCGCAGTAAGATTAGGCGCAATAGTGTTCATCCTACTTTTCAAATAGTCATACAACTGGCCTCGGTACTCTGAAAGAGCCAACACTTGATCACATAGCTCCCTGATATTTAACAAGTCAATGTCACTAACTTCTGTTCCCATTGATATTACTGCAGCCTCTTTCAGCTGTGCTTCTACCTCATCATCTGATAATATCTGTAAACAACAAAGTTCCTTAATGTACAGTTTCTTCATAGGCATGGAGATCATAATTGCAATGTCAACAAAATTACCTCTGAGAAATCAAGGTTGACTGCATTAGTTCTGTCGCCCATCATCTTCACAACTTTTGCATACGCTATATTGTCTGACACAATTTTAGTGAGCTCTGGAAAATGCCAACCATACCACTCACGAACCCTCATGGCATAAGTGTTAAGCTCCTTGTCAAGATCATCCAATAAGCCAATTGCTTGAATAATCATAGTATCAACCTGTGGAACAAAAAAAAGATCATTTTTGTAGTACGTGTCAATATAGGGTCCTCTACAAGTAAACACCAAGGTATCTTAAAATAGGCAACTTAAGATATTATGAATGTCACAGGCATAAGTTGGAAACTCGAAAGCAACATAAAAGAGCCAGCAAAAGGACATGCACCAAGCGGATGCATAAATATAACAATAACCCCAACCCCACTAAGGTGGTACAGAGCACATGGCATGTTAAATAAAATGGCTAGCAGACTCACCTTTTCAGGACTGAACTTAAGCTTATATCTGGACAAGCTATGGGATAGTCCAAGGCTCATTGGACCAAGGTCTTGTGCACCCAACCCAGATATAAGCTCAGTGAGCTGACTTCTCAGCCCCCTCATCAGCTCCATCACAGCAGAATTGTGAAGGCAGTCAATTTTCTGCAACAGCACATCAAAAGTGTAAGTATTGTCCATTATCCTGTCAGAAAAAGAAACTGAGGAACCGAACTTACCAGCTTCTCCTTTATAGCATTTCCAAGTTTGGAATCAGCAACAGCTAGTGTTTCACCCTCACAGTGCTTCTGTAAGAACTTGCGCAGACCCTTGCTAGGCTTGCTATCAATAATCAGAGTCGCGGCTGAGAGGGCATCAGATGTGTTCTCAAACTTGTTGAAAGCCTTCAGCTCCACCACCTAAACAAAGTTCATTACATGACTTAGTCATGAAGCAAAACTAAAAGTGCAAATGAATTAATAGAACTAGCACAACCATGGCATTATCACACAGGACTGATAAATCTTTACATTACATAAAGATTGTGTTACAGTGTACTCTGGATTAGGTAGGGCAGCTCTATACACAAGGTCTATGCAAAATCATCGAAACCTTTCAAGATGAATGAAGGATATCATGAGGAAGCAACAGTTCAGACAGGACTGGATTATGACAAGCATTTTCCCCCAGGCATTGCGTTGCTACAGTACTCGCATATCTTACATAGAAAAAATAAAATCTGGAAGGCATTTAAATAGACTATTACGCCACACTACCTTATTTCCAAATTCATAGAGAAGACTTAATGTTTTACTAAACCTGAAGGTTAATTTTATAAAATAAAGTTAACAATAAACCATATCAGACATTCTTCTTGAGTGAGTTCAGTCGAAGAATTTCAATAGGGGTAAATGAATATAAACATCGGCAGCAGCACCTGAACAAAGTTACGCGTGTACTTAAGAAACGGTAAATGACATTGGTCAGAAAGTTCTGCCTCCTGGGCTGTAGTTTGGGGGAAAAATCAGAGCTTTCATTGTAAAACTAAATAGTAATACGAACCCTCCTCGCCGCTTCCGACGACTGGAAGTCCTTCCATAGATCCTGCAACCAAAGAACACAGAACAATTAGTTCAATAGACCAAACTCGAGACAAACCAAATGAAAAACAGACTTAGAAATATGACCGGCAGCTAGCACTCACCTCAACCTTGTCGAGCTTCCCCTCATCGAGCACCTTGAAGAGGGCGAACCCCGCTGGGGTCTCGAACAGCACCAACATCTCGTATCGGAATCAGCAAACACGACCAAGTAATCCCCTTCCTGACCTGTACGAAACACACGCCCACAGAACCCAGTCAAACCGAGGAACAAGCAAACTTCAACCGAATCAAGAAGCTGAGACACCAGAGTTCGTCGAACCTCAGGCGGATTCGGCGGAGGAGAGCGCGAGGCGAAAAGGGGTTTCGCCTGCGGCGGCCGGCGAGAGGGGGACGGGGAAAGGAGAGGTAGGCGCCGCCAGGGTTTAGCGTTAGGGCTTGCGAGTCTCGGAATATATAGTGGAGAGGACTAAAGGATTTGGTCCTCAGTACCCCATCTTACCGTTGGTTTGGTGGGACCGGGACTCACAGCCGTTGGATAGATTGTCTGGGGTTTTAGGTCGTGTTCTTTGGGTTCTAATCGTTTTTGTAGAGACAGGTATGGGCACGGTAAAAGCATATGATTCAAAAAAAAAAGGAGAGTGCATAAGGTATTAATAATTATAATAACTAGAAAACAAGAAAAAACAACGTGCACACAAGAGGAACTGGAAAGGCGCACTAAAAAGTGCATGATCACACCGAGTACCAAATTTTTTTTTTTTTTGGAAATAACACTAGTTGTGATTCTTCGGGAACCAAGGAGCAAAAATATAAGGATTTTTTTCTATAAAATTGATTTTTGTCTAGCAGATACTGTGAATTGGTGAATTTTGTGTGGGAGACACCGTCTAATGTCTCTCGGACACCCGGACAAATTCACAATTCACCATTCCGTCTAAGGGACACTAGACGGTATATGTGGCATATTGCAAGAGAAAGTTTTTAGTAGATATGGAGAGAAAACCTTGTTCCATGTTATGGTACAGTGCACAAATGCCAAAGCATTTTTTGGAGGTCACTTAAAGAGCGGGGTATCAAGTTACCAGCCCTATACCCACACACTTGGATGAAAGATTTGCTTGATGGGAAAAATATGTTCTATGTTTTTTCTATAACAAAGGGAATATATTAATTTAAGAATGCATATTACATATGCACTCGACTAAGATGCCAATAGAAATGACATGTCCTAGACCGAAATCATACATGCCACACATAATGCTATGATACGGAATAAATGAACAACAACACATGAAGCTAGGAGCGAAGTTCATCGGGGTGGCCAGTGGAAGATTGCCAAAGGGGCCTCGCAACATTAGTTGAGGTTAGTTGAAGGGTGTAGCATCCGCACGGAGGAGAATCGTCGATAAATATTGAATTGTTTGTAGTTCATCCATACGCATAAGGTAGGTTGATATACCACTTCGGGTGGCAAATCACCGCAAGCCGGACTTGATGCATCCGGATCGCAGCAATGGAGCACCCGTAGTGGTCGCGGACTATGGAGAGTCGGCGAGTATGACCTGCTATCATCGAGGATATCAATGGTGCGAGTACCTTTGGAGAGAGAGTAGCTTGTTGTCGATGTTGTTAACGTGAAGGAACGTGCGATCGGAGAAGTGTGGTGGCATGATATCACAGCTGGGTGTGATGTGGGCCGTCTCCGGAGCCAACCGATAAGGGCCATACCGGGGGATGCCTTTCAGCTGCAGCTGCGAAGGCCATCGGCTCCGAGGTCCGGGGAGGTGAGGTCGTCGACGCCAAGGTCATTGGCTGTGAGGCCCAAACCGGCGGTAGGGGTCCTGCTAAGCTAGGGCCCACGCGTGGCGAGGCTATGGATCGGGGTGAGCCCGGAGGGAACTGTAGAGGCATGGCGCTTAGGGAGGCTTCGAATCCGGAGCGGGGTCATGTGGATCCGGGCTTGGGTAGCCCACATCTAGCAGCCGCGGTGGTGAAGCAAAGAGGGGATGACCACGACGAGATGGTGACGGAGGGGGAAGGGGGCATCCGGGTGAGTGGCTTGGCGTGGAAGGATGAAGGAGCCGGCGTCGAGGTGGTGGTGGTCGCTACCTAGTAAGACGAGAGCGAGGCGGGGGTGGAGAGGTCCTACATCTACCTTATTTATGCTCGACTTGTATCTCCAGGGCATCGAGGAGGGGAAGGGTCCCACCGACGGTGAGCGGAAGCTCGGCGACGACGACCATGGCGGCCCGGAGAACGAGGAGAGGAGGCGATATAAAGCCCACCAGGTACACATTAAGGAAGCAACTAGGGAACTAAACCTAAGCTAGGGAAGAGAAAGGGGATTCCCTCTCCTTCTCACCGTTGGCGAGGTCGTCGGAGGGAGCGGAGGAGGGCGCCCGAGGGTGGCGGAAGAGGAGGAACCCTAGCCCGGACGAGTCGAGAAAGATGGGTCCATGAGGGGAGTTCCAAAGGATTTTCGTATGTTCTATGGTTAAGACATCGTTCATAATATGTGGTGCATGATCTTTGTGGACTGCTAGAAACGACGCCATGGGAAGAAACAATAGGATGCTAATATTGCCATCGAACATGTTGCCGAGATGGTGGAGGAATTCATGTGCATTAATATGGCAAAGTACAAAGTCGAAATCGGTCTCGCGTTCGATGTGGAGGCCACCGAAGGATGACTGGGTGAAGATTAATATCGATGCATCTTTTAACACTCAAGAACTAACCGGTGGAGCCCGGAGGGGTGTTGTCCTCCGAAATAGCATACGATTGTTATTGCTATAGAGGCACGTTGGTATGATGGTCTCCTGGATGTTTTATCTATAGAAGCTTTGGCACCGAAAGGTGGCCTTGAGTGGCAAAAGACTTTAGTAAGGTAATTTTAGAAATGGACAATCTAACTTTGGTCAATTATCCCAACTTAGGAGGAAGATGGCCATTGCTTGGTCTTTGGCATGAGATTAGGGAGCTTAGTAGGTGTTGTCCTTTTTTCGTTTTTCATTTGTTAGAAGGGAAGCTAACTCAATAGCTCATGTAATAATCGTGTGTATGTTTGTGGATGGATGAGACTTTGAAGTAGTTGAGAGAGGTCACCGTCACGGACTCTAATGTGAATGAATAAAGCTCTCGATTGTTGCCCTAAAAAAACACTCCTAGTCAGCAAGTGGGAAAATGATGGAATATCGAAGAAAACTACTAGCGGGAAAACGACGGAGTAGAGAAGAATGGTCATTTAGAGTGACTATAGGAAAAGAGATTTACTAGTTTCCATCCGACTAGAATTTCATATTCCTTCTAGTTCGATTTCATGGCCATTGGATCGGGATCAAAGGATGCAATGTTGTCTTAAACCTTCGACGATGGAGTACGACATCGAGCGAGTGGTATGGTGTTGGCGGTTAGGGTGGTTGAGTTGTCACGACAAGGCTAGGGTTTCAACGAGTGGCGACATGACGTTGTTTGGGTGCATTCGAGCTCATCCCGACCTCTCGAAGGGAGTTTTCGGGAGCAACGACCGTGACCCGGTGGCGGGTCATGGTTTGGCGGTGCATCGAGGTCGCGGTGGCGCCACCGGAGCTGCGGGAGGCACACGGAAGGTGGACGGGGTCGGAGGTAGGATGTCACGTCGGAGAGTTTAGGGATGGCGAAGCATGGTAGGTGACAGTGGAGGGTGTGGGGGTGTTGTGAGGCGGCGTTGCGCCGCCGCACCGCCGAAAGTGGGGATGGGCATGGGAGGAGCCGGAGGTGGGGGAGTGAAGAAAGAGTTGAGCCGGAGGTTGAAGATGCACAATAACCGTTCGATCCGTATTGAACGTTTTTCCACTTGGCCGGGTTGATGACAAACCGTAGGAAAAACAAAGGGAAATCCCATATAATCTTTTCTTCTTATGATAAGTTAACTTAGTTCATTTATCATATCACTCTAAATACTTTGGTAAACATTAATTCTTTGTTACGAAGGAGTGATCCGTGAACAAGTAGTAGGTTTGTTCCTTATTTCTTATGCATTGTATTTCAGTGGATGATGTTGGAATTACTACTTACCTAACGGAACCGATGTACCAAATATAGATTTGCTTGCGAGGTTTGGACATAAGAGCATCTCCAACAGTCTAGCTAAATGATCTTATTTATCTAAATATTGCTTCTCTATCAAAATAGATCCTCCTCTATCCCGTGCTTCTCGCTGGCCATGCTTGGTGAGCCGCGCTCGCTCGCCAACGCCTCTCCCGTCGCCGGTTCCTCGCACAAGATTTCCCCATCCCACGCATTTCTCCCGCATGGAGCTTCACGGAGGCCTCCTCCTAGCTTGCACCTACTTAATCTTCGACGCCCTCGTTCTCCCAAATCTTGTTCCACTTGTTTGCTAAGTGATCAACACTAATCTTAACCATAGGTTTTGCTAGCTAAACACACGAAAAATCAAACCATACATGTTCCTTTTTTGCTCGATCTTGTATGGAAGGCGTGCAAATTTTGCGACATCAAAAGTTTGGTGAAACAAATGACAATGGCAAGTTTAACAAGTTTGTTTTCTTTGCGAATTATGTTTGACAAGTTTTGACATAAAAAACAAACTAAAGACCTCTGCTTTGCACGTCGCATGTTGGGAGAAAACATGTTCTTCTTTCCCTATCTTGAGATGCAGATAGAAGGACCTTTTAAGGTGATGTGTTTTGGAGTTGGAAGTTGAGAGTAGGAGTGTTTTTTTTCTTCCCTTTTTCTTGATGGTTGTGCTGAGAAATAGATATATGCATTGTTTAATGTAGAGATTGTAATTTTTATATTTTCTTTTATAAAAACATCATCGGAAGGAAACAATCGAAGCTGTCACGGCAAAATGTAGCTGACAAATGTCTTTGCCAGCGCTTTGCAGCAACAGATGTGGCACGTACCCTTTCACTCTTTGAGATGGGCCAAGGCCCATCATCCATGGCAAGAGAAGGAAGAAGAGCCGAAGAGGAAACAACCAATGAAGGCATCATCACTGCTGACGCACCCCCGCCCCCGGCACGTCACCGCTCTCCGGTCCGGCGTGTTCTCCCCGCCCGGGTCCCATCGTACCAAACGGCAGCATCTCCCGCCCCGATCTTCCCGCCAGACAGGTGCGTCCCCCGTCGCCGTCAAAGCTCGAAGAACCATGGCGAAGCTGCTCTCCCGCTCATCACCTTCCGCCCTCTCCGACAGCGACCACTCGCCGCGGACGAACGCTGTTCCCCGCTCGACCCCGACGGGCGGGCCCCGCCGCCCTTGCCATAGACAACTACCTCGCGAAAAGAAGGCGATCTTTGCAGCGTAGGCAAAGAGAAAGGACGTCTTGACGCACGGGTCGCCCGCGCACGGTCACGTACGCCCTCGACGGTGCTGCGACAGCGGATCTGACGAGATCACGGGACACCTGTCCAGCGGCTGCCAGGTTCGTTCGCGGGCAGTGCAGTGCACACACGGGGTCCTCTTCTCGTCCTCGCAGTCGCGGCGCCATCCTTTCAAACCATCCCTTTCCGCAATTACTCCTCTCGCGCTCCGCTGCTCATCTTATCCCCCAAGCAACCGGGGGCAGAAGCAAAACAGCGCCCGTCTCTGCGCGTCATCCGCTTGCGACCTCACTTCGCTCCTCAGTCTCGCCAGCGAATTGTCTCGCCTGCCCTTGCCTCCTTCCCCAGCTCCCGCGCGCGCCGATGGATCTCGCCGAGCAGCTAGCGGTAGGTTCGGAGCCGCCGGGGCAGGAGGTGCCCGATAACAACAAGGCCGAGCCCCAGGCGGGAGATGCCGGCGGCGATCCCGAGGCGGTGGCCTGCGACTACTGCGGCGGGCCCGCGGCGGCGGCGGTCTACTGCCGCGCGGACGCCGCCAGGCTGTGCCTGCCGTGCGACCGCCACGTGCACGGCGCGAACGGCGTCTGCTCCCGCCACGCGCGCGCGCCGCTCTGCGCGGACTGCCGCGCCGCCGGGGCCGTCTTCCGCCGCGCCTGCGCCTCCAACGCGGGGGCGTCTTCCTCTGCTCCGACTGCGACTTCGGGAGGCACCGCGGCGAGCCGGTGGCGCTGCACGACCGGTGCGCCGTGCAGCCGTACACCGGCTGCCCGCCGGCGGGCGAGCTCGCGGCGCTGCTCGGGGTGCCGCTCCTCGACAAGCCGGCCGGCGCCGACGGCGCCGACGGGTGGTGGAACATCTGGGAGGAGCCGCAGGTGCTCAGCTTAGAGGACATCATCGTGCCCACCACGCCTTGCCATGGATTCCACCCTCTCCTGCAGCCGTCCTCCCCCAAGGTAGTTGCCAGTTCTCCTCCCCAGATTGTATCGTTCCTTTTGTTTCTCTGATATGATAACTCTTGATTGTTCGTCTGATGTACCAGAACCGGAGCATCTCGTCGGATGAAAAGATGAGCGAGGAGATCCTCCGGCAGCTCGGCGAGCTTGCGGAGTCAGACGGCGGGGTGCAGGCGCCAGCACCAGCATGTCATGATAGAGCAGAGCAAACCGGTGACCACTTCCCTTCGTGGGCACAGCCACCGCAGTACAATTTTGGAACAGAGAACACACATGAGGTTGCGACCCCTGTTTTTGAGGTTTGTAACACTAAGTGCCCTGTTACTTAGGACAAACCTCTGAGATACTAAGTGCTTCTATTATCTACATTACAAATTGTGCATCTACTCAGGGGTTTTTGCAGCAATTGCTCATCAACCAAAAGTTTCAATGACTAACAGCCTTATAATCTGATTTTTTTTTACTTTGACCACACAAAGACAGTTAGACAGTGTCTGAAGCATCTCCATTTGAACAGAACAAACCGAAAATATCCTGCATCATATTCATATGCTTCTTATGAGTCACTTTTTCATTAAGTCACTATCTTAACGAAGGATATATTCTGAACCGCCAAGTGTCGACACTCAACATCTAGAACTATTCTAGTTGAGAATCTCCAAGTCCCAGATTACACTTTGATGTCAGGATAAGAATACCAACAAGAGATTCGTTATATACCTGCTGATCGCCTGATCCTTAGCAATGTTACTGAACCTGATTGATTCTTCCATTTCTCATTAGGGAATGTTCGTCTGATGTACAAGAACTGCACGCTGAGGCAGAACTTGTTTTTTTATATATTTATATAAAAACAGACTAGTTTTCATTGTTCGTTCTATTTTGCACAGAGTTTACTACGTAATCTGGACATCGTTTTGACATTTTGGTTTTTCTGGCTGGCAGAATGACAACTGGAACAGCAATGATTATCAAGACCTAAGTGGTGCATGCAAGGTCGAGCTCTCATACGAGCAAACTCCACTCAATTCAGCTGAAGCATGCCTGTCATCATTTGTTCAGATGTCTGAAATTTGCCCCACTATGAGTAATGGTAGCAGTATGGAAGATAACCAGCAGGCTAATCCTAGCATTGGTGTGCCGGTGCAAGCTATCCCCAAAAAGAGCGGTTTTGATGTTGTTCCCTGTCCTGACCGGGGTTCGGTCATTTCACGCTATAAAGAGAAGAGGAAGACAAGAAGGTAAGGCATGGCCATGTCGTGGCAAGATAATTTCTTTTCCTCAAAAATTCATGGTGAATCAGTTCGGCATTGCAAGTTTGTAACTGATACAATGGAACCCTTGCAGATTTGATAAGCAGGTCCGATATGAGTCGCGTAAAGTTAGAGCTGATGGTAGGCTGAGGATCAAGGGGCGCTTTGCAAAGGCAAAACAGATTTAAGACTTAATTGAAGTAAATACATGCAGTTGGACACAAAGAACACTGATTTGGAGCAATTCCAGATGTAATAATACACAAAGATCACCAGGATTTTGTTTCCCTTCAGTTTCACAGAACCACAGTTGATTGATCATATGCAGTTGTAATAAAGTATGTTGCTGCTCTATGGCAGCTCTCTGTCGAGAAGAGTTCATGTTACCCCTGTATATAGTTTTACACATAAATTCTATGATTTTGAAATGACGATGATATAGCCCATATTGGTGCAGTTTTGACACAGTTGTCTATTTCCTGCAAAAAGGCACTTTCACTGAGGATTAGTGTAAGAAGGCCATCAATCCACACAAATGTTAAGCAGGGTATGACAGAATCTGTGAACGACATCGTCAGAGCTTGGTCATGTGAAAACTTTAAAACTTCAAATGATCCGAGCTCTTTGACCTACTAAAAAGCCTCAAATCAAACTAGATAGTGCATCGTACTATGGTACAATCAAATTACAAGTTGTATTTGCAACCTTGCATCATGAGCAAGTCAATCTCACCTTTCTACAATCTCAGCCGAGAGTTTACAAACAAAGCTTCTTTGCCCTGAAAACCAACCGGCGATGAAACAGACCTTAGAAGATGGTCTGCTCGCCGAGCTCCTGCCCCGCCATCCCTTCTCGTATCACCTTGTCGAAGAACTGCTCGAGCGTGTCCTTGCCGTAGCTTGGCGTCAGCTCGTCGCTATACTCCCCAGTCTTGGGATCTATGAGCAGCATGCTCTCCGACGCGTAGTACCTCCCAATCTTGCCGAACTCTGCAGCATCCTCCAGCCCGGGGAACAATTTGGCCAATCCATCGAGCACCCAGATGACACTGTCCATGATCTGGATGGGCACCTTGATGAACTTGGGCTCGCGCCCAAGCAGCCGGAACAGCATCTCACCCTGCTCCAGCGGCGTGAGCGCCTTCCCGGGCCCGCCAATGGGCAGCACCTTGTTGGCCTTATCCTCGTCGAAGATGCAGTCGGCGATGAACGCGGCGAGGTCCTCCTCGCTGATGGGCTTGCAGGCGCAGAGCTTGCCGTCGCCGAACATGACGTACGGCCCGCCGCTCTTGACGCTCTCGACCTGGCCGCCGAGGCTCTTGAAGAAGGCGGTGGGGCGCACGACGCTGTAGGTGAAGGCCGGGTCCCGCGCGGCCTCGGCGGCGAGGTCCTCCTCGAACTTGAGCTTGGCGCGCTGGAACTCGAGCAGCGGCTTCTGCACGCAGATGGCGGAGAGGAGGACGAAGTGGGCGGCGCCGAGCCCGCGCGCGGCGCGGAGCGTGTGCAGCGTGGCCTCGTAGTCCACGCGCCACGAGTCCTTCACGCCGCCGCCACGGCTGGCGAGGCAGCAGACGGCGGCGTGGACAGGGCCGTGCGGGGAGAGGTCGGCGAGGAGGGCGGACGGGTCGGTGACGTCGGAGAAGACCACGCGCGCCGGGGCCAGGTCGGAGACCACGTCCTCGGGGAGTTGCGCCCGCGGATGCCGCTGCGGCGGCGGGCCACGGCGAGCACGCGGTGGCCGCGGCGGAGGAGCTCGCGGACCACGTAGCGGCCGATGTAGCCCGTGGCGCCCGTGACGAGGACCGTCGTCTCCGAGGCCGGAAGCTTGCGGAACGGCTGATCCGCCACCGCCGGGGCCGGAGACGGCGGGGCGGAGGAGGCGAGGAGCGGGCCCGCGCGGCGACCCCGGGCGGTGGGGAAGGAGAGGGAATGGGGAGCGAGGCGAGCGGACGTGGAGGCGCTGGTGCTCGCGGCGGCGTGGAGCCGGGTGGAGGAGAGGACTGGCGCGGCCATGGCGGCGGTGCTCGACGAAATGCGAGGGCGGGGAGCGGCGCGGGCAGTGTGCCGAGTGGGGACAGCGTTTGTGGCGGTGGCAGGGGAGAGAATCCGGCGGTGTGGCTCGGGGCTGCGACACGGCGCGGAGGACGAGATGGATGGATGGATCAGTAGACGCGCTGATCTTTTGGCGAGCAGCAGAAAACGAACAACGAACCAACCAACGTGGCATTGGGCTCAAAGTTTCCCAGCCAACGTTATATTGGGCTCAAATGTTGTCAGCCCATGGGCTAAAGTGCTCAACGAGACGTGGCCGTGAGGCCAGCATCTAGAAGCTTTATATATAGGGGAAAACAAAACTCTCTGGGATTGAACCCTAGCCTCCGGCAAAGGACCCGCCGCCGTTCCCTCCTTCAACCGGATCACGCGGCTTTGCGCTGCTTCTTTTTCGATTCTTTTGATGGTCACCGTTTGTTCCGGTTTTCATCTCTGTTTCCCACTGGATTCTGAAATCCCATGCTTTTGCGCAGCACTCGGGTATTGTTTCCTTCCGTTCTTCTGTTTTTCCTCCGTTCGCGCTTCGCCTCAGGTGAACAGCAATTTTGGTTTCTTTCTTGCACTAGTTATCGTCACTAAGTGATCCGCCGGATTGGCTTTGTTTTTATGTTTCCGTTCAAGAAGTTGCCGATACTATTACGTTCTCCAAAGCTCGCTTTTTGGATTGGTTTCGTTACAGGTTAGTGGTTCATCCGATTTCTGCGCCTTTGGTCGGTGATGACAGCGTAAGGCATGAGCCTCGGTAACAATTTTTGCGCTTCGGGTAAACCATTTGCCCGAGTTACTGATGGCAAAGATTAATGTGCCAAAATGCTAATCTGAGGCCACATGAATCCTTTTATCCATCTGATATATCCAGCTGGAACTGATTTGTTACTTTCTTCAACATGACACTAGCACATATATCATCCGGTTTACTCGTTCACCATGTTCGAAAATCAGATGTTTGTTAATGTAACATGCCTCATGGTCGATGAAGCAACTCCTTGTTTAGTTTCGAACAAACCAAATTAAATTTGCGGCAACTAACTCAAGATATCTCCAGTCAAATCTCATGAATAAACATGCACTGAGAAATGAAGAATGAGCACAACGAAGACCAGCCACGAATCTACGATTCAACTTCTGTTTTCAAATTTACTGTACCTAATACTAGCAGCGCACACACGTGGTTTCAGATAGTATAAACTTATGGGAGTGGCTATTTACCTGAAACAGGGAAACCATTCAGTCGATGCACAGGAGGCGTTGATCCTTCATCCAACGGTTCTGGCACCTTCTTCCTCAAGCAGCAGCAAACTTGTTCTCTCTTGGGCAAGACATACTAGTGTGACAGTGTGACGCCCCACCTCCCCCTCCTAGCCGTCGACCCCTGCCCTAGCCTGGCCCAACTGCTGGCTCTTGTCGCCTTTGAGGTGGCATCCCCTCTCCCTCTGTCGTCTCTACAGTCATCACTGTCGGGTCGGCCTGCCTCCCCGAACCCTTCTTCCATGGTTAGAGATGGCGAAGTTCATCGGAGCAACCTCACAACACTAACCCTAGCTCACCATTGATGCAACTTGTTCTTCGTCGACAGAAATTTTTTATGATTTCAGTCGATCAAAGAGGAGGATCCCCGTAAGCTTATTTATATTTCACACAACGTATACTGTTTGAAACTTAAATATGAACATGATATCCTTAAATTAAACCTTCACACTCCTATAACTCATTCAGTATTGCGTGTGTGATGGTAAATTCCCTGCAATTCATGCATCTCCACCTTATGTTATTTCTATGCAAGTCCTCATCATTTAATGGTGATGCCATATGTGCTACCATATATTTGTAATACAGATATATGGTCTCATTTCTTCGTCAATTTTTATGTTTAATTCAGTCTGTTGGGATTTGGTTATTTTTTTGACAATCTTCTCTGTAATACTCTTATTATCTTGATTTTGGTTAATTGAGATTCACAAAGTATCTACCTTGTTTTTATTAAACAATCACTCTATCCAACAGCATAACTGGGTCACTTTGATTTGAGAAGGTTAGCGCTAGCGGAACTACATGTCATTTTTGTTTGCAAAAAACTTTGTAACCATTTTGAGCGAAACAATTTTCGTGACTCATAATCACCTCACCATTTTCGTGACTCTCAATCACCTCACCATTGTAACCACTAGACTACAACATCGGTGAGTCACATTTCCAAATCCAACGCGACCGAATCTGTTCCACGGTCCAAGACTCCAAAACACGAATCAATTACGGCTGCGCAGTGCACGAGACCAGCCGTACCGACCACCTCCATCCTCAAACTCGGTTGGCGGATCGAACCGATCACTACGGGTGGGACACTTCGTACCAAAAGCTCACGTGTGAGATGCGTTCCAAACCGTCGGTGACCATGAACCCGCCGCGGATCCGTGCCGGCCACATCCGCGTGCCGCCGCGTCAGCGACACGCCCCTGCGGCCCTGCAGCCCTGGGCGCCTACTTGTCGTGCTGGAGCAGGACGGAATACGTGGGCCCGCACGCCAGCCGTCCAATGCGAAGCTACAGATCCTCTCCGGCGTTTGCGTGGCTGCTACGCGTTCCTCCGTGTCCGGGCCACCTTATCCACAAGTTTACCCGCCGATGCCGAGATCGCTGATGGAGGCGAAGTGCCGGAGTCCTGGTGTCCCCACACGTCAGTGGCGTAGAGATGTTGGGCGGCGCAACATGACAGCCCGGATAGCCCCCACCCGTCAGTGGCGTGGTACGGAATCTAACGGCGCAGGAAAATCCGATGCGGCGGAGGACGTGACGTTTTGCATTATTGCGGCAGCTCGCTACAGTGCCACGTGGCGTGCGCTTTTCTCCCACCCTCCCCCGGGCCCATAAATAGGTGCGGGAAAAATAATGAAAGCAAGCAAAAACTCGGTACAACCACCCAGGAAGCAAGCGCAAGAGCAGAGCAGACGCGGCGTCTCAATCAGCAGACGAGGACAGACTGTCGCAGCAGAATCCGATGGAAGCAGTGCTGATGCAACGGGCGGCGGCGGGGGCCGTGGCGAGGTGGCGTTGCGTCGAGAAGGCCAGCCAGCGGCCGGGCGTCGTCCGGCTCAGCGTGGCTCGGCGCGCCGCCGCCGCCGGGGCGGTCCGCGCGAGGCTGGGCCCCGCGCGGGCCCACGTCTCCGAGGAGCGGAGCACGGAGGAGGCCGTCGGAGAGGATGAGGACGGCGACGCGGCGGCGGTGAGCCTGTTCGTTGGCCTGCCCGAGGACGTGGTGTGCCCCGAGGGCCGCGCGGTGACCTGTCCGCGCGCCGTCTCGGCGGCGCTGCGCGCGCTGAAGCTCCTGGGCGTGGAAGGCGTGGAGCTGCCGGTGTCGTGGGCCGTGGCCCAGCCTGGGCCCGGCGACGCGTTCGAGTGGGCCGGGTACCTCGCCGTGGCAGGTATGGTCCGCGACGCGGGGCTGCAACTCCGCGTGTCGCTCCACACCGACGGCGCCGCGCTCCCCGGTGGGCCGCCGTCGCGGCGGTCGCGGATCCGGAGGCCCTGTTCGCCGACCGCGAGGGGAACCGGCGCGAGGGGTGCCTGTCGTTCGCCGTCGACGAGGTCCCAGTGCTGGAGGGCAAGTCGCCGGTGGAGGCGTACGAGGCGTTCTTCCGCAGCTTCGGCGACGCGTTTGCGGACTTCATGGGATCCACCGTTACGGTATGGGCAAAATCTCAGAACACACGCTTCTTCTTCTCCCTTCTATTATGTCAGAAGAAACGTAAACTGACAGATTTTCTCTTGATTAAAAAAATGTAGGACGTGACCGTGAGCCTGGGCCCCAACGGCGAGCTCCGGTACCCTTCGTACCCGCCGGGGAGCGCCGACGACTACGCCGGCGCCGGCGCGTTCCAGTGCTACGACGCGCACATGCTCGCCAACCTGAAGCGTCACGCCGAGTCGCGCGGCCAGCCGCTGTGGGGCCTGTCGGGCCCGCACGACGGCCCGCGGTACGACGAGTCGCCGGAGTCGTGCGCCTTCTTCCGGGAGCACGGCGGCTCGTGGACCACCGCTTACGGCGACTTCTTCCTCTCCTGGTACGCGGGCGAGCTCCTCGCGCACGGCGACCGCGTGCTGGCCGCTGCGTCCAGGGCGCTCCGCGGCGTCCACCTCTCCGCCAAGGCGCCCCTCCTCGGGTCGCGTGCGGCGCAAGCCACCGCCGGGTTGCACGGCGGGTACGGCCCCGTGGCCGAGATGTTCGCGCGGCACGGCTGCACGGTGATCGCGTCCGCCGTGGACGCCGCTGGGGTGGAGGCCCTGGCCCGGGTCAGGGCCGCGTGCGCGGAGCACGGGGCCAGGCTGGCCTTGGAGACCGCGCCGCTGGCCGTGGCGCGCGACGGCGGCGACACGGCGGCGTGGGGCGCCTTGCTTGGCGACGAACGCATGGCGCCGTGCCAGTTGACGTACCAGCGGATGGGCGCCGAGTTCTTCGGGCCGGCTCACTGGCCGCTGTTCGTGCAGTTCGTGCGCGGCATCGAGTTCCCCGAGGAGGCGCACGAGGACGACCTGCCCGCTGCCGGCGAGCAGCTCACCGTGCCGGCGTCCACCGGCCGCGAGGCGCAGGTTGAGGAGGCCAGAGAGGTGCAGACCGTGTGAGCGACACGGCGGCGTACGACGCTTCTGCCTCATGTAATGTACAGATATGGATGTAAATTCGGTGAACTAAAGTGCGACTGCTATTGCAGCAGTATTAGTAGTATATAGAACTCCATTTATTATTAGGAACGAGGGGTAAATTTTAGCTGAGCCGAGGTGACCCCTAATATTTGGGTCCAAGTGTTGTGTTTGTATCTTTGGAATCCTTGAATCGAGACATTGTATATTTTCTTTGATCAAATGCGTATAGAAATGCTTTGCATCATTATGTCGTAGACTAAGCCAAGAAGAAACAGGACGAGACATTATTGCTGATCCAATAATTGTACTCCTCGGTAGTAGGGACGTTATTTACTCCTGCCAGGAGCAATAGTGTCTACAATTCTCAAAACGACTACTAATTCTACCATCAGCTTATAACTTCAAAACGACATGCTTTGCTGGTATGGAGGGAGTATCTAGCTGCATCTGGAATCTGCATGATTAACTTATAGAAAAGACAGCCTTCTGATCCATGACTCAGGAGCCAGCTACTATACAACGCCTCCTATGGTCACACAAACTCATCAGGTTTCCATGGGAACTTGGAAAGGGACAGACTCTGAAGTTGCCATCACCGGTAAAATATAAGGTTTTAATTGATTACGTGGAAAAATAAGCTAGCTGGCGACACAAGCCAGGACCAACTAGGTACCTATTTACACAGCAACATCATAATAACTCCAACAGCAGCTTCAAGCGATAAATGAAACCAATCCTTTTTCCTTCAACATCAAGTCATCAACCATGTGTCCCGCTTCCATGGCTGTCCAGGCCTGCATGTAGAAGAGGTAAAAGCTTCATTAGAGTACGGAGTGCAAAGGTCATACGGAAACGGATGCTCATAGTTGCAACTATGCAGTACATCAGCTTCAACATTGGACCCTCACCTTGCCTCATTCGCAGGCTATTTTGGTGTCGAAACTGCTCAGACAAATTGCAAAAGCTTGAAAAGCTGATATTGGATAGCTGTAGTCCATGGTGAAGAGGTCCTTTCCGATCTTTCCAAACTGAAGAATCACTTTGTCACCCTCTTGGTTACCTGGGCCGTTTCCACCTGACGCCACCAACTGGAAGTTTTTCACTGAGGCGACAGTGACACGACCTCGGAAATTGAGGCACCAACACTGCAGTTGTGCGTGCCACCTAGGAGACTTGTTCTTCAACACCAGTCTTTCTTCCTTCTCAGCAGATGATTGTGAAGATGAACTGTCGATCCGAGCTGATTTAGATCTGAAGAATGGAATTGATGGGAAAGAGTCAAGGCTGCTAAGAGGAAACTCAGTCTGTGTTGGAGCTTTCCCTCCTTCCTTAGCAGCTGATACAGGGATGGAATCCATAACACAGTTCATCCTTCTTGGACCTCTGCAACAAGCAAGAAACAGGGCAGTTGTATTTTTATGTGTTGTGTATAAAAGCCAAAGCAAAAGCAAATTTAGTGTTGATAAGCTGTGTCAACCATGGTTTAATCGACAAAGGTGATAATGTGGTATGGGTTAGGTAGACCTTTTTCTAAAGAAAGTGTCAATTAACATCTAATTACATCATACAAATGTTGCTTCATAAGAAGTTTGATCAATAATCAGTAAACGTAATTACCACCATAACAGTTATCATGATAAAAAAATCACTTGACCCCAAAATCACATGTCAAGAGCTTGTTTGTAGTCAAGACTTACTATATTAACTAAACAGCAATTCAGATTTATTTAATTTGCCGGAAAAAGACTTTGCCATACCTGGAACCCAGAACATTCAGCTCATAAGAAATATGTGATACTGGATAATTGCCAGCGGGAACTCTGGGCGAAACTTGGTTCAAACCAACCACACGTGCAGACCGACTCTTTGAAACTACAGCACCATCATATGGTGGATGGGCATCATAGACAGTGAACTTTGTTCCAAGGAAGTTTGATCTGTTAGAAAAGAGACAATTCGTTACATGATTCTTTATTTTTATCCTAGTTATCTTTTGTTCAGTGAAAACACTTCAAACATCCTTTTCCCCATGCACAGTATACACGATAAAGTGTGTATTACTTCTCGTAACATTGACAATCAGTTGATTTTTTAGTTTGAGGATACAAAATAAATTGAGAATAAAATCAATTTATTCAGAAATATTTTGTGGAGACAACCTTTGTGACGAAAGATAAAAAGAAACATTTACAGTTGATACTTTAGCTGAAACAACTTGTAAATACTGATGACAAAAATGACTAGCTTTCGTCACAAAGGTTTTTGGCATATGTATCAAAGAATGTAGCACCAATTATAACTTTATAGTATTCAAATATAAATACTGATGACAAAATATGACCTTAGCTTGCCAATGTAGGTGCTGCTTCCCTTTGTCACATCACCCTTATCCATAGAAATCAAGTAGTCTGTGCATGTGGGTTTTCGGCATTTGCGTGCAGCTAGTAGGAACTTTCCATCATCAGCCAGGGCTGCAAAACAAAGATTCCAAAGTAGTAAGCACACATCTATTTTATATCAGCAAAGCTTTTAGGTGGTTTGTCATTCTATTTGCGGAAGGATAAAAATCCTACCATCCGTGAGTCCAATATACAGATAATATGTCTGCGTAGTCCGGTTCCTCCTGATGAAACATTTCAGAGTTCCATACCTTGGGCCAGGCTGTATGTCAGGGTCATAACAGTATAATTAGTATCAGAAATGGGAAGAAAACTTATAGAATGGACAAAAGAAAGTATGTTTCTGAAACTAGAATGTCATGCTAAAATTGTCAAAACACCATATTATAAGGTAAAGGGAACCACCACCAGCATTTGCTTGTCTGGTCTCTAGTGACCTCTAGCTACTTATTCTAATGACTGACTTTGTTTTCTCAACAAACCTCTCGATTGTTTTCTTAACAACCTCAAAATAGAGAGTTATGATCAAGTAGAAGCTTTTCATTGTCAGAACATTTAAAGTAAAGGATATATATCATTATCTGGACCTCCTGTGAAAGAGATGGTCTTCTTCAGGGTGCAGTCACGGACACCCAAAACACAAGCAACAATTAAACAAAAGACCTAAAGTTATCCATTCCCATATCCTTGATTAATCACTCGACAAAAGAAATTCACGCAAGATGCTGACTGGTAAAAGGCTTATCCTGACTAGTAGTAGCACTCTTGGGATACTTATCACCCCCACCCCAAGCATCAAGATGACATGGGACAATTGTCACAAGAACAGCAGCAGTGAACATTAAACATGTAGTAAAAACACAGAACACAAGGATGGGAGCGCGCAAAGAAACCTGCTTGAGCGAGATGGGGAAGGTGAGCTGGCCGGACGCCTCCGGGACGCGCACGGCCTCCTTCATGATGCCCCTCCAGGAGCGGCAGACGCCGGCGCACGACACGACGTCCCTGCGCGCGGGCCACCAGGCCTCCGACGCCTCTATCCTGACGAGCACCTCGCGCAGCAGCTCGGGGGCAGCTGCGCCCAGTAGCTGTCCTCCATGGCGTCCAGCGGGTCCGCGGCCGCCCCCTGCGGCGCGTGGCCGGCGGCCCGGTGCGAGCGGGACCTGAACTCGTCCCTCATGTCCTGGATCAGGCCCCTGAACGACATCTCCCTTCCCCCTTCCCGCAGCAGAAAATCTAGTTACAAGTTACAGCACGACATGTCACCACCATTTCAACCGAACATTCAGAAAGAACAGAGGAACACAATTAACCTCCTCAGTTAACGTCGTGGTGTTCTCACATAGAGTCGCCCAACCAGGATTTGAGGTGGAGCCGGACCCGATTCCTCACTCTGGATCGTGCAAGAATCACAGGACATCAAAATACAGAAGACGAAGAAAAGCACTGGCAGGGGCAACAGGAACCGGAATTCCACTCACCTTTGGCAGCAACAAAACCGCAGACCACCTGTTCCTCGAACTTGGGAGACCAAATAGAGCTGCAAATAATCGCACGCAAATCCTTCAACGCCAAGAAGAAGAAGAAGAAGAAGAGACGAGAGAAGACCGCACAATCATTCCACGAGCAAAAAGCAAGGGAACGAAAGGAAGAGGTACCTGATGATTACGCCGGGAACGGTGAGGTAGGTGGCGAAGAGAGGTGAACTGGTGATGGCCGCGTCGGGACAGGTGTGAGGGGAATGGCCGCGGAAACGGAGAAATGGAATCGGGGAAGCCGGTGACGGGTTCGGCCCTCTCCCTCTTCCTCGGGCTGGCTGGCTTTGTGCGCGAGCGGCTGAAAGAGACGGGCATCCGTCCAACACACATCACCTACCTGCCCACCCGTCCGGCTCAATCACTCATCACTCACGTCCAATTCACTTAAGTAATCCACGATGAATAATAATAAACTAATTAATGCGCGCATGAGTGCCGTTGATCGCCCTCGTTAAAGGGGAAAGCGGGTTAGGAGCGAGGACCCGGCGGCGTGGTCAAGGCGATGGCGGCCAGTGTACTAGTAGTACCAGAACACTCGCTGTTTCGGCACGCTGTCGCGTGGCAGTCGCTGTCCCCGCAGATAATAATGCTCTCTTGGGAAGGGCGAACATCATCAGCAGCAGGCTTTGCGATAATGTGGGAAGAGGGGCGCTTGGCGATGACAGTCCTTGCGTCCCAAGTGAGTGCGAGTCAAGCACAAGAAAGGAATGCGGAGACTTTTCACGCACTCCTTGGCAGTTAGGCAGCGCGAGGAAAAAGTGCTGCCGTGTGGTGTGAACGCCTGGTGCACACATGCAGCTTTTGTCCGCTTGTTTTTATTTTATCTGGTGATTAGGTGGCGAGGGCGAGAGATGTTACTGTCATCACTTGGGACTCCCTGATGAGAGCCGGTCCGGACCGGATTTTTTTCCCTCCTCTGTGGTCAGGTGAAACCCACATATTCTCATCCTTTTCGTTTCTTCTTCTTCTCTTCAGTGAATACTAGAATTATTTTTCCAATTTGTGCTGGCTGAAAGCGGATACCTGTCCTGGCGCGGTGCGTGCTGCTCGGTGGCCGGACCGCACGAAAAGGCGGTGGGCGGAGGAGCATGCGACCTTTTTTTTGACCGAAGGGAGCATGCTACCTCACAAGTGTTTGGTATTGGCGTGGCGTTCCCGGCCAACACATACACAGATCGATCTCCCCTCGGAAAACATGTGGCGGTTTTCTTCCGTTCCATGTGCTCAGTGCGAGCACTACTACTAGTGCTAATCATAATGATCATTAGGGGGGAAGAGGACAGTTCCACTGATTGCCGTCTTACGCAAATCGGTCGTCCTGGTCCTACCGGCAGCAACCGAGGTCGCTCGAGAAGACCGGATGGTGGAGTATCTTGTCTTGCCGCGCCTGCCGTTTCGTGCCTGTGTCGAGAGGCTGCGGGGGACACGGGCATGTGGGTGGTGTTGGTAGGCGGGCAAGAAGAGCCAAGGAAGAGGCATACGAACACAAGAGACAGCCAACGCGGTCTTGACGTCTTGTCCCGGCCTGGCGACTGTGGCGAGCGAGGGCTCCACGCACGACGGATCGGACGGCTGCCAGCTGATCTAATCACCGGTCAAGCGCTGCATTTGCTGGTTAGATAAGAGCGTCCCAACAATGAACTCTTAATTAGCTCTTAGAATTATTTATTAGAAAAAAAATATATAAGAGGCAATTAGCTTCTTGATAGTTGCTTACAAGCTACTTCTTACTTATCCCTTAGAATTGTTTAAGAATTAATGTGATAGAGCTAGCTCTTGCTAACTCTTCTTCAAGAGTCAAGATCTTGTCGCATCTTTTCTCTTTTTCTAATAAACAATTCTAAGAGATAGCTAAGATGTAATCTGAAGCTAACCACTAAAGCACTCAATTGTCTCTTATATATTCTTTTTCCCTATAAACAATTCTAAGAGTTAGCTAAGAGGCCACCATTGGCCATGCCCTAACAGGCCCAAACACATGGCTTCGTCCGTCACTGGAAATAACAGGTCCCAGCTGGTGCATCAAAGACAGGTGATTAGATAGACAGATTTCCCAGCTGGAAATCTAATCTAGTCTCGTCCTGTGGTCATGACCAACGCACACGTCTTCTCGTCTCTGACAAAGCAAGCACTCGCAAGAGTGAAAGAGAAGTGGCGAAGTGGCCGCGAAATTGCCGCGCCGGGCTCGCGGGAAAAACGCAGCGCGAAGTGCCGCGAAGCATAGCATCGGCGAGGTGAGGTGAAGTACAAGTAAAAGCTGCAGGTAAGCTAGGCCGGCAGCGCAATGATTTTGCGCTGAATCCAAAACCCTGGTCTGGTTCGCCCAGAACATGCGCTGCCAACCCGTGAACTACAGCAGCTCCTCCGCCGTCGCATCCATGGATCCTCTCGATGCTCTTGTCTCGTTGCCGTGGAAGAAACGGAGGCTGGTCCTCTAGGCTTGGATACCCGTGTGGTAGTAGACTGGTCTAGTACTAGGGCCACCGAGACTTGCAACAGTGCCTTTCACCGCTGCGTGTCGGAATGTCAGACGGTGGTGACGTGCGCGTCGATCGCAAACTTTTTCCTCCCTACGGACAAGTAATTGGCACAATATGTGCTCTCCTTTCGCTGCCCAATTCTATGTACTACCACCACTTGGTTCACAATAATCTTTCTAATAGTAGTACTAGTATACTATAGTACTAACTCATTAGTGTGCCCAAATAGTGGCATTATGACTTTGAACTTTTCTAAGCTCTACCAGTAGCAGTTTGGTGGTCTTTAAGAACTCGAGCGGCATCATGATAAACTTCAAGATTCCATCGTCCATCAACTACTATTCTTTTCGCTAACGCTAACCAACGCTTTTCACAAAGCATGCCTGAGAACGAAGATCATTAACAGTTTGAGCCAGCCAGGGAAAGAGACGAGAGCATATTGAAAAGATTATGGCAGTGCGATGCCTTTTCATATGCGGCCTGATTGAACATCAATGCCGCTACGTACTACTAGCTCAGTTTCATTCCCTTCTTGTGGATCGAAAGATGCACGTGGCCGTGCCTGGAGTACTCGCAAGAATGAAAGCTGAAAGACAACGCGCTTGCCGCCGCGGCTTCTACGATTATGGCTACTACTGCTAGCTAGGACTAGGATTAGATGCACGAGGCGCTTTGATGCCTCCAATCCTTCCATTGCAAGGAACGAAGGAGGGAAGGGAAGGGAATTCCGTGCCTAGATATGATTCTGTTATCATCAGATCACTCACGCGGTACCTTCAATTCTTCACGGCCTCACGCACGTACTACTACCGGTCTTGCTGCTCCGTTTCCACGCTTCTCACGGCCATGGCTACGGCCGGTACTCTGCTGCGAGCCGCGCACGCGCATGGCACCGAGCCGTGAAACGCCAAAAGACTAAAGGTGTGTTCGTTTTTTTGTCTAAACTTTAGAGCTGTCACATCAAAAAGAATCTTACTACTAGTAAATAAAGTTTAATTATAAAATAAATTACATGTCCATAGACTAATTTACGAGGCGAATATAATAAGATTAATTAAGTCATGATTAGAAGACGGTTACTGTAGCATCACTTTAACAAAATATAGATTAATTAAGCTTATTAGATTCATCTCGAAAATTAGCATCAATCTGTAAAAGGGTTTTGTCATTAAATTGATTAAAATATTTATAAATAATAAGATTCTCTTTGATGTGACAGTGCTTAAATTTTAGAGTGCAGGAAACGAACATGGCCTAAATTTGTAAAAGCTCTTTTTTTAAAAAAAAACTTGTAAAAGCTCTAGGCACGCGATTAACAGGCCCAAACACATGGCTTCGTCCGTCACTGGCTCTTCGCACCTGCTTCTTATAACCACAGGTTACTAGTTGAAGAGTTCGCCGGCTATTCCTATTTCCAAACACTGCTTTTTCATAAAGCGGTTTTCCTTTTGCCATGAGAGTAGGTTATACTTCAATCTGATCAGGAGACAAGGAAAGGGGCAGAAATCGATCGCTTTCATAAGCCAACAGTACAAGAGAGTCGTTTCTAGTGAAATTTTGCCGTTGCGTTCTCGTGATCGTGGATCAAGAGCGGCACACTAGTAGAGGAGATATAGCTCTTACCGAAGTAGCAGTTCCAAAATGCAGGATATGTTTCGGCAAGCAACGGATAGTCATGACTCATGACTCGTAAGTGGATTTATGATCCTTGTGGACTTCCCAAGGCCTCCGGCTAAAGCTAAAGCTATGACGGAGGTTCCCTATCGACCGCATTAATTGGAACCCAACAATTCAACACTCTCGGACGTCAGGAACACTGGATGAGCGTGTGTGTAACCTTTTTTTTTTGTGAGAAAAGTGTGTGTAACTTTTTCTGTGTTTGTAAGGGCCTACTATGAAAAATGTAAATACTGGGCTGATTCATCATTTATGTAGCGCGAGCGAGAAGGCCCACCAATCGCAGATCATTTCAGAAGATGATGGGCTGGGCTGTTGCTTCTACTTAGTCCATCCCTGACCCAAACAGCATGCGCGGAACCAAGCCAGTGATGCCCTGCTTCCATTAAACATAATCAAATGTTCAGTTGATTTTCTATCTGCTATGTCTTTGGCCATTGCGTTCAACTACACGACAGCTATGCTGCTCCTTTTCCGCTCTCTAATATAAGACCCAGAACATTAATTGTGACATGTGGTAGTACATTGCTCACTTCACTCGAACTACTAATTTCAGAGCAGAAATAATGCTACAGTACATTAATAGAAATCTTTGCATCCAAGCAAGATGTCCCAGATATTATGCATGTAGGCCTATGAGCAAATAAAACTCACTATTTACTAAGGAAACACTGATCTTTGCTTTGAAATTTTAACTTCCTGTCCATTCAACCATCCATCCTTATTACTACTCTGCAACAACATATTCAGGCTCTTTATAGGTCATAAAAGGTAAGGCCAGAAGTTTGTTGAGAGCTTTGATGGGTGGCCTTCCAAACTCAGACCATCCAAGTGTTTTCTAGTCTCAAAAAAATATTTTTTACAAAGCTCATTGAGGTGCGTGATTACGGACATGTTTGGTTTGCGCCCGATTTACTCCACCAAAATTTTGTCATGACCAAAATGGTGATAATGCCATTTCTTTAGCAATACTGTGTTTGGATGGCAACCTTGCCAAATTTTGCTTACTTCATATTATGACATGTGGGGTTCATATGTTATTATTCTTTTTTACATTCAAATATAGTCAAGTGATATCTCATTTTATAGGCATAACTGCAAAGAACATGTATCTGAAATCGAACTGCAAATTAGATAAATCATTCAAGAGGTATTAGCTTTTGTAAATTAGATAAATCATTCAAGAGATATTAGCTTTTAAGTATTATGAATAAAAAAATTTCGTAATCCGTGCAACTATTGAGGGGTAGACACGTCATCATGCAAGTACCAAACATGACCAAATCTTTGGCGAGCCTTTTGCCCGTCCTCATGTTTGCACGTGTAGTGAACTAGGAAGGTCAAATTTCCTTTGGCACGCCTAAACCAAACTACATCTAAATTTCATTGGCTAGCCAATTTTTTTGGTATAGTTGGTGTTGGTAACAAACTAAACATGCCCCACATGCCTCTTAACGACGTGGAAAATGGACCGTGCCGAGGTGGTGCCGGAAATCAAATATCTGTAACATAGCTTAGCCTTCTTTGTGAGATACACTTGAAAATCAAATAATATTTTCCTAAGAATAACGACATCACTTTTTTTTTGTGAACAACAGCAGCACAAAATTCACATGCCAGCTTGTTAGTCATCATTTCACATGGTGCGCCCTTGGTTCACTTGTTACTCAGTCCATTTTTATTGGGTCTTTCATTTGTATTTAATTGCATGTCACATCAGCAAATATGGTAACATGACATGATATTTATTATGAAAGAGAGGAGATGTCTTTCATCCCCATGAAAGGATATGGACACTATTTCCAACACTATGAAAGCCAAATGAAATTGGATTGAGGGTTTTTCCTTTTATCCCTAGCACATTCAACCAATAACTAAGCACCACTTAGCAATATTTCAAAGTTCTACCAAATCTATGAAATTGTGTCATGAAAGAGAGCATTGAGAGATACAATTTCATTTTAAAGAATAAGACCACAAAGATGATGTGTCTGTTGGAAACCGTGAAATGAAAGACTCCACCGAGATTGGCCTCATCGGCTTGATCTTGCATCGGCGATAGTACTGAATTTGCTGGCACGACGATTCGACTTAAGTAAACAATGACCCTAAATCTTTTGGGTGAATAAATTTCGAAAGACAGAGAGAAAATATGAAAACGTTGGGTGCTGAGATCAGGTCACCGATATCCGGAGAAACCACACCGGCACACCGCCGAGAGGAAGGGTTGTGACTCCTAAGGCGACCACACCGCCGCCGGCCGGCGCCGCTCGGCGACCCCCGTCCCAGCCCTCCTCTCCTCACGAAAACCCGGATCCGAGCTCACTCCTCGCTCTCTGTCGCCTCCCACAAACAAAAATCTCTCTAATCCACCCCATGTGTAGATCGAACGACCTTCGCTGCAGGGGCATCCGTCGTCCATGAGCAACAACCCACCGCCTTCGGACCTCGGCCATCGTCGATTCGGCTGGAGGCCAACGAGGTAGCCGTCGCTCGCCACCATCGCAGCGTCGCTTGGGGTTGTCGGTCCTCCCATGCTCCGCCACGGCGCGCACCTCCGCTCATGCCCGTCGTCCGACTTATCGGGCGAGTTTCAGCTCACTCATCCACATCTATCGCCGCTTCAATCGGCCGTCGTCATCGTCCTTCCGGTGGAGCCCTCGAGTCGGGACCCGTCCCCAAACGTCTCCGGGCCATCACCACCGGGGATCTCGCCGGATGTCGCGACGGAAGGGCCTCTTCGCCGCCGACCGACGCCGTCCTCGGTGCAGCGGCATAGGCCACCTTAGCCGGTCGTCGTCGTCAATCTCCACCAAACACCGTCGTCTTTCGTCCTCCGGCCCCCGGATCCGGCATCCACAATGTCACCATGCAGGATTGTCCTCGGAAGGACACAACCGTCCTATCGGGAGTCATGAAGCCGAGGATGTCCGAGGAGGATTCCGCTAGAAGGTCGCAAAGGCCAACGATCGATCCGTCATCGGCTCTCGTCATTGGTTGATCCAACCACTTTAGGAGTCATGCTCGCTATGCAAGTCGCCTTGCCACCTTTGACAGCTGCACCGATGCCGCCCTTAATCCTTGATGACCTCGATGGTCTCCCCCGCCCGTGGTTCGCTTGCACATTGCTATTGAAGTTATTTATCGTCTCAATATGGCAAAGAAAATGAGGTTGTTGACTACCGAGGAACCGTCTCTTTGTAAGTTCCTAGAGGCTTAGATCGTTGCTCTGCGAGCAGAGCCGTGTGATCTTCATGACCGTGAGTAGCTTGTGGAGGATGATGAGGATGTTGTGCCACCATGAGGATCTACCGAGGGTGGGCTATTTGCGTGGTCGCCATCTCCAACTTTTACAACAGCGAGTCCCCGACGACCTTGTGCTCGAGGCGAGTTGGGGGATCCTCCCGACTACAAGCCGCTATCGAAAGTTCCTCGGGATCTTGTGCCGCTACGTGGACGGGGTGGGCCAACTACAGGGTCACAAACTCCAGTCCATTCAACAACAATCCTGGACAAACCCCTTACACTTGAGGTGGTTGGGGGATCATCCTCCCGGTTGCGAACTAGTCATGGGGGTTTCTTCCGCAAATGATGTCGTAGTGAAGGATGTCTCCTTTGATCGAAAGGTTGGTGTTAAATCTAAGATCGATCGGAATCCGAATGTGCCCGTCGATCCATGTGTTGTGTCTGCTACGGTTGAGATTCGCACCAAGGACAAATCTGTTTGCAACTCTAATGTCAAAGTTGTGGTTGGTCGCATGCCCCTTGGACTGGTCGTTGGGTTTGTGTTTCCCTTTGCAGGAGATGTTCGAGCCATAACACGACACAACCTACTTGCTCCAAGATGTAGGATGGTGGCCAAGCATGTCAAGATGAAGCCCCCGAGGGTGGCTACGACGAAGAGACGGTCGAAAGGAGGTACTCAATTGGGATTTCGATGTGCTCGGCTATCGGCAAAGAGTCATAGAGGTCCCCCAATCTAGTCACGAAGATGCGTGTGGTCTCGGAGTCGCTAATGGACGTCAAGCATAAACTTGTCTTTAGCCACCTTGTTAGTTTGTTGTCTATGATGTTGGTTGTTGGTCGCATCTCATGCCACGAGTAGTCTCATGTCTATGGATGCTTGGTCTTAGGTCGTCTTTTGGATATCGCGAGTAGCATGTTCATGTAATTTGGGTCGCATTGGTTGGTCATGTCTCTCGGACCAGCGAAAAATACTTTGTATTTTTTCATCTTTTCTTCCTCTCAATGGAAAAAAAACGTTGGGTGCTCGACACCTGCTGCCTCCCGCGCAAGAAATTTTGCACACCCAACTCTTGACAACTCGGCACTTCGAACACCCAATGTTTCCGAGAGATTTCTTATCTTCGAGCACGAAATTCCAAATTTTGAATGACCAATTGAATGTTCGACATGGTAATATTTTTGTAATTTCTTCACCCGGGTGTTATTTCTGTAATTCTAGACAATAAAGATATCATTTAGCAATTTTTTTTACCAGGACGGAAAAACAGATTCCAAATTACCTAATTTTAACTAGTCTTTTAAATAATCTCTCCTAAAACACTACTAGTAGTAAACCAGCACTCTAAAAAAGTTATATCTAATTGAAGGCATCATGAATTCTTTCATGGGCACACATTAAGCTTTCCAAGATAAATATGGGTGTGTTCGTTTCCGGGTCTAAATTTTATAGTTGTCACATCAAAAAGAATTTTACTATTTAGGAGTATTAAATAAAGTTTAATTATAAAATAAATTACAGACTCGTAGACTAATTTACGAGACAAACCTAATAACGTTAATTAAATCATGATTAGAAGACAGATTATCTGTAGCATCATTTTTGCAAAATATAGATTAATTAAGCTCATTAGATTCATCTCGAAAATTAGCATCAATCTGTCAAAAGGGTTTTGTCATTAAATTGATCGAAATATTCATAAATAGTAAGATTTTCTTTGATGTGACAGTGTTAAATTTTAGAGGCAGAAAACGAATAGGCCTTTATACTTTCCCTGCACAATCCTCAGCAGATTTATGGCTGAAAAAAAAACGGAATATCAGAATCCTATTGGCACCGATCGTTGCGGAATAGCAACGCAACTTGACAGTCCCATCGGCCGGCTGCGCATACAAATCCCACAGCGCTCCCATCCTCCAACTACTCCGCAGTCTCTGTCCACGCCTCAGCTCGGTTGGGAACCTTCCAGACTCCAAGGCCGTCGCCGTCGTCCCCTCTCTTCCTAGCCGCGGGGGTCGCCTGAGGTACGCCGCTTGACCCAAAACCCCACCAGTTCATCGGGTTTCGATTGCTTGTACTCACTCCCGATCCGTCGGAGCAGATTGTGGCGGGATCTTAGATCGGTGGGTTGGTGCGATCCGCATGCCTCTGTTTTTATTCCCCGTGTCCTCTATGCTGTAGTTTTGTAACGGATCGTACAACAGAGGCCTATCGATCCCAACTGTGGGCGTAGAAAAGAGGCTCGATCTGCTTTCTGTTTTTAGTGATTCGTCCGGAGGTTTAAGCGCTACGATAGGGCGAGAGCGTCAGAGTTACTCGTGATTTGACTCTTGTGTTACAGCTGTTTGGCGTTGCCTGCGGTGCTTGATTCGTGCCGCTGAGGAAATGGATTTACCAGGACTCGTCGTGTTATAACGTGACGTTACTTTGGATTGTAAATCTGTAGATTACATACCTGAAACAGTAGTTTTGCCGGTCAGATGTCATGTTGAGGCAGCGAAGGATACAGATTTGCTATGTTGGGTCCAACGGGTGACCTGCTGAGTTATCTGGTTTTGGGCGAAAGGATTCCCAGAGTGATTTGTGAATTCCGGAGTTGTTTGGTTTCTTCTTGACTTCCTGTTCAAATGAATTAGGATGTATTTTCTTAGTCTTGGTTTCCAATATGACATTATTTGCTATTGTGACATTGTATGTCGTCAAGTCTTTGTTTGAATGGTATGTAGAGGTGGAGGATTGTGCTATGCAGTTGTTGTAGATATAATAATTGGGCCAAAGTGGCCTGTGTCTGCTTTTGAGAGTGTTCAGTCTTCCACAAATAGTGCGTACCATTGCTTGTAGTTTAAGCTACTTTACCATACAGTCCTTTTTTTTCTTCTCATTTTGGTTGCTGTGTTGTTTACAGAACACATAGACAATGGTGAAGGCTGTTGCTGTGCTTGGTAGCAACGAGGGTGTCAAGGGCACCATCTTCTTTACCCAGGAGGGAGATGGTAAGTCATCACCTATTTGATGATGAGCTGCACTGTCTGAATTGTTAACATTCACCGGTTGTTCTATTATTAGGCCCAACCACTGTTACCGGAAGTGTATCTGGCCTCAAGCCTGGTCTCCATGGGTTCCATGTGCACGCACTTGGTGACACCACAAATGGCTGCATGTCAACTGGTATATATCGTCTTGCCTATGTTTGTTTATTTGGCCAGGATGATTGCTAATTTGTTAACAGTTGAATTGTCCACTTATCCGTGAATTTGTTTCATGATCCAGGACCGCATTACAATCCTGCTGGCAAGGAGCATGGAGCGCCAGAAGATGAAACCCGTCATGCTGGTGACCTTGGAAATGTTACAGCTGGAGCAGATGGTAGTGATCTCGTGCCCTTCCTTTTCCTGATCTGTTCCATTCTCCCTTGTAGTGGATGGTACCGGTACTTACGGAACTGAGTTACTCATGTGTTGTAGCTGTAGTATATAATTCCTTTCATATGTTGCATATATTAAGTACTGTTCTGGTCACTGAGAATTTATTTCTATGCTGCTAGGTGTTGCTAACATTAGTGTTACCGACTGTCAGGTAATCATATACTTCTTCAGTGTAGTGAGTATCCCTTCTAATTCCATGTTACAAAGAATATCTTAACATGGTTTTTTTTGGCAGATTCCACTGACTGGACCAAACTCAATCATTGGCAGAGCTGTTGTTGTTCATGCTGACCCTGATGATCTTGGAAAGGGTAATGCTTCTAGTCATTGTTTATACTTGTACCGTTTGTCTGTACTCTGTAGATGTGGAGACTTCCCTCCATTTTGAGATAGAAGGGTGCGATGATTCTGAGTGACATGAATGAGTCAATTTAAGAGTTGCTTATCTCTAAATTTTTTATCATAAAACAATCGAGAGGGAAAATGTAGGTAACTGGTTATTCTTATCTATTTTGTTGATTCTCTGCAAAACTCAACTGTTACTGCTATTACGACATTACTTGAATAGGATCTGTTCTATAGAATTCTGCCTATTCATCATTTACCCCACCTCCACCCAAATAAAAGTGTTTCGGCTGTTTTTTTCTATCAGGATATCAGGTATCTAAACTAAACCAGTTCAACCATAGGTTAGTCTGCCCTGTGATATTCTTTGTTTCGTTGGAAACTGTAGCCCATTTCCATGCTGAGCTTCACATTTGGTTGTGCACAACGTCAGAACTTGTTTGCTTATAATTTCCAAATTGAAGAACGTACAAGTGACCCAGATCTGATAACATGGCTAACAATCGTTGTTTTTTGGTCTATATATTCAGGTGGACACGAGCTCAGCAAGACCACTGGAAATGCTGGTGGCCGAGTTGCTTGTGGTAGGTTCACTGGTTGCTGAATTCTGTTTCCTAGCTTCGTATTGTTGTTTTCACCCACGCACCCCAAAACAACGGAGTGATGGTTTTCTCGTTGCATTTCACTACTCCAGGGATCATTGGACTCCAGGGCTGAGCGTCATCTCCTGCGGTCACAAACAGACCCATCCCGAGGCATTCTAAAATAAAATCATCTGATCTCTGTGATCAGCGTATTTGTCACTCAGAACTGTATGTAGCACATACCGACGAAACGATTAAACTCGCCCGAACATCTGTGCCCGGTGATTTCTGGAGCGTGCTTGTCTGAACCTTTGTTGCATGTTTGTTACTTATCTGTGAAAATCTGTCGATGGTATAGTTTGGCTGTGACGAGTAGCTTGTGCTTGTTGCTGTTTTTTTTGTTGATAACTGGTTTATATTATATTAAGTAAACCACAGTATGGAGATTTGAGTACAAAGACCTAAATTTGAGAGGCACAGCCGCACGGCTAATACAAGATATATGTCGACTGCTCTAAATCTCAACTTGCTCCTATGATCTAAGTCCTATGGTATGACATTTAGATCATAGGAGCTCAATTGTAGGACTTTGAGACTTCAATTGAATGAGGAACAAAAGCTTCATACCATAGGGCCCGGGAACTTTTTTTAAAAAATAATCGTTATTAATCTAAAATTCTAAAAACAAACTGTCCCAAACTAAAATTTTAGGATCTAGACGTTTTTATCACGCCATATGGTATGGCGTGATTCTCGAATGAATCACGCCATACGATATGGCGTGATTGCGTCCACGTCGGCGTCGAACGCCACGTCGGATTTTAGCGTAGATCGAGGTTGACTCCAATCACGCTAATCTATATGGCGTGATTAGTAGTTCAATTACGCCATATCGTTTGGCGTGATTATGACTTAAGTAATTTTCGTACAGGAGGGACGGAAATAGAGAACAACTTAATCACGCCATTCCATTTGGCGTGATTAGTACATGTATCACGCCATATGAAGTGGCGTGAGTGACACTCTCTCTCTAAAATGTCACTTTCGGATGATGTCACCTCACATCATGAAGGTAAATTTTTTAAAAAACTCTATAACGTCTATATACATTGTCCGATTTGAATTCGATTTCACCATTATATTCTACGCGACGAAACGAACAAAACTAGATCCCACTTACATATGTTTCAAAGTTTTTTTTTCATAATCTAAATTACTACGGCATATATGGTGAAATTTAGGTTATTAAAAAAGTCTTTGAAACCGTTGACGCCGGTTTTTGACCAAGGGACCCATTGTCGGCGACTATAGGTCAAAAGAAGGTCTGGTGAGCGAAGGCCGACGGCCGCTTGGGAGAGTAAAAGGCGCGTACCTCCCGGAATCGTGCGCGAACACCAACAGATGAGCATAACATTGATGGGCCGGCCCACGTTGTAAAATTAGGAATAATAGTTTAATTTTGGAAAAAGATCTTAGTCGGTTAGGAAATCGGCCCGAAGAGGGTCCGAGTAGGATTCTTTGTGCCGAGTATAAATACATACTCGGATGTAACATGTAAACTCGATTCACATCCAATACAATTTTCGGCGCATCGCCAAACCCTAATTTTCTCGTCAAGTTTTACTCGTTTTCGCGGGGATCTTCGGGGCTCCGGTCGACGACACGTTGGCTTGATAAGGTAATTATGTTGTCTAGTTCTCGCGCATTGTTCGTAATTAGATGGCTTAATTGCTAGTTATCCGGCGACCAAATCTGTCCCTAATCGTCGTAGTGAGTATCGGTCGGGATGAGTCAAGTCGACCCGGTCCGGCTCGTGGTGGAGGTAGTTTGACTTGTCCCGCCTCCCCGTTCCAGTCTTTGCTCACAACGCCGATTGGTCCAGATTTGGTCGTTCGAGTCACAAGAACCGCTATAAAAGTTCTTTTACATCTTGGCCGATTCGATCGTGCGTATTCAGCTTGACGTGTCCCGTGTTTGCCTTTGCGATAGTTGACTTGTCCTAGGCGCATACACCGATTGGCTAGGATGTAGATTTACTTTCATAGTTAAGGCGTTTATGATTGTGCTTGTCCCGAATCGGCCGGCGTGCGCGGCCGTTAGATCTGGTCCGACCGCGTGCCATCGCTTGACTTGTCCCGTTGGAGCGACCGGTCGATTTGGGATCCGTGTGGTTGTATTTGTCTTATCGTTCTTTCGGAGTGTTTAGCCGATTGCTTATCACGTTCATTAGCTATTTTATGTTCAATTAGTACCAAATCTGTTAAAGCTGCTTTTTGAACCCGAGTTATTAATATGATTTTATTGATCATCATTATACATTTAGATAGATCTAAATAATTCACTACTATAATCAATGGCAAAATCGGCCGGATGCCTGATCGGCCGATTTACTGATCTAATTGATGATTAAACCATCTTCTTGCTATCAAATTAATCACATCCCATTAATAATTACCTTGTTTACATTTTATCCGATAATGCATCCTCGCAAAGTCTTAATGATGTGATCGTTATCGACGGAATCGGTCGCTAGCCACCGATCGCATGATTATAGCGTCGGCCGATTTCAGTATCGTTTGTATCGCAGTTCGTTTGCCTGGCACTTAATACATAAATGGATGGGCCGTGCTTGCTCCCGATCGATGGCCGATTTTGTCTATCTTACGCCGTAATCGGCCACGGCCGCACATCGGTCTATCCGGGCCGATGACCTGGAATTTTACACCTTTTATTGTCTTTGTTGGTTTGCAGGAAAACCATCCGCACGCACCAGCGCACACGAGAATCGGCGAGCCGAGCCGGTCCGTTGGGAGCACAGGACCTCGCATCGCCGGGGTTTCGGTGGACTCTCCGGACAGCGGTGTGTTGGCGACTTTTGACGTCAACACACTTTTTGGCACGCCCAGTGGGACCGAAGCAACCAAGATCAGGATGTCGTACATGCAGGCTGTCGGGGAGGACGGAACACCGATGGTCGATGCTGAAAATCGACCGATTTTTGTTCCAGTTCCTCTTAGGACGGATGGCAAAGGGCATGGAGAAGTTTCGATGACAACGAGGTTTCGGCCTCGGGGGAAGATGACGACAGAACAAAAGCTGCAGTACCAAGAATACCCGGCCGAAGCAATGAAAAAGTACTTTCAAGCCCCGAAGGTGACACGTGGCGGAGTGGCCACAAAAGGAGACATCCCTCGGATTCTCGCATCCGGAAGAACTAGACCAAATCAAAGCCCGAGACTGCCGGATGCCAACCAACTCGGTGATATGGTCAACTCGTCCGTTCATCGTGCCCTAATCAATCAATCGAGCGTGTTGACCAACACCATCGGGAATTTGATCAAGGACACAGCTTGATGGCAGATCGTTCACCGAAGGATATTCTGGACCTGCGTACACTCAGCCTTTTGGTACTCTTGTACGACCAATTCAGGGAGTTGGCCTCCGTAATGCTACACCACCAAGCAGGGTTCCGGTCCTCGTACGGAATGCCACCTCACCTATGGCCTGGCAAGGACAATGCAAATGCAAGTACCAAGACGACCCAGTCGAGCAAAGAGGATGACAAGTGGCCCCAAGAAGTCGGTAACGGAGGAAGGCGACAAACAAGATGTACAACGACCGATTTCCGAATTAGGGGCAGCGACCAATGTGGCAGCGGTCCCGCAGATGGCACAAAGCAGCCCAATTTCTTCTACGTACCAAATACCGGCCCGAGTAGAATCGAGAACTCACCCACTATAGTACGGCCGATATCTCGGTATTCCACAACCAACCGCATCGGCTGGGGGACAGGGATTCATGATCGGACGGCCGATCCAATCGGCCATGAATTATGGAATCGCCGCGCAAACACCGTTCCTGCCATCGGCACCGGGATTTCGGAAACGGCCGCTTGATACACCCGATCGGGGGCAGCCCAACACAGCTTATATGACGGGGACCGGATCGGCAACTCGCTGAACCCAATGATATGAATAGCCTCATGGCTAAGATCGCCGATATGATGAAAGATCGGTTCGATTTGAAGCCTAAGGAGAAAAGTGCATTGTATCGGCGACCTTACCCCGATCGGATGGATTCCGTGGCTTTACCCAATAAGTATAAAATTCCTGAGTTTTCCAAGTTTTCCGGGCAAGATAACACATCAACTATGGAGCACATCGACCGGTATGACGCACAGACTTGGTGAAGCATCTACTCAGGAGGCATTGCGGGTTAGGCTATTCCCACTGTCGTTGTCCGGATCGGCCTTTTCATGGTTTGCTTCGTCGTCACCTGGTTCTATTCGGAGTTGGGCCGATCTGGAGAAAAGGTTTCACTCGTACTTCTTCACGGGCATTACCGAGCTTAGTTTGTCCGATTTAATGGCGATTAAACGAAATCGGGGAATCGATGACCGATTATATACAGAGGTTCAGGACTCGAGGGGACGATGCTACAATCCGAACCCGACAGAGCAACAGCTTGGCCGAGATCGCTTATGCGGGGCTATTCTCCAACATCAAAGAAAAGTTTACCCCACATGAGTTTGATGGGCTGGCGCAGCTGACACGTAGGGCGCTTGGTCGAGAAGAAAATCTCCAGCTCACCAGGAATCGGCGGTATCGGTAGCTTATGCTGATTTCGACAGGTGAAGATGATGAAGAGGGAATTAATGCAGTTGAGTGGACTAATAATAAACGGCCGATATTTTCTCCGCATGTCAATCCTAAGGAGAGAAAATATGATTTTGATTTATCTAAGGCCGACGAGATATTTGATCAGCTGCATGGAAAAGAAAATCCAGCTTTCACCTCATCACAAAATTCCTACGCCGAGGAATTGAAGAAAATGGCTAAGTGGTGCAAATGGCATGGAAATTCACATCATAACACCGTTGATTGTTATGCTATGAGAGATGAGATCCGAAGGCAGCTTGACGATGGGGTATTGCGAGCAACTGATGTAAAGAAGAAGATGAAAGTTGATGGGCACCCTTTCCCGGCTAATACGATGTACATAAATACCATCGGCGGTGGATCACCTGGTTTCATACGCCGATATGAGAGGAAGAGGGAGAGGGAAGAAAGAGATCAAGCGGCACGTGAACAGAAATCTATCGGTCAAAGTCGGCAGTACAGGCAAAGCGTGGTCCGCCGAGAAGATTTTGACCCACACCGGGATTGTCCTTTCTTTCAAGCATCGCTGGGACCGAAACATGAAGCTTCCATCTATCGAGAACCGTCCGTAGTGCACTAGCCAAGAAGAGTATCGTGATGACGGGTCATCAAGTTACCAGGGGCGGCCGATTGGTTGCAACTATGAATCTCAACAATCGGCCCCCGTAAGAGCGATCGGCTATGATCACGGATATGATGAACGAAGATACGTAGTGCCAAAGAGAACCTCCGTTCACGATCGACCGGGGCCAATCAATGATGAAGAAGAGTTTGATTACCAATGCCATGAAGATTCGAGAGGTGATCAAACCGAGAACGAAGGACAAGTGGTGCCCAGTGGTTTGCTCAAAGAAACCCAAAAGAGGAGGCTTCAAAGAATGCGTTGTCGGGAAATCGGGGTGGACGGCATTACAGAGATGACCAAGATGATGAGTCCAAGCCCAAGAAGGAATGGAGGCCGAAAGTGCAGTCTCAGTGGTCCGAGCCGAAGCCGCAGTGAATATGATGTCCCCGATGCCCCGGATTGTCGGATCGGCCGATGAAAATTCGGCTGAAGAAGAACCAGTTGGGGAGACTTCGGAGATTCTTTGGACGCCGGAATCGGCAGTATTTGATAAGCCGCTTAACTCGATCATTTGCATCTCAGGGCGTTGTATATTAGCGGCTACATCAACGGGTCGCCGATGAGGAAGATGTTGGTGGATGGAGGAGCAGCGGTTAATGTCATGCCGATTACCACGTACCGCAAGCTTGGGAAAACTCCGGAAGAAATGATGAAGGCTAATCCGACGCTCAAGGATTACAGCGGGAGAAGCCAAGATGTGCGTGGGGCCGCAATAATGGAGATCACCGTGGGCAGCAAAACCATACCCACTACTTTTTTCATCATCGACGGGAAAGGTGCGTACAAAACTTTGTTGGGGAGAGACCGGATTCATGCCAATTGTTGCATCCCATCGACCATGCACCAGTTGTTTGGCTCAATGGGTCGGCAACAAGGTTGAAATCGTGCGGGCCGATAAATCAGTAACCATTGCAACCGCCGATTTCGAGTTTGCCGGTCCGGAGAGCTTGCCTTGTTTATCGGGCACATATTGGGATGCGGAGGCCATAAACATTACGGACGACGGAGTTATTGTGACCGGGGGTCGGTACTCCCGGCTGCTTCGATGGGCCCTCAGGAGAATTGGCGAATAATCGGCCGATCGATACACGGATTGAAGATATGATGATTCGGCCGATTAACGAAACAGAAGATGGGAAACTAGGTCACGGTTTTGTGTCGGCCGACGAGTTAGAAGAAGTGGACATAGGGGATGGAGACAAGCCTCGGCCGACATATATTAGCAAGAAAGTGTGTAAAAAAGTAAGAGATGAGTTAGTGGCCTTATTGAAAGAATATAAAGATTGTTTTGCTTGGGATTATAGTGAGATGCCTGGTCTCGACCGATCGATCGTTGAACATCGGCTACCCACCAAACCCGGATATCGGCCGTATAAGCAGTGGAGCTCGGAAAATTGACCCTAGGTATTATGAAGCCGTCAAAGAAGAGATTATCAAGTTGTATGAAGCCGGTTTTATCAGTGCCATGCCGATATGCAGAGTGGGTTTCCGATGATTGTGCCGGTGGAAAAGAAAAATGAAAAGATGCGGGTCCGCATTGACTTCAGAAATTTGAATAAAGCAACCCCGAAAGATGAGTACCCAATGCCAAACGCCGATTTGTTAGTTGATGCAGCCGCCGGCAACAAAATTTTGAGCTTTATGGATGGAAATGCTGGGTACAATCAAATTTTTATGGCCGAAGAAGATATATCGAAGACAGCGTTCGGATGCTCCTGGGCGTTGGGATTATATGAGTGGGTTGTTATGACCTTCGGCTTAAAAATGCTGGTGCCACGTATCGGAGAGCCATGAATTTTATATATCACGATTTGATCGGCCGATTGGTGGAAATTTATATTGATGATGTTATGGTGAAATCAAAATCGGCCGAAAGTCATGTGGCTGATCTCGGAGAAGTGTTGAAGAGGACAAGACAAGTACGGTCTAAAGATGAACCCGCTCAAGTGCGCTTTTGGTGTCTCGACTGGGCAATTTCTGGGGTTTATTGTGCATGAAAGGGGAATTGAAGTCGGCCCTAAAAGTATTGAATCTATCCGAAACCGGAACCGCCAACGAACAAGACGAAGCTCCAGTCCCCGATCGGCAAGATAAATTTTATTAGGCGGTTTATCTCAAACTTATCCGGTCGACTTGATGTATTTACGCCATTATTAAAGCTCAAAGCCAATCAAGAATTTCGGTGGGAGCCGATCCATCAAAAGGCTTCGAAGATATCAAGAAATATTTGGTGTCCCCACCGATGATGGTTCCGCCAAAGTCGGGCACACCCTTTAAGTTATATTTATCGGCCGATGACAGGTGCATTGGCTCGGCGTTGACTCAAGAACAGGAGGGAAAAGAGCGGGTTATATTTTATCTCAGCCGCAAATTGATTGATGCGAAACACGGTATCCGGAGGTGGAAAGGTTATGTCTCTGTCTCGTATTTTTCATGTACAAAACTAAGGCATTATCTCGTTGGCCGAAGAGTGCACTCGTGATTTGCCAGGCCGATGTCGTAAAATATATGCTATCGGCCCCGGTCCCCAAAGGCCGGTTGGGCAAATGGATGTTGGCAATTGCGGAATTTGATCTAGGCTATGAATCGGTCAAAGCAGTAAAAGCACAAGTATTGGCCGATTTAATAGTGCAGCACGGTGAGCACTCGGCCGATTACGTTGAACCGGTGCCATGGGCGGTATTCTTTGATGGTTCAATTTGCAAGGAAGGAAGCGGAATCGGCTTGGTTGTTGTATCGCCTCGGGGGCAATACGTGAATATTCTATTACGATAGAGGCGCACACCAACAACCAAGTCGAATATGAGGCAAGTATTAAAAGGACTGGAGTTACTCATCGATGCCGGGGCTGATTTTGTGGAAATTTTCGGCGATTCTTTATTGGTCGTAAGTCGACTTGCCGATGAGTATGAGTGTAAAGATGAAATATTGTTGCAGTATTATGAAAAGTGCCGAAGTTGATGGAAAGATTCAAGTGTGTTAAAATCAGCCATATACCAAGAGAGCAGAACTTTGAAGCAAATAACTTGGCTCAACTAGCATCTCGGATATCGGCTAGCCGTAAATAGCTTGGAGATAGCTGATATTGAAAAGGCCGATTGGCGCACGTGAAATTCGAAATTTTTTGAGCAATCCATCCCAACCTACGAGATAAGAAGATAAGATATAAAGCCTTGAAGTATGTGCTTGTTGGATGATCAATTATTTTTCAAGACAATTGATGGGGTACTTCTCAAATGTATTGATGATACCGAAGCCAAAGTGGTAATGAGCGAAGTACATGATGGGATTTGTGGAACGCATCAATCGGCCCATAAAATGAAGTGGCTGCTAAGGCGAGTCTGGTTATTATCGGCCGACAATGTTGGCCGATTGTTTCAAATATTACAAGAGTTGCCAAGATCGCAGAAATTCGGGCCTATACGGAGGGCGTCCGCATCGGCTATGAATCCGATAATCAAACCTTGGCCATTCGGAGGTTGGGCCATAGATATGATCGGCCGGATAAATCCAGAGATCGAGCAAAGGGCATCGGTACATATTGGTAGCTACAGATTACTTCACAAAATGGGTTGAAGCAGCGCCCTATCGTAAAGTTTCGACGGCCGACGTGATAACGTTTATTAAAGAGCATATTATTTATAGGTTTGGGATTCCGGAGACAATCACAACAGATCAAGGATCAGTATTCACGTCGGACGAATTTCAATCTTTTATCGATGAGATGGGAATTAAGTTGATTAATTCATCGCCGTATTATGCCCAAGCCAATGGACAAGTCGAAGCGGCGAATAAGAGTCCGATCAAGTTAATCAAGCGGAAAATACAAGAGTATCCTCGTAAGTGGCACATGAAATTGATGGACGCTTTGTGGGCTTATCGTATGTCACGGCATGGAGCTATGCAAGTTGCGCCGTATCAGTCGGTATATGGGCACGAGCCGTCATCGCCATGGGAGACAACTATCGGCTCCGGAAGGATTGAGTGGCAACAAAAGCTTTCGGCCAATCGAGTACTACGGATTGATGATGGATGAATTAGAAGATGTAGTACAAAATCGGCTGGATGCATTGGAGAAAATAGAGCGAGAATAAAGCAAGGGTCGCCCGCCATTATGATAAGAAGGTTGTGCATAAACAGTTTAAAGAGGGCGATTTGGTCCGGAAGCTTAGGATGCCGATCGGTGTGAAGGACAATCGGTTTGGTAAATGGTCGCCTAATTGGGAAGGACCTTATTTGATTAGCCGATCGGCACGGGTAATGCATATATTTTGAAAGAGTTAGAAGGGGAAGAATTCGGCCGAGCACTTAATGGAAAGTATTTGAAGCAAGTATTATCCTAGTATTTGGATTAACTCATAGTGTTCGGCCTAAAAGAGACTACGACCGATGTCGATGCACATCGCCTTGAGACGGCCGATACCGAGAGTATCGCCTTTAGCCCAAAAAATATATGAAAGTAAGACAGAGGAAGTCACCGATAAATTAGCCGATGTTTGAACATCGCCTTCGGATGGCCGATATGATTGTATATCGCCCTTAGTGCAAAAAAAATGTTTACAACCAAAACTTTGTTCAAAGTCCTATTACACCTAAGCATAGTCAACGGCCTCGGCGCGGGACAGAAGTCTTGGACAGCGAGATAGTGCGCGGGCCGGCGTGGAGTCGAGTTTGGCCATGACCAATAGGTCATCCTCGATGGGGCCGACATCGGCTTGCGCCGCGGCGACCATCTTCTCGGCCGTTTGAATGGCTTCGTCCGTCGTCTTCTGCCGAGCCGCGACATCGGCCGACAACCGTGCAATAGTAGCTTCCAAGGCCGCCGCCGCCTCCTCCTTGAGAGCCGGAGATGCTCTCAAATCGGCAATCTCCTGGTTGATTGCTTGCGGTTCATCCTGCCGATTTGAGAGTTGCTCTTGCATCTCCCGGGTCTTCCGGACCTCCTCCTCGGAGCGCTTGATGGAGTTATCGGCAAGTAACGCAGCTTGCTCGCTGCTCCGCATGGCGAGCCAAACGCCGCCGGGCACGAGTGAAGTCCATTTGCCAATACTCCATGTATGCCACGCGATGCGAGCATCGCGCACATCCTCCGGAGCTCGGTCCGGACCTCCAAGTACCGGGCCCTTATGGGTTGTGCGTCGGCCACCAAGCGATCAACGTAAGAGGCCTCAAGCCTGCGCGCGATTTCGGCCATGGTGGTAAAACCGGAAGTCGATACCAAAATCGGCGCGAGACGAGGAAGCCGAGCGCCCGAAATACCAAGAGAAATAAAGTGAAGTTAATGAACAGCGGCGAATCAAAAGGGAGATAGTAAAAACAAACCCGTGAAGCATCGATACGAAGCGGCCGGACGTCTATCGGCTGCGCCATGGAACCCACAGGTTCATGTGTTCCGATCAGCTCTCGGCCGGCCGATCCTCCTTCTCCGGCGACATCCTCGGAGGCGAGCATCGGGCATATGTCCAGCTTGTTCCGTTTCGGCGGGCTCATCGGCGAGCTCATCGGCAGCAGTATTTACGAGGAGAAGCTGCGGGCGGTTCCTGGCCGGCCGGTTCTTCGACAAGCAATGGTGCCTTGTTCAAAATCGGCGGCGATTTCGGAAGACGCGAGCCGATCCAAGCGAGTTGGGCTCTCCGTGGGATTTGGATCGGCCTGGCTTGGTGTGACTTCGGGATCCGGAGCCGTTTGAATCGGCCTTTCGGGTGTCGGCGTCCTGGCCCGTGGAGGAGTCGACGAGCGAATCGGCCTATCGGTGTTGGAGTCCGGGCCCGAGGAGGAAGAACCGCCGATTCCTGCTAAGAACTCATAGTTAGACAGCATGAAAAGTGAAAAAAGGGATCGGCAATCATGCGATAATAACTCGACGCGGCGGAGAAGGTTCACCGAAATAATCCGGGTCGGACGGGCGCACGAGTCGCTTCACCGGCGCGCGGTGTCGCTTTGGGGCTTGAATCGGCCCCGCAGTTGGCACATTGGCCTTCCTCTTGCTGGGGGCGGCCGTTTTGTCTTGGCCTTGCGGGCAGCTGGTGCCCTCGACTCATCGCCGCAAGAGCTTGGGCGGGAGTGCGATCGGTGAAGCCGATATTTGGAGCAATTGGGCTCGGCATCAAGTATGCAATTGGCCGGCCATCGATACTCGGGTCGGCGGCTCCTCCGTGTCCGACTAAAAAGAATATACAAGGGTGAGCATTTGGAGCGGCCGATTTCGTCAACAAAATCGGCCTTATAAAAATAAATCGGCTGCACGTACCTCGGCGAAAGCTTCCGTCAGGACTAAGCCGGAGAAGAAGGAGGCGGTGTTCCAGCTGCGGAGGTGCCGGTTCCATTCGCCCCACCAACGGTCGAAAAGGCGGGTACTCCGAGGCGCCGGGAAAATCCGGTTAAGTCGCCGGTGACGACATCGGCGGTGCGACCGACGAGCCAATTCCACCGGATGGCGTTGTCGACGATAGATCGCGCCTTTATTTGCCCCACATAGAAGAGGTCGGGGGCAACCGGCCGAAACCGAGTTGGCGGGCCGCCACCGACGGGTGGTAGAACTCATAGGAGCAGAAAGCCTTGCTCCCGGCAATGAGTCCCGTCGGCGGCGAGACGAGGCGGAGGCGGGTGGTAAAGATCTTGACCGCTTCCGCGTCGGCCGTCGGGAAGGTGGGGTCGATCGGGAAAGGAGTGTCATACCCCTTCTCGAAGAAATCAATGTACGGGTACCAATCCGTACTTTCGTTGTTGAGGCCCTTGTAGAGGGCGGCGAACCAATATGCCAAGGTGTCATCCGACATGGCCGCCCCGGTGCCATGGACAACGCTTCCCGAAAGAGATACATCGGCTGGATCGGGCGTGGCCGATTCGGCATGATTGCCGGGGAAGGTGAGGACACCGAGGTCCGGATCGATGGCGTTGGTGGTATGAAGGGACAACCACATTTGGATGAACCACCAAGGGCCTCCCGGGTTCTTGACCGATCGGCCGGAGCGCAACTCCACCGAGACCTGGTGAAGGAGGAGGTAGGCCGATCCCGGAAGATACTTGCCCATAGGGAGGGCATGGGCGTCGGCCGATACATCGGCCATCGGCAGGAAGTTGTTTGTGGGGCTTACGCCGACCCCACGAGAAGAAAAAGTGGTCAAGCCACATGTTGAGGAAGGCAACGTGCTCGCGGCGATCGGCCGAGCCGTGCCCTTTGTTGTAGGTCCGGATGTAGTTCTTCCAACCCCTGGTGTCCTTAGGGTTGATCCGATGGGAGGACTTAATGCGGATGGCGTCCGGGGTGGCCTCCGTCGTGATATTCAAATCGGCCAACATGACCGTGTCCGGGAGGGTCATGGTAGCCGGGCCGTGGCCGAACATGAAACGAGTTCAAGGCATCCGACCGGAGGTAAGAAGCTGCCACCAGCAACGGTTCGTTCTTGTGGTGATCGGCCAAAGAGAGTTTGATGGCGTGGGCAATGCCGATATTGGCCCAACCTTGCCGATGGACGGCCGATACTCGGTTATACCAATCGCGCCATCCGGCGACGGGAGTCGGCCATGACCTAAAACTATTGGCCCACTCGGTCGGTAAAGGAGACTGTTGCCGAAACGGGACCCGGTTCGTTTCGGCACGAGATGAGATCCGTGGGGTCGGGATCACCCATGGGGCCCAAAAGGAAGTGAGTGGGGATATTGGACGGGATGGCGACTTGGTTCCGGATCTCCTAAAAACAAGGAATAGGGCTAAAATGAGAAACGGAACGGAAAGGAAATAGATCGTGAAAATGAACAAGAACAAGAACATGAAGAAAATTGCAAAGGTAGAAAAGAGAGATGCTCGAATGTACATTACCTCCGAACGGCGTTGGTAGTAGCGACGACGCGGTCGCGGCGGCAGCAGCAGCAGCAGCAACGAGCAGGATTCATGGTCGTCGGAGGAGAAAAGACGGCGGCGGCGCGGTGAAAGGTTGAAAGGGCTCGAGAAGGCAAAGGTCGCTAGGATAGATGAAGACGAAAGCCAAGGAGAGGAAACGGATGGGAATGACCGGGGGTGGCCTTGGGTTTTATGGAGAAGTGACGGGCGATAAAACCGGCGCGGTAAAAGAGGATAAATCGGTCCGACGCATGCGTTGCATACCCCGAGCTGGGGGACATGTGTTGACGCCGGTTTTTGACCAAGGGACCCATTGTCGGCGACTATAGGTCAAAAGAAGGCTGGTGAGCGAGAAGGCCGACGGCCGCTTGGGAGAGTAAAAGGCGCGTACCTCCCGGGAATCGTGCGCGAACACCAACGAGATGAGCATAACATTGATGGGCCCGGCCCACGTTGTAAAATTAGGAATAATAGTTTAATTTTGGAAAAAGATCTTAGTCGGTTAGGAAATCGGCCCGAAGAGGGTCCGAGTAGGATTCTTTGTGCCGAGTATAAATACATACTCGGATGTAACATGTAAACTCGATTCACATCCAATACAATTTTCGGCGCATCGCCAAACCCTAATTTTCTGTCAAGTTTTCTTGTTTCGCGCGGGGATCTTCGGGGCTCCGGTCGACGACACGTTGGCTTGATAAGGTAATTATGTTGTCTAGTTCTCGGCGCATTGTTCGTAATTAGATGGCTTAATTGCTAGTTATCCAGCGACCAAATCTGTCCCTAATCGTCGTAGTGAGTATCGGTCGGGATGAGTCAAGTCGACCCGGTCCGGGCTCGTGGTGGAGGTAGTTTGACTTGTCCCGCCTCCCCGTTCCGATCTTTGCTCACAACGCCGATTGGTCCGGATTTGGTCGTTCGAGTCACGATAACCGCTATAAAAGTTCTTTTACATCTTGGCCGATTCGATCGTGCGGATTCGGTTGACGTGTCCTGTGTTTGCCTTTGCGATAGTTGACTTGTCCTAGGCGCATACAGCCGATTGGCTAGGATGTAGATTTACTTTCATAGTTAAGGCGTTTATGATTGTGCTTGTCCTGAATCGGCGGGCGTGCGCGGCCGTTAGACTCGGTCCGATCGCGTGCCATCGGTTGACTTGTCTCGTTGGAGCGACTCGGTCGATTTGGGATCCGTGTGGTTGTATTTGTCTTACTTGTTCTTTCGGAGTGTTTAGCCGATTGCTTATCACGTTCATTAGCTATTTTATGTTCAATTAGTACCAAATCTGTTAAAGCTGCTTTTTGAACCCGAGTTATTAATATGATTTTATTGATCATCATTATACATTTAGATAGATCTAAATAATTCACTACTATAATCAATGGCAAAATCGGCCGGATGCCGATCGGCCGATTTATCGATCTAATTGATGATTAAACCATCTTCTTGCTATCAAATTAATCACATCCCATTAATAATTACCTTGTTTACATTTTATCCGATAATGCATCCCTGCAAAGTCTTAATGATGTGATCGTTTATCGACGGAATCGGCTGCTAGCCACCGATCGCATGATTATAGCGTCGGCCGATTTCGTATCGTTTGTATCGCAGATTCGTTTGCCTGGCATTTAATACATAAATGGATGGGCCGTGCTTGCTCCCGATCGATGGCCGATTTTGTCTATCTTACGCAGAATCGGCCACGGCTGCACATCGGTCTATCCGGGCCGATGACCTGGAATTTTACACCTTTTATTGTCTTTGTTGGTTTGCAGGAAAACCATCCGGCACGCACCAGCGCACACGAGAATCGGCGAGCTGAGCCGGTCCGTTGGGAGCACGAGACCCTGCATCGGTCGGGGTTTCGGTGGACTCTCCGGACAGCGGTGTGTTGGCGACTTTTGACGTCAACGAAACATATGCAAGTGGGATCTAGTTTTGTTCGTTTCGTCGCGTAGAATATAATGGTGAAATCGAATTCAAATCGGACAATGTATATAGACGTTATAGAGTTTTTAAAAAGATTTACCTTCATGATGTGAGGTGACATCATCCGAAAGTGATATTTTGGAGAGAGAGTGTCACTCACGCCACTTCATATGGCGTGATACATGTACTAATCACGCCAAATGGAATGGCGTGATTCGGTTGTTATATGTTTTTATCCGCTTTGCGCGAAAATTACTTAAGTTCGATCACGTCGGATTGTTTGGCGTGATTGGACTACCAATCACGCCATATAAATTGGCGTGATTATGGTCAACCTCGATCTATGCTTGAAATCCGACGTGCCGTTCGACGCCGACGTGGACCCAATCACGCCATATGATATGGCGTGATTCATTTAGGAACCACGCCATATAGAATGGCGTGACAAAAACGTCTAGATCTTGAAAATTTAGTTTGAGACAGTTTTTTTTAGAATTTTAGATTAAAAATGATTATTTTAAAAAATAAATTCGTAGGTGTGTAGATGTTATAGAGGAATGCAGAGGTGAGTTGAGCTTGGTAGCCCCATCAACAAGCACGGTCGGGATCTGATTTCCAACGCCGTTCAACACGGACCGAGCGAGCACCTCGGGTCCGAATGCCCTTGCCGCGCGAGACAAAGCCGTCACACATATCCGCACACACGATTGCCCGTGGTGGTCTCTTGCAGCGATGCGGATGCCCGGGCCACCTTCGCCGACTCGAAGAGGCAAGGGCACGAGGAGTCCCACACTGCGGAGGTCTCCCTCGATGGCGCCAAGGTTGACCACACCGAGAAGGTCTCCCTCGGCGGCGTCGTGGTCCGGTAGGGCGACGGCTCACCCAAGCGGAACCTGGGTCGGGGAGTGGCGACGTTGACGTTGAGACGCACATGGCTGGCTTAGTGAGGTGGACGCGGAGCCGGCCGGAGGAACTACACGCACCGAGATGGCCAATCCGGCGACTAGACCAACATATCCGACGCCTTCCGATGTAGATCGACCGGCGAAACGACGGGATCCGTGGGCCGCATCATCGGATCCGGCACTGGAAGCCATGGTGTGGCGGTGAGCGGCGGAATTCGGAGAGAGGTTCGGCAACGAGAGGTAGAAATAGTTGAGGGGGCGGGAACCTAACACTACATTATTGAGGCACCTCTTAGGGTCCGAGGCCACCACCGAGAGATGTCATCGGCGATGAGCAGAAGCTCAATCCCGACGGCCATGGCTATGGCGACCTGGACGGGGAAGAGGCTAAGGCGACACAAACCCATCTACTAAACTCGATGAAAAGCGGCAGGAAAGGAAGCTAAGCTGCTGGAGGGCTTCCCTCTCCCTTCGAGGGGGGGCAGCAACAGCGGCGCTTGGAACCCTAGGTCAGGAAGCGAGTGGGAGGGCGTTGTTGTGATGAAAAGCTACAATTTCGTGCTTGTTGCTGTTGATATTGATGTGGTCGCACCGCTTTGAGCAGGGTGCACGTCCGTGCCAAAGCATGCTTGTGAAGTGTGAACTGTGTTGCCGCTGGTTCCGGAATAGATGACGATAGGATTTCCGGGATGGTGGTCCTGTATCCTTTCATTTTTTTTAATTACACAGTACAACTTAGATACACATATCATAAGTGTACTCACCTCTAAGAGTGTACAGTACATATGTAAATCATACATCTATGAGAATTTTCAGACTGATTGCCTTAGAGCTTCTCCAACAGGTTTGTAAACATGGAAAACTCCCTAAATGTGTATTTAGGATGTCGAGCCAAAAAAACACCATCCAATTCATAAGAGGTTGATAAATATACGAACATCCTATTTGGACATAAACCATCGTCGTCAAATTTACTACCATTTTCGCTGTCTCAATCACCCGAAATCTCGTCTTTCCCGCTCACAAATTCGGCATGCGCGCAATCGTTCGCTGCTTCATGCCATGGATATCCGCCTGACGCCTGCCGCTCCAGAAGGTCTGCACAATGCAGTCTGCCATTCACTGCCAATAACATAGCTAACCTACGGCTGAGTGGTGGCGAATTGACTTTGGGGCCACCCGCAGCCAACGTCGTTGCGATCGCCATGGCCACCGTTTTCTCCACGCCGTCATCCCGAAGGCTGTCCGCAAAGTCCTTGCTGCGCAGTCGCGTCGTCACCCCCAAGGTCGTCCACAAGGTCCTCGCTACGTCGTGGCCTGTGTAACTCACCAAATAATGCTCATCTCTTGCCGTCGAATACGATAACGAATTCTCTTGCTGTCAAATACGATTACGAACTCACCGAGACGCTTGTCTCTTGCCTCCGCCACCTGCACCTCACATCTTTGAGAAAACAGGATCTGCAGGCATGTAACAGTCTCATGCAGAATCATGACGAATAATTCTGGGCTCCCAACGCAAAATAACAGCTGGGCCCAACAAGGAAAGTGACGTGTCCATATTTTAGATTGTTTAGAAATAAAAAATAGGGAGTTGTTGGAGGAGCTAATTTTTTTACTAACAATACCTATTTGGGAACTCCCTGAATTACAGTGTAGGAACTATTTATTTTACATAACCATTGGAGATGATCTTAGATACTCACAACATACACATACTCATGTCTAAGAGTGTATATATGTAAATCATACATCTATGAGCATTATTAAAGACTGATCCGTAAATCCTTAATATTGATGAAGGCACCACGGGCGATGTACACATCGTTATCGATAAGCGTATAATGTCGTTAAATCCTATAAAATTCGTTCTCACATGAAGTTGAACCCGCTGCTGATATTCTTATAACCAATAGGCCACAATCTCTTTCGTTCCGTCCCCTTGTTGGTCTGGGCCATTGGTCAATGCTGTTGAAACAACACAAAGAAAAGAAAACATGCATGAAGCCGAATGAAGGGGTTCTCAAATTAAATTGTGATGCTGGGGTGGGGTGGGGGTGGTTCATTATTTGAGATGCTGATGGTGATGTCTTGTCAGCTGGAAGAGGTCGCGTCGATCATCTGCCGAACGCTTTTCATGCGGAGGTAATCGGTTGTCTTCATGGAGCTTAGGTAGCAGCTGATCTTGGGATCTCAAAGCTTATTGTGAAAACAGATGCTATGGAAGTCAAATATGCGGTGGAGTCTGAAAAACGCAGCCTATACAATGTAGGAGGAATTGATCGAAGAACTGAAGAACCTGTTGATGTTTAACTTTAGTTCATGGGTTGTTGGGTTTGTGCCTAGATATTGTAATATGGTGTGAAGGATCATCCGGTTGTGGACGGATGTCCTTCGTAACTGTATTGAAGTTTTGGTTGCTGATAATATTGCGACACGTGAGTAATGGAACACAGTTTCCATTTTCTTTAAAGAACGTCCAAGGCATGGGCATTAGTGTAGCGAAACGGCACCCCGTGACACGCGCTTCCAGATCTGTTAACCATCAGCATTCGGTTCTGGTCACGTTGAACAAGCTGTGCCAGCTCCCAGGTCTTTAGGTTGCACTCATGCAAAGTCCAACAAATAACAACAACAAAGTGATATTTGAACCTTTTTCACCCAAAAGACTAGTTCAATGGATGATGACTCTCTCAAACTTATAAGTTGTGCTATTCCATCTTCCACAATCCATGTGAGACTATTGCTAACAATCTCGCCCTCACACATTGCTTGTGTGATAACATCGGGCATGCTAAACAAGCATGAAGGAGCACCTGATTGGGAGGCGTTGAAATATTTTTACCTAGGCTCTGATATCTGTTGTAGCGCAACAGTACCGCGTGACACGCGTCTTCGGATTTGCTAACCACTAGCATCCGGTTCTAGTCACACTGAACAAGTGTGCCAGCTCCTAGGTCTTTGGGTTGCACTCATGCAAAGCTCAACAAATAACAACAATAAAGTGATACTTGAAACTTTTCCACCCAAAAGACTAGTCCAATTTGTAAGGACCCCTCACACTTATCAGTTATGCTATTCCATCTTCCACAAGCAATGTGAGACTATTCCTAATAATCTCCCCTCACACATTGTTTGTGTAATAACATCGAGACATGCTAAACAAGCATGAGGGAACACCTAGTTAGGAGATGTTGGAATATTTCTACCTAGACTTTGATACCAGTTGTAGCGCAACGGTACCGAGTGACACACACTTTCGGATCTGCTAATCACCAGCATCCAGTTTTGGTTACACTGAACAAGTGTGCCAGCTCCCAGGTCTTTGCGCTGCACTCATGCAAAGCCCAACAAATAGCAACAACAAAGTGATATTTAGGTCTTTTCCATCCAAAAAATTAGTCCAATGGGTGAGAATTTCCTCACACTTATAAGTTATGCTCTGTCTCAAAAAAGAAACTTATAAGTTGTGCTATTCCATCTTCCACAAGTAATGTGAGACTATTCCAAACAATGAGTCAGTATGGACGAATTATTAGAGATTGCAAGAGCTGGTAGGAAGGAACGCTTTATTTTAGCTGGACTTTTTTTACAACATTTTAGGTGGACTTGTCCACGAGAGTCGTGGGTCAATGGAGAAGCAAGTTTCTTTCTTGGAACCCCCGCCCCCTCCAAAAAAAAAACATAGCTTCCTTTGTTGACCCATTCTCAATAGATGTTTCTTATTTGACCCTGGTTTCAATTTGTGAGCACTACCGTCAATTCTATAACTTTTTACTGTGAAACAAATCAAGTCTTAAATTAGGGTTGAGTTTTCCCATTCTAAGAATCCTAGTATCGGAGATTTGTTTCCTCCTCTTCTTCTCCGGTCTCCGATGACGACGAAGAGGAAGGTGGATTTGGTCTCTCCATGGCGGCTTTGATGAAGGTGGCGATGATGACATCAACAACTTCATAACGATATGGAGAACTAGGTTTCCGAACGACAACATGGAGAATTAGGTTTCGAATGATGACATGAAGGCGAGGATGATGTCGTCGCCATGGAATAAATTCTTCGGGCACTTATCCATTTTGTCGTGATTACAATCACAATGGAGGCCTAAGAACTTTGGGTCTAGTATCTCTTCGTCTTCGATGGCAGAAGCAAGGAGGGAGACATGAGAAAGAAGATGATGTTCAATTCCGCCTACAGGAATGTTGACTGCGATTAATTGGACTGTGGCACTACTTCGGTTGAGTCATCTATGGTGTAGAAAGGTCATGTACGTGCAGATCATCCATACGGACCGTTACATAGGTTTGCAATTGAGTTTTGGAGCTACATGTTAGATGATATCGATTGTAATCTCTTTAATTTACAGAGTGCTTGTAACTTGAGTATGTACTCAACTACATATTTATATAATTTTTGTTTCGACTCACAAGAAAAAAAACCTTTCCCACAATGAAAAGGACCAATCTACTCTTTGCTTACTATCATCCTTTCCCTGTATACGCCCGTGTCATCCTTTCCCTATATGACCTTTCACTGTGAAATTATAACGTGTCTAAAACTTGTTCGGTTGATCTGTCGTTTGTAAAAAAATTGATATTGATTCATAACAAAAATATAATGTACATACATTTTGTGCAATTATAATACATATAATTAGTGCTCACTTCAAAACATATTTAATAAATTGTAAATATTATGTTATGGGTAAAAAACCAGCCACTTAATACCGTTAGCACCGGAAATTGATAGAACTAGTTGATAACCCCGCGCGTTGCAGTGGGATTAAAATATATTAATTTTAAAATTACAATCTTGAAATAATTGTGTTAAGCTCTAAATATGACGACGTGGCGCAACATGGATCGAGAGAAATAGCCATTAAGACGTGCTAGTGGGTTGCATCTTTTATATATAAGTAGATGAACAAGTGAATCAAAATGGAAGAAGTCCTCTTTCCCCCTCAACTCTTGCCAAAGTATGAATTTCCCCTCTCAACTCTAAAACCAGTCATCCTACACCCTGAACTGTTCAAAACCAGTCATTTTACCCCATTCCCTGTTTTTTGAGCGGTTTACGGCGACGTGGCAGGTGAGGGCCCAGTGCGACGTGGCACGGCGCATGGGCCCCACCGTCGGCACCGGTCGGCCCATATGTCACCTCTCTCTTCTTCTCTCCTTTTCTCTCTGTCTCGGCCGCCACCGTCGGTCTCCTCATCTTGGCCATCATCGCCGCCGGCCGCCCTCGACTCCCCGTCTCGGCCGCCGCCATCGCCGCTGGTCGCCCCCAACTCCCCGCTATGGCCGCCGCTACGCCGTCGCCGCCCCAACTCCCCGTCCTAGCCGCCGCCGCCACCACCACCGCCCTCGCGCCCCGTCCTCGCTAGGCCGGTCCGTCGCTCCGCTCCTCGCACGGGCACCATCGTCGCCGACGGCGCCACCGCCCCGTCCTCGCCTGGCCGGGTCGTCGCCCCCACGAGCCGCCGCCGCCGCTGCCCCGTGACCGCCCTCGCTAGGTCGGGGCCGCCGCCGCATCCTCCTCTTCGTCCGGCCGCGCGCGCAAGAGGTGGCGGCGGCGGCGGCCTCGCCCGGCCACGCGGATGGGGTGGCGGCTGCCACCGGCCTTGTGCGGGTGAGAGCGGACGGCCGAGCGGAGAGAGAGAGAGAGAGGGAGAGAGAGAGAGAGAGAGAGAGAGAGAGAGAAAGAAGAGAAGACCATAGGTGACTTGTGGGCCCCACTAACGCCGACGTGGCACGTTGGCATGCGGGTCTCACTTGCCACGTCAACATAAACCATTGAAAAAAACTAGTGAGGGGTAAAAATGACCGGTGTCGGATAGTTCGGGGTGTAGGATGACCGGTTTTAGAGTTGAGGGGGGGGATCCGGACTTTGGCAAGAGTTGAGGGGACAAAAAAGAACTTCTTCCAATCAAAATTGAAATCGAGGCCGAATAAGCAGCTTCGATTGAGAATGGACCAAAAATGAAAGCCTTTTTTTGTTAGGGTCAAGATAGGATACTGATAGTCTCATAGTTGGACAAGGAGTTCTTATCACCACCGGTTGGAATTGTAATAGGGAAAAGTTCATTTTACTCCCCGAACAATTCAATTTATCTAAATTATATCCCGAACAAACTCTTGGCTTCCTTTACTCCCTCAAACAATTTAAGTTGGCTCAATCTACTCCACTATACAATTTCTCTTTGTACAATTTGAATTTGAAGCTTAAATTGTACATGATGATAAATGATACCATTATCTATATAAAGATATTTTTAATTTTTCTTAAATATTTTGTATACAATTTTACATTAGAATATATATATTATATATTTTAAACGTAAGATTCAATGCAAATTACCATTGTGCAAAGTTTGAGCACTAAACTCAAGAAATAAAAAGAGAAATTACATAACGAATTGTACCAACTTAAATTGTTTGAGAGAGTAAAGTGATCGGGTTCCCATCTAATGCTAAAAAGGAGCATTCTGAGAATCAAACTCGGACCTCTCGCACCCAAAGTGAGAATCATACCACTAGACCAAATGCCCTTAATAATGCATCTAAATCACGTCATCTTAATGATCTTTACTCTAGGACACAGGGCTTGACTCCGGCCACAAAAGACGTCGGGCCTGGCCGTTTCTGCTACCTTGCGCATAGAATCGACCTGGAAATGTTCTTCTGAAACGTAGAATCGAGCTGGAAATTTCAGCGCACAGTAACATACTACCATACTAGTGAGATCCGTACGACGTGCTACACTGCTACTCGATTGCCATTGGGAAGTAGACATATTTTGTATATCTGCCTTCAACGATGCTTCGCTCGATTCTAGAGACAACGGTGGGGAGGGTGGCAGCTGCGTCTCGCGCAGGTGAGGACACGATGGACCACCGCCCGCCACTCGGTCGAACATGCCGCACCTCTCCCTCACCTCCTGCCCCATTTCTCTCTCATTGCGCGAAGAACGTCGCCCGAGTTGACGTGCAGGTAGCGCCTCAACCTGCTCTTCCTCCCGGTGAGGTATATTCTGCCTCATTCCTCCAAAGAGCTGCCAGAATCGACCGTTTCTTCCCCAAGGCCGTCCGCAGCTTCCCATCTCTGATTCCTTCCTCCTCAGTGAGTTCATTTCTTAATTAACCAGATGCCCACCCTGCAGCAACTGCCCCTTGCTGCAAGTACCTAATTCGATCTCACTAGCTGTCAATACTCGGTTCGCAATCCTCTCCTGAAACACAGAATCGAGCTGGAAATTTCAGAACATAGAATACGTGTACGACGTGTATTAGCTTTTTCAGCATGTTCATGTACAGTAACATACCGGTGAGACCCGTAGGTACGTGCTACTGAATTGCCATTTGAGAAGTAGACATCGTATATCTATCTGATCGGCAGGCCGGCACGATGCTTCGCTCGCACTGCGGGTTGAATAACAAGAGAATAAAGAAGGTAAATGTAGGCACATGGAAACAATGGTTGGAACACGTGAACTCGTGAAGGAATAATAATGATAGCCATTTGTGCCCCAAACCAAATTCGTGGGCGTCGCTTTCCTCCCCTCACCTTCTAGAAGTTGTGACTTATTACATGGACTGGCTGGCTGGGCTTCTAGAAGTAGGCGCCAGAGTATGTGGATTGGATCGTGCACATGCATGTACGTGATGCCCCGTTTGCTTTCCCCGTTACCGCTTATCCAGCTAATAACATTGCTAAAACATGGTGTAGCCAGCACACGGTCATCGAGTAGTGCTCAAACAATTGGGACATACCAACGGTACGGTGGGCGTGCCAATCATTTTGGTTACGGGTCTCATCAGAAACTTGTAGTGCCCATCTGAGGCTCATGTGTCCTCATCTAGTTTATTCATTGTTTAAATCCATTGGTTACACAATTGGAAATTACCTTACTAACCGTTCCTTGTAACGTGTTCAACTGAATGGTGATTCATCAAAACTACTCCTAACACATTGAAATTACCTTGATCGCACGAGTATAATAATGAGTAACTTCTTCTTAGATAGTACTAAAGTACAATGACGATAAATGTAAAAGTGACAATTCGATAACTTGAATTGTTAAACACTGTTTAAGTATTACATATGGAAACGTCAGTCAGCACTAATTTAATTAGTATCAAAGCCAAAAGTAAATTCGGAACCTAACCAGTAGAATAACTACCACTAGAATATCAGAACACAGGGACGAGGAAAGCGGTACCAGTCTGTCCTTTGGAAAACATGAAGCTATTGCTTGCTTCGCAGAATTGCCAAATTGAGACCATGTGCATTTATAGCGTGTTCAGCAGGACGATGCGCACCGATCGGCCCGACGACGCGTCGCCATCAGTTTTGTCCCGGTGATAGCCCCAGGTTTATCCTTCCTTCCTCGCCAAACTTTACTGTACATATTGGCCATTCGGGGTGGGTAAATAACGTTCTTAAACACCGCAGCAGGAAGAGCGCTCTGCTTTCTTTGAAGACTTGCCCGGATGGCCACCCTGCGCCTTGCCCCTCGCGGCCCTCCGCCGCCGCCGTCACCACCACCCCTGCAAGAGCCACCGGCAACAGCAACGTCGCAGGCGCCGCCCGCAGTATCGCGGCCGCAGCAGCTTCCGTGCAAGAGGAGCCGCGCCGAGCGCGTGGCGGACTCGTGCTGCTGCCCGGCGGACCTGGTGGTGATCGAGGACGGCGATAGCGGCGACGAAGACGGGTGCGGCAGCAGCTGCGTGGGCGGCGGCGGCGGCGGAGACGGTACGGTGACGCGGAAGTGAGCGGAGGCGTCGTCGTCTGGTGGAGGCAAAGGCAAGGAGACCAGCAGCAGCCGTTGCTTCGTTTTGGCGGGTGGGAGCACGGCGACGACGGAGCACAAGCGCGCCGGCGTCAAGTGCGGCGGCGAGATGATGAAGACGATCCCACGGTGGTGGCGGCGAGGCGGCGGGAGGAGGACCGCAAGTTCTGGGAGGCGTGCCTGGCCTCAGGCTACCCCTGAAGCTGCAGGGAAGGGAGTGCCGCGGCCGGATCAACGTCCATCCACGTGCTTTTTTCTGGCTTATTTTTCCTTTTTCTATATTGATTGACAGCCGCTCCTTCGACAAGCCTGTGCCTTTGACAAGCTCCGGATTCGTGCTTGGCGTGCGAATTTGAATGGTACTACCAAGGTAGTTGCACAGTTGCTTAGGATTCCAGTAAGGCGTCGCCTTCCAGTAACTAACCTGGGTGCAGTGCCAAGAGTGCTCGAGTGCAAATTAATCACATATAGATTCAGTAGATTCAGACAATGGGATTCTTTCTCCTTGTTGTACAGAGATGTTGCAATGAAATTCTCGTGCTCTACAAAAATTCATATATGTCCATCAACAACATCAGAAAAGGCAGGACATAAATATCACCAGGTAGCATCTACTGCATATTTTAATCAGTGTTGAGTGCAGCATATCAAGTAAGCATGTTGAAGAGATCGCTTGAGCTCATCAAAAGGATTTCCTCCTCTCACAGCATGGGGCCCAGTCGAAGGGCTTTAACCGACGATAAGTACTGATCTGGCACTTATACTAGACGCACTGATGTTCAGGCATCTATTGGCTCTCAACAGGTGCTCTAGGACCGAGGAATCTATTTGATGTCGGTCACCGACTGAGGCAGGGTTAGAAGGGTCGCTTTCGAGAGGAAACAATGTCCAATTCATCATACCCTAACAGATTGAATGAAATGAAGTGGCAACTAGAAAATCTGTGACCCAGTAAGTCAAAGAAGTAACAGTGTCCTACCAACAAATGAGCATTGCAGAAGATTTACTTGAGCCAAACCGGCAATAATTATGTTTTGCTGACATGATAATTTCTTATTGTCTTCTTAATGAAAAACCACATAGTTCCTCCTAGGTGTGGTCTCTTTTTTATATATAATTTCTTATTGTCTACGGATTCATACGAAAGGATCTTGACTCATAAAATTCGTACCTGGACAAATTTCAGCTGAGCCGACATGGCTACTTCACCTTTATTCTGTTTGATGTGAAGTGTCATTGTTGTTCATGTTCGGCTGTACACCGTCGCCTGTTAGATGAGTTGCTTGGATGACTTCGTCAACGAAGGGATCCCGTCACTGCCTAAGTCTAGGTAAACTTAATGTCACATCATTATTGGAATCCTAAAAGTGGAGGTAGCATTCCACAAGATGTTTACCCCTACTTCGCTCTGTCTAAATCTGTTAATATGACATTGATACTGTACCCTGAAAAGAAAGGAAAACGCCCATCAAGTATCAAAGGGGCCACACTGCTTTCAGCTGTTTTACCATGTAGTATACCACTAGACCTGCGAGGTGCCAAAAGCAGAATGGATTACTTCTCAGTATGTTACCACTTGGAATTTACCATGATTCTAGTTTTTTTAATGTTGAACTGGTCCCACCTGAGTTTTCCATTAGGATGGCAGCCAAAGGCTTCTCAAGCGTTTTACAGCAGTTTATGACCTTAAATCGGCAGATTTACCATGATTCTAGTGGCTTTCGAGGAAACTGAGGATCTCTTTGAGAATTCCCACGGATTCTGCTCATCAGAATTTTGTCACTTGTAAGAGTTATGAATCCGATGGAATTATGAACTTTTCAAAACCACAATAGGGAAAAGCATATACAAGAGTAAGGGAAAAGCAACCTTAAATCGGCAGACATATTCTAACACTGAAAGGCAACCTTTTCAAAACAGAATAAGGAAAAGCATATAACAATCAATAATAAACTTTAGTCACCTCAATTACTGTAACTTGGAAGAATTAAAGGAGCATAAGATAGCATGTTCTTTGTGTTGGCTAGAAAGAATATATAATCAACAAAGATGAAACATGACCTTCGTCAAGCATAGAAATTTTACTGATAGCAACTGACAAACATGGTTTGATAGGGCAACTCCTACGTTCTCAGATCAATGAGACAGACTAGAATACTTGGGTGCGAAATAGTAAATAACCTAATTCACATCTCTGATCTATTTTGTTCCTCCGTTAGTAGAGCCAAGAGATGAAACTAATAAGCTAGTTTATTATTCATTTCAGTTGCTTTCATGAAGCCTATGATTCAAATATTCATTTTCTGCTCTAAATGACACCATTCACCAAGGACAGAAATCATCTTTTGCAGCCGGATGCTTGCAACAACATCAGTTGTCGAAAACAAAGCCAAAAGCTAGTAAGGGAGTTTGAAGAACCAAAGAAGAAAACAAACATATTTCATGAAGGCTAAATGTTGTGCAAGAATAAGACAACTGAAGCAGTCGGCCAAAGCACAAGTGCACTACAATCCCAGTGTGTCCCTTTACATCACACCGTGTTCGAATAGGTTCTTGCCATCTTTCAAACACTCAAGGTTTTGTAGAGTTAATTCGTAAAATTGGGATTTGGTGCCTCTTCAGTTTGTTTCCACCGGACTTTTTTGTGGCAGTTCTTTGGTATGCTGCCATAGTTATGGGGTGCCACAGTTTTTTGCCAATTGGACCTACTTGTCATAGGCATATTTTCTTGCCATACTTTGCCAAAAGTTTGGTGAACAATTTGTTCATCACACTTTTGGCAACAGTTGTGGTGGTTATGGTAGCAAACCAAAATGGCCTATTGGCAACAACAAGCTGTTTGGATAGGCACATGATTCATAATTCTGTAATTTTTTCATGTGGTCAGATGCCTCAATGGCTATGTAATATTATTGCACGGTGGAGGGAATCAAATCTTTGCAATATATAACTAAAGCTATCAATACCAACCTATTTTCCAGGAAAATAAGTCGCTTGTGTTGTGTTAAGTTGCTCGCTTTCTTTGAGTGACTGAGTCCCACATTGTTTGCTCTGCAGCCGTGTTGCTTGCTCTAAAGTAGGCATGCCACGAAGGGCCCTGCGCTCCCCTCACTCCAGTGCTCCTCTGTTGTACTCCCTTCTTTACTAAATTATTATCATTATTGATTTTTTTCATGATGTTTGATCATTTGTTTTATTCAAAAAATTTCTTCAAATATAAAAAGTTGTATGCTATATTTCAATTTTCTTTAGTGATAAAATACATTCCAACAAAATATATTATATTTTGTAAATTTTTTAATAAGACAAATTGTCAAACATAACAAAAAGGTCAACAACGACAATAATTTAATAAGAAAGTGATACTAGTATTTATGATAAATATAGTTTTCATGATGGCTCACAGACCGAATCAGTACCAACTATAGTTGCTATCAAAACAACATTGTCCAATTGGATGCTCAATCGACTTGAAATCACACCGCCATGCAAGAAAAGCGAGCCTCACAGCAGTCCCAAAACTAAAAAGAATTGTGATCCATCGAACCAAATATGCTCTGCTCATAGACCTTCGCGGGCTCCCTACCGAAAAACCCAACGGTCCTTCTCCGCTGCAATCCAGTCAGACGCAAGCACAACAATTTCGACTGATAAGCCCAAACGACAATTAAAAAAACAAAGAAAGGAGTAACAAGCCTGTCGTGCATCACGGCGCTCACATGCGCGTTTTCCACGAATAGGAAAGGGTGGCCTCCGTCATGCGAAGACGGAACGGTACCCGGCAATGGTTGCGGCATGGCGTGGGACGAAGAGCCCGGCCGTACTAATTGTAACTTCAAATAACACGTTCCAGTAGTGATTGGAGGTGCCATGGTCATTGGCCTGGCGGTTACTCAATGAAAAGGACATTCTTTCGATATTCAAGTCTCACAAGTTTCTCGCTTGATCGACTCTATACTCTGCCTCGCTTAATTGATTCTGTAACGGAAAGAAAATCGAACATGCTGCAAGCAGAATTTTTTTAAAAAAATAAATAAATATGAATCGTAATTTAACCGGCCAAAAGAAAAAACAGAGATAGCACCGATACGCGACAGGGAGGTGAAATTGACAATCTCAATGCTGTCAAAAAAAAAAAAAGCTCCAAATCTTTATGACCCACTCCACCTGTTCACCATCCGGAGGCGTATATTTGTAATTCAGAATTTGTTGAGGTGTTTTACGTGAGCCAACCTGAATAAATAACTGCAAAGCCCCTTCCCCAGTCCCCCATTCCGAGTCTGCTCTAGGGTTTTTGCCACACCGCCGCCGCCGCCGCCGCCGCCACCTCCTCTCCTAACGACCAAACTCAAAATGACGGCCCAGACCGCCGAGGAGCTCGCCGCCCAGATCGAGCAGCAGAAGCTCGAGGAGCAGAAAACCGAGGTGAGATTGAGATGCAATTCACCTACACTTCCCGCCCGAATGTTATCAATCTGAAGTGGAATTCGTGATCCATCGTAGTAGGGTTACTTCGGACCACGAACCGTCTTTGTTTTGCCGACTTGTAGATCCCCTTGATATTGAAACAGCTAGCTTTTTGTCGAATCATATGAAGTCGCATCTTGTACGGTTTGTTATGATCAGGCGGAAATGGTTGGTGACAGTAATCATAGGCTTAATGCGTGCGGTTATCAGTGATGTTGGTTGTTCAACTTCGTGAGGCCGCTTGATCCTACATACCTTGTCCTGAATGACGATATCGTTTTCTATGCTACTCTGTTTTGTTGACTCCTGGAAAACTTTATGCTCGTGTGACAGGCAGAGGAGGTCGTGGTTGAGGATGATGAGGATGACGACGACGATGATGAAGATGATGACAAGGACGATGATGAATTGGAGGGTAAGTTATTGGCCCCCGGAGTTTCTTTTTATTTTACTCGGAGCTATTATAGTGCTAGCTGTGAAAGTCATTTGAAAAACTGGAGAATTTGTTAGTTAATGGAAATGCTTTGATGTTACAGGATCATATGTAAAAATTTTAGGTGCTGGATTATTTTGTGTATTTGTTGCACTATCTTGCGAACCGCTTGGAGATAATATTTCCTTACATTTGCATCAAAATATTGAACATGATATCTGATCCTGTGTAATGTCATGTAGTTTCATCTGGTTATTTTTGTAAAGTGGCTATTTTTTTGCCTTTGTCTATTCCAGTATTCTTTTATCAGCCACTATTAGGTAACCAATATAAAGTTCACAGGGCTTCTTTTACTGTGAAATTCTGTACATGTTAAGAGAACGGGACTTGTATATAGGTTTCTTTAACTGGTAAGGTTGGAAGTATCTTGAACCTAAACGCTGGAGGTGACATGTTTCTGTTCTGATGCATTATTGTTTATTGCCTAAGGCTCCATGACATGCAATATGTTTTTGTGTTCTTTAGTAACCGGTTCCATTCTTGTCCTGATACTCTTGTATTCAGGAAAAGGGTTAGCTAATATTATGTGCAATTTGTGATTATACTTAGCCTGGTTGCTGGTTTATACACTAGTGCAATGAACAGAGTTGTACCTTAACCAACTAAATCTAAGCCATATCAGCCATCCTCCTACACCATTTATTCATGCCCTAGCATAAACAAAGGAGTTGCATTTGCTTCTTTAGGCAATCTCAAACTCTCAACCTAAATTCGGCAAGGAAAGGCAATAAAAAAAAAATGCATTGGGTGTCATAATATGCTCTTGTGCCTTTTCAGTTTTGATTGCTGAAGTTTTGGGTATTTAACTATTTTAATACCTGCATTCTTACTAGTTTTGATCTGATTCGGTTGTCAGGACAAGAAGGTGATGCCAGTGGCAAATCAAAGCAAAGCAGAAGTGAGAAAAAAGCCGCAAGGCTATGCTGAAGCTTGGCATGAAGTCCATCACTGGTGTCAGCCGTGTCACTGTTAAGAAAAGCAAGAACGTGAGTTACCATATTCATTTGCATAGTTAAGTAGGCTTATCTGCTTACATTTAGGCTAACCTGCTTGTTTCTGTCAGATATTGTTCGTTATCTCCAAGCCAGATGTCTTCAAGAGCCCAAATTCAGACACGTATGTTATCTTTGGTGAGGCCAAGATCGAGGATCTCAGCTCCCAGTTGCAGACGCAGGCTGCAGAACAGTTCAAGGCCCCAGACCTGAGCCAGATGATGCCAAAGCCTGAGACCTCTGGACTGGGCCAGGAGGACAACGAGGAGGATGTTGATGAGACCGGCGTCGAGCCCAAGGATATTGAGCTGGTGATGACTCAGGCATCTGTGTCGCGCCCCAAGGCTGTTAAGGCTCTCAAGGCGTCTAGCGGAGACATCGTATCTGCTATCATGGACCTCACAAATTAGAGTTCTTTTTTCTGTCATGATTGCACTTTCTTCTCCCTTTTTCGTGTCATGCAGCTTGAGCATTATCTGCGGACCGTTGCTTTGATAAATTTTAACATGGTTGATGCTTGCGTCTTGGTCATTACAGCAAGATTTCTTTTCTTTCTATTGCGAGCAGTTACAATTTATGGTTTTATTGCATTTTGTCTGTTTGGTTCGTACATACAACTGTTAACGGATGGTCGCGATAACTCTCCCGTTCACCACCTGCGAACTTATGGCTGGGACCCGGGGACGACTCGGTGTCTGTGATCACCCTTTCCCAGAGTTACGTCGAACGCCGTCCGTCTTGTGGCCGGCATATGTGGACCAAGAATTGGGTGATATTCTGCATGATGTACCGTCGGTCACAACAATGAAGCGAAGTTTCAAAAGAATGTGAGGATAAAGACCTTAGGCCACAACAAGATAGTATCAAAATACAACATGTCACCATCCTCATCTTCATCTTGCTCTATCCTCAAGCAAAATACGGGAGGGCTGCTCTTTCCAAAGGATACATCGCCATTGGTCAGATTGACAAAAGAGACCCGTTGGATATGATAACAAAATAAATCAAATTCTGCCTTGCAGAAATCAAAATACAACTAATAGAACACAAGATGTTCGCATGAGATGCAGATTAGCGGCAAAAGATTACTTCGCATCTGCTTCTCATCATATTAGTTAACCAAATGTGTCAATGATCGTTGCACGTCACACTAGTCAGCCGTCGGTTTTTCAGATCCGAGATGAACATCACAAAGCACATGCCGATTGGCTAAAAAAATCAGAAGGATGTGTACTCTATTCAAGTTAATTTAACTTAAATTAAAGTACAATACAAGTAGCTCACGAAAGCAATAGATGCAATACTCAACTCAGTACAAGAACCACATTTACACCAATAGCCATCATTGGCAGACACTGCAAGTTCGTGGGGATTGGTATGCAGAAGGTATCTAGCTAACACCTAACAGCCGGGGAAGCCAGCACATGGCCATCAAAAGAACTTTGACATGCACAAGCTGCTGAATAACTCAGACGCATCATGTCTATAAATCATTGCATAAGCCAAATGTTTCTAGCTAGACAGTTATCAAAATATAGTTAATACAAGTAAGAATACAAGGAAGAACAGTACAGAATGCCACTTCAGTCTTTCATGATTAAAGATATACTGACTGCTATATCTTCAAAGACTTCCTAAGATGACCGGTCAAGTGCTTGACTTCACATTCACACTATTATCAGACCATACTAACTTTACCGATAATGCTTAGTAACTAGCAGCACATGGGCAAATTGCAGATGCACATTCTGCAGTCACAGCAAAGCAAGCTACAGAATATGGGCAAACAATAACCACATGCCCTTGTAAAGAAAATCTAAAAAGGGCTTAGATTAACATGCAAACACAAAAGTAAACAAAATCAAGTGGCACTGAACCTGTAGCATGATAATATATGTGCAAAGAAAAATATTATGTGGCGATCATAACACGCCATACAGTACAGGTTGAGCCTTAGGATCCCACACATAAAGTCCATAAGAGCAGCATATTCGCTAAGATGGCATTATGAACTCCAACTAGCTTACCAGACTAATCTAGCGACTAGAGCTAGAACTTGATGAGCGAAAAGGCCACAGGAACGAGAACGGGTTCCTTCTCCTTTGACGCCCACTGTTTCTCGTACTATTGTTTGAACTACTTGCGCTTTGGCTTTGGGTGGTTGATCTTGAGCGTGAGCAACTTGCTCCACTAGAACCTTGTGTTGGCAACTCATAACGGCAAACAGGACAAGAATTATGTTGCTCCAGCCAAGGAACTATGCAATCGGAGTGGTATAAATGTTTGCATGGCATCTCTCGCGCTTCTGATCCCAACTCAAACTTCTCCTTACAGACAGGGCAGTGTGAATCTCCACTTAGATGCCTTTGAGTGATCTTAATACTGGGCATAGCATCAATTGAAGACTGTGCGGCAGGTGGTGGTCCTCGACGATCATTTTGAGTTAACTGCTCGATAAGATCATCCAATCCAGGCCCAACAAAGTAGTCTGCAATGTTTGCCCTCCGCATACCAACACCTCGCCGTCCATTAATGAATACATCAAAGGCGTTGTCCTCAGAGAGATGACCAGGAAGCTGGCCACGAAAAAGCAACCACGGTCCAGAGCCAAACTCCATTTCCAGATCAGAAAATATGTTGGGCCTCCCTCGAACATCAACTTCTCTATTCATCCCCACCATACCTTGCCGCATCACAGCGGAGATGGCCTCCATGATCCCGAACCTTGGATCGCGATGGAAATCAGGATCCATCCCCATGAACTGGCTCATAAGTGAATCCGCATCATCCATTTCAGCCACAAAGCCGGAGTCACAATAAGGGCAGATCATCTCCCGGCTACGAGGCCTCACCCGCTGTCTGCATTGGTAGCACCAGTATGATTGCCTGACACCTGACATTTCTTCTTGTTAATGGTACCACCCTGTCAAAACCCAAAGGTGAGTTAAAGCTCCTTCAAATTGCAAATATCCATCGGGCATGGACACACAGGCATATTCTTTTGAACACAACTTCGAATTAGACAGTATAAACAAACACCACAAGGAGCCACTAATTCGACATTAAAATACGATCACAATTATATCATTCAAGATGAGATCAAATCATAGTTAACCGAATAACCAAGAGTCCATTCTAAAGAAGTATTCACCTTACACCAAACTGTTTTTTTTCTGAACAGATATACACAGCTATGCTAACTGTTCACCTGTTGTTCACAGAATGAGACTAAATCTTGCACGAGGCAAATTATGAAACTTTGGGTTGAACTAATAATTGTCAGCCACTTTCAAACAAATAGAAGAAACAACATGCCTCTCTTGCCTAATTATTTTCCTTCAGTACGAAGGTAGCGAAAAATGAAGGGAGAGGCAAAACGATTCTATTCCATACGAACATAGGTTCCTTTTAAATTGGTTATGGAATACTTGCACTTGATGTGTTCCTGAATATATACTGTAACAAAATGAGCAAATCAAACTGGGTGAAAACAGCACCCCAAACTTTTCCGAAAATTAAACTGCACCCAACACTACAATTGGCTTGCGGGCGTCGACATAGATCAGTTGATCCCCCATCTACCGCACCGAAGAAGAACAGAGACGAAACCCAAACCAATCGCGGGTAAATGCACATGCCCGGACTATACTCGCATGGGCATCACGTGGCACACGAACCCCGCAACAAACTGACAACACGGATCCAACCGAGGAGGAAACTAGTAACAAACTTCTTTGAACCACGAGATCAAGATGATAGCATGCACTTACCGAAGAACGAAAGACACTGGGAGATCTCCGGTCACCTCTGCCGGGATGGAGGGGAGGAAGGAGCAGCGCCGCGAGCCGCAACGCCGGGGACGGAGAAGAGGAAGCGAGGAACTCCGCCACGAACAGCGGGTGGCCGGACGGGAATGATGATGGGAAAACCCACGGAGGCCGACAGAGACCGCGATTTACACCCCGCTTGACTCCACCCGGCCCCGTCTCCGTGGTGCCATCGCTGTCTCCCTCGTGGGCCCACTCACCAGTGGCAGGGCAGCCCACTGCGGTAGGGCCGAGGCGGGTAAGGCATCGATGCTCTCGGTCCCCGAGCCCGCGCGGCGTGCCCCCTCTCTTTCCGTGAGATGCTTCCGCTAGTGGCCGGGCGAAGCGTGTGCCAGACGTCCAACCGCCATGTGGGCCAGACAAAAAGTGGGACCCTATGGCCGGTGTCGGAGGTGTTATGGGGTCGGGTGTATCATGGAGCGGTTGTTTGGAGGGCCTGCTAAACTGTTTCGCAGCCACGAGATACGAGGCTGGATCGGCCGTCGGCGGGAAGGAACCAACGGCCCGATGGGGAGGTTCCGTCACGTGGTGCAGCGTCATGGTGTCGGGGGTGGTGGGTTACGATAAGGATCCTCGTGCTGATTAATGCTACGACGACGCAAGTGGTGGCACATGCGCCCGTCTCCGTCGCTTTCACAGGCCTTTTAGAATGTAAAATATACTAGTATAGGTGGTAACTAAGAGATAACATATGATATTGATACCTGCTTAAGAAAAAAATAAAACCTACACGACATAATAGTTTGATGAAATGTCATTGAAAATATAAAGAGATTATTGTGTTTTTACCCCACTCTCAATTCTAATTACAATTTTATCCTTAATTTTCTAACTCTGTGATTTTGCTCTCATTTTTCGAACAAAGCTTTCGAGGTAAAAATCACAATATTTTTATCATAATTTTATCCTTAGAAGGGACAAAGTCACATGCCACTTTGAAAAAATAAAGGTAAAATCACGAAGTAAAAAAAGTAAGGTTAAAACCATAATTAAAATTTAGAGTGGAAAAAAACATAATTATCTCTCGATATTATCTAGTCGGTTTATGCTAGATCGATTGTTACACGACAAAAAGAAAATTCTCATTTTAAAATAACATCGTCTGCACAGAAAAAAAAAGGATCTTGGGTCATGAGTATCTAAGAAAAATGTCATGCTTAATACTTACTAGTAGATAATATCATACGATTCTATGCCACGTCAAAATGGTATGGCATCCGCAAGCTCGCAACTCCTCATTTCATCGACTATGAATCTTGTTGGTTTATCGATTCTTCAACAAATACGTTAATAGGGACATATCAATTATCATATTAGTATCTATTGGCATGTGCTAGCATTTATGGTTTTTTTCTCAAATATGTTAATTGTAGCTAATGATTACCTAAAATTTACAAATTACTACTGCTAAAGTTATCAAGCCTAAAGCAGTTTTCTGGTGATAAAACTTATAACACGTCCCCAATCCAATAACAGTTTTTATTGGTATAATTTCATATAATAATTGTGGTAGGAGTAAACTAATCTCGAGGATTTCAGTTCCGCAGCTCGGGAAACAGGCCAGGAGCTCAAATCAACCGCGCCGCTTGGTCGCTCGCTTTCGCTTGAGTACCCTGCGAGACAGTCAGACATGGACCGCCGGGGCCGCGGCGCGGCAAGCTACCGGGGCCAGAGCTCCGCCCGCGGCCGAGGCTGGCGAGGGCGCGGTCGCCCCTCCCCACAGCTGTCACCTCCTTCATCTACCACCTCCTCTGCGGCGGCCACTCCCACCGCCGACATGACGGCGAACGATGCGGCGCCAATCGTAGGCACCTGCCCTGACATGTGCCCAGGTATCCCCTATGTGCTCGCTGCGGCTCTGTTGACCCCATGTTCGCTGAGGGCGAAGGCCGAAGTTTGGGCCTCGTGTCTGACAACGCGCACCACCTGTTCGACGAAAGTACCTCAGCAGTGCGGTCTATTTGGATCAGTTGGTTATTGTCTTATGTATTCCATGGTTTCCATTGCAGCGAGGGAGCGGGCTCAGAGGGAGCGACTTAGGGACCTGGCTGTATTCGAGCGGGTGGACGGCAACCCTGCACGCACGTCTCCTACCCTCGCCGTCAAGAAGGTGAGCCATCCATTCTCTCCTTTTCCACCTTTTTAGACTGTTCCCGCGTTTCTTCTCGCCACATGATGGATGTGATGCTTCAGCGATGGTCCTTTCTGCTTGTGCTTGTATTGTTCTCCCAACGGAAAGTGGACTGGCTACCTTGGTTCTTCCATGTGGTAGTTAGGATAGTGCCCGGTATGTCTGGATTTATGACATTGGATGCAATTGTGAATGTTGTCCATGGAATATTTGCTTATAGCGTGACCAGTGGTTGTAAGCATGCACTTCAATCACTTCATGTGCAATTGCAAACAATTGTGGCATATGCCACCAAGACAACATCTGGCTTCATGTGCATGTATTTGTTGAATCACTTCCAGAACAAAACGAAGCTGTATTGTTAGACGACGTCTTTGCAGATGCCGAGCCTAAATAGTAGTTGGACAGCATTTCCTTTTTGTTGCATTTTCTTCCTTTTTTCATTAATCTAGCATATTAGAGACAATACTGTGTTCATGAACAATTCATGATGGATGATCTGCAAAAGATAGAATCAAAGACTTGTACCATATTTCTGTATAAATTCATTGTGTCCAGTGGTGAAAGCTCCCGGCCTCCCACACATTTTGGGTCTCGGGAAGGAAATTTCTTGGCAGCCTTCCCCTTGGTTATTTTGCAAGGAGACTGATTCAAACCCAGGATCTCCAGGACACAAGTGGAGACACTCTACCACTGTGCCAAGTCTGCCCTTCTATACGGAAAGGAAAAAATCTTGTGAAATCAGAGGAGAATAAATTCGCACAGAACCTCTGTACTAACCTAGATGATTATCATTGGAGAAATTTCATTCTTGAGGTCGTTACTGCCGGATTATAAGTGTTAAGTACTAATGTGTACTTTGGAATAATTAATTTTAGTATTTTACCTCAATTCAAACTTGATTTGAGATTGTTGGAGTGTTAATTCTTATGAAGGTGTTCTGGCGTCCTCATTAACAAGTCCACTGTTGCAATTCAAATGTTTGTAAAATTAAATCATTTCTTTAGTATACACAAAGTTAAGTAAACGCGCAAAAGTTCAATACCAAATTCATCCTAGAAATGAAGAAATAAAATAGACCAGCAGTCAATCTGTATGTTTATCATGTGCTAACAGTAACACTTCTTCTTTTCAAAATTCGATGTCAAAGATGCATTTTCTGCCGGTTTTCTCAACGTTATGTATATTTCGTACATGGGTTGTTAAACCTTGCAACATGTTAGTTCATCGTATTATTTCGGAAGAGGAAGCCAGATCCCTTGGCTACCAATCAACTTCCAAAGTTTTGTATTCTGATTTAGCAATCATTGTATAGCTGATTTACTAACTTAAAACATTGTTTTAGGCAGCTAGTTATGCTCTGATTTGCAGCATGAACTTTGTACATAATTCCAAATGACGAAATAACAAATAAGTATTATGTGGATTTTATTTTATTTTCCTAACCCATGTTTTCCTGCTAGTTTTGCAGAACTATCTCATCCACAAATTTACAAACATCAGATTTACGTCCTCTGCCTGTATTGCGAGAAACAATGGATTATCTTTTATGTTTACTGGATTCATCGGTCCATCCATTTGAGACAATCCATGATTTCATCTTTGATAGGACAAGGTCTATAAGACAAGATATCAGTATGCAGAACATAGTGAACGATCAAGCAATTCAAATATACGAGGATGTGGTATATTGCCTTCTTGTGAACTCTCTTTATTTGATCAGCTGTGTTTTGTGATCCTTTTCTTTCCATTCGTAATGAACTTGAGGACAAATTGTCACTTTATGCACTTATAAGATCGATATTTGGTATATTCAAATGTTTATCTGTTGCTCTCAAACTTCCAGTCATTTCCCATTATTTTTAGCCATTTTTGTATTCTGATTTATTAGGGGCGATTACTTTTTGTTATGGTGTTAGCATCATTTTGTTCCACTTAGAGGAATTTGTTGCTTCAAGTTTGATATTATTAAGTAGTCCACATCAATGCTTATCTAAGACATGTGTATTTCCCAGGTAATGTTTCATATTAAGTCCCATCAAAGACTCTCTCGGTCTTGTCCAGATTCAGATGCATCTTCCCTTTGTCACCTAAACATGGAGCAGCTTACAAAATGTCTTCTCTCTCTGTTTGATATGTATCACATACTTCATAAGAGCAATGCCCACAGCAATAGAGAGGCTGAATATTATTCGTTCTATGTGCTTCTACATTTGGGCTGCAAGATACCTAAAATGGTAATTTTCCCCCAATCATATTGCTTACAACCATGCTTCGCTAACCTATTCAAAAATCAATTTTCTTACATGCTTAACCATGTTCCGCTAACCTATTCAAGGGCTTCACTCTTTTCGTTAGAACCTGACTTCCATTTATCGTCAGGTAGATTCACTCTCTTTGTGGTATGGTCAATTAGCTCCTCCAGTTAGACGGTCAAAGGAAATGGTATTTGCTAGAACTGTGTTAAGGTAACTTCTATAAGTATTACCATTGTGGACCTTCCTTTTTTGTGTATGATCCTATATTTTTATCACATTATTGAGATTATGGTCTTTATGAGGGAGTCATTTTCATTTTCTTCGTGTGTGTGCCCAGATGTAATAAGATCTGCTACTTTCATTCTTAACCGTACATTTAAAAATTTTAGATTTTATTTTTGTGGTAAAAGGAAGTACATTATATACAAAAAGCAAGGAAAACAAAAATATATCACAAAGAGCAAACGGTTAAGGGAGTGTATCTAGCTAAAATCTGCTGTTTATCTGTGAGCCTAAGGGTCTCTGAAGTTTTTCATATATGTTTTGTAGGTGCTACCACCTAGGAAACTTCAAGCGTTTCTTTTGCTTGGTAGCAGCTGAAGCTACCGATCTTCAATTGTACCTGATAGAACCTTTTCTCAATGAGGTAAGACCAGTGTCCAGATAATAACTCTATAAACATGATTTCTAGCATTAGTAACATTAAGCATTCTTATGCCTGCATGATGTCTTCTTTCGAGGCAAAAGGATTCCAAGCTATTTTGACTGCCAGTTAAAAAAAAAGCTATCTGAGATTTCTAGTTCCAGTAACGTTTGTTCTATTCTTACCTTGTAATGGAACATTAGAGCAGTTGCTGACTGTTTTTTCTTTGGATATCACGTTTGGTATCTCCCACTTTGCTGCTGCAGGTTCGTGCTAGAGCGCTGATGTACCTCAATCATAGCGGCTACAAACTTCAACTCCACCCATTGAAACACCTATCAGGAATCCTAATGATCCAGGTACCCCTATTATAAGCTAGCATCTTCTAGTGTACAGCTGTTGCCTGTTGGGCATTTGGGAGTTGTTCCCGAGTTTGAAAGTACACATCTGACTATCAGAGTTTCTGGACAATTGTTTAGGAGTCGGAACTGGAAATTCTTTGCGAAATATGTGGACTTCAAATTAGCAAAAGCGAAGGTGTAGTAGCTTTTGCTCCTAAACAAGCAAACTTCAGCCTACCAACATTCATGCCTCGAAGTAATGGCATTCACATTTCAAGGGAGATTGAAACATAACAATGAACATTACAATTCAGATTCAAGTTCAGTGGACTGTAAACTCTATCTGTAATCTGTACTGCTGTGTGACACACTACCCATGTATCCGGATCGGGATCCTCTGACTTCTACAGCTCAAAGTCAGATCGACATTGGCACGAATCCACCGTCCATGGAAATACTAACGGCATCGACTGCACAGCAAGATAGGAGGCATGTACGGAGCTGAACACTGAAGCTAATTCTTCTTTCCTTTTTTTCAAAAATAGAAAAGCTGATATTAGGAATCTAAAAAAACTCAAATTTTTGAGAGATTAAATATGAGATATCAATGCATCCAATTTGCTTATAAACACTCAAGAATCTACTTTGAATATTAAAATAGAATTTCTCAAACTTGGCTAACCTGTTAGCTTTTTTACAGTCAATAGCATGCTGATTACCTAACTTTGCGAAATTATATTTAAATCTGCAAAGTAGATATTTGAGTGTTTAGAATCAAAATGGATGCATTGATATATTGTCTTTAATCTCTCAAATATTTACAATTTTTAGCTATTCCTAGTATTAGGTTTTTTATTTTTGAAAAAGGGTAAGAAGAATGAGTTTCAGAGTTAGCTCCATCCGAGCTCTATCTGGGCTGTGCAATGGATGCTGTTAGTATTTCCATGGACGGTGGATTCGTGCCAATGTGGATCTGACTTTGAGCTGTAGAAGTCAGAGGATCCCGATCCCATGTATCCAGTGTAAAGGCTCACAGTTCCAACGAAAAAATTGTGGACAAAATTGTGTACATTTTCTTTTATGCTCTTCCCAGTATAACTTGCCATTTTTTACTAAAAACAAAAAACTAATTAGCAACTGCATCTTATCTTTTTTTGTTTTTAGGTCATTTACATGCTTGTCGCATGAGAGTAGTAATGTAGCACGGACGATGCTGTTTGTTTTGTTGACATGTTTGTGAGGCATATTAATTAAGCAGCGATCATAAAAGTAGGGTGTGACGTGTTTATAAGGATATATAGTGGTATACATGTAAGTGCTTGCGTCTCCATGTCTCTGCCATGGGCAAGTGGATGACATTTGTCCCCGTTTCTGCAACTGTTGTGAGCTACAGTCTTCAGCTTAAGTCCCAAAGATGTAACAAAAGGAGATGTTATATTCTAAAGAAATTCTTATCCCCTGCGATTTATTCTGAAAAAAAAACATGAACTGCTTAAAAAAAGTAACACACCCAGCCGAAAAAGCACAACAAAACAACCAGAAGGCACATCAAAAACTACTAGCTCTATGTAGCATACTGCCGAAGGCATTTTCCAATGTCGAAACATAGCATCTTACCATACAAAAACTCGTTGATTGCTACACTAGATTCTACACCTCAGAAGGGAATCAAATAAAGACGATAGGGAAACATAATAGTTGAGCAGGAGTTCAAACTCAGCATGAACTTACAACCTAGATATTAGATGTTTTATCTGTGTTTTCTCAACAAATACTCGGATTCATCATTGCATGTAAAAACTACTTATCATCCTCGGCTTTGCTCTTCTTCTTCTTCTTCTTTCCCTTCAGTAGCTGTCTTCGGTTCAGCTTCCTCGGACGCTTCACGGTTCTTCTTTTTCTTCTTCTTGGGAGTCTCTTCAGCCTCACCATTGGCAGCACCATTTTCCTGCTCCTGTGCCTCCTCTAGCTTATGCTTCTTCTTCTTCTTCTTTTTCTCAGTACCAGGCTCCGCTTCTCCATCATTGGAGGGCTTATCTAAGTCCATTGTATCTCCATCAGCCTCAGCTTTGGACTCCTTCTTCTTGCTCTTCTTGGCAGATGCATCAATCTTCTCATCTGCACATGGAAGAGCAGCATAAATACTAGTATACAGTAAATGGAACAAGTGATGGCTACTCATGTAGTTTAAAAGACACATGTCATAAACCAATCCTTACCATCTTCATTTGAGATATCATTGGCCATATTTTCAATAGCAGCTTTCATCACATCAAGGTTTTTACGAGGCGCAACACCCTTGTCATAGAAGTCCAGTCTCTCCTCAACTTGCTCCTTCAACAATTTCCCAAAGGCAGAAGTACTTGCCTCTGAAGTCAGATAGACAGGGGAAAACAATCAGAGGATGCTTTCAGAATGAGCATAACATCCAAAAGTCTGATTAGTGCTCTCTGCAACTGACCTGAGTAACAATCAATGCGAGATGCAATTGAGCATTTGTTTGCCAGGTAACGAGCCATCCTGCCCTTGTTCTTGGTTGAAGCACGGCCAATGAAGGATGAGTGGAATATAAGGCCATACTTCGGTGTGTTCCCTCGAGTTTTCAGTGCTCTGGTGGACAAAAGAAAGATAAGCAATCTGATTACTGTCTTCTTCTTTAGATGATAATTAAAGAGCAACAATTTCCAATAATAAACAGAAAACCGTAATAGTGGAAAACAATACAATGTTAAATTAGCAACCTGAAAAGAGCTTTCTCAGCACCAAGTATTTGGAGAGTGGAGGCGGGACACTTGGCAAGATTTGAAAGACTACCAGCATGAGAGATTAAGCGGGCCCCAACAACTTCACCAATCAATGAAGTCAGATTTGGTGCGATGTCATTCATCTTAGTAACGAGATAATCATGAAGCTTTTTACGGTATTCAGACAGATTCATAACCCGTTGTGCAAACTGCTGGACATTGATCAAGTCAACAGGTGATAGATCCTGGCCTGAAAACAAAAGATAAATCAACCATAAGTCAAATTACTATGGCCAGTAAATATAAACTGCACTTCTCATTACCCATTGAGGCCTTTGCTGCTTCAACAATTTCTTTTGCCTTGTCCTCATCACCAATTATATCAGCCAAAGCAGGGATATCTTTTTCTGCCAAGTCAGATTTGTTCACAATGAACTTAGCAAGCTTAGCATATAAGTAGTTGTCGTTAACAATCTTGACAAGCTCAGGGAAATGCCACGAGAACCATTCCCTGCATTTTAATTTGGCAAACAATAAGTATTCTTCGGCATATGTATCCATTCCACACTCAATACTAGAATGAAGATGGGTAACAGGAAACAAAGCAGAGGAAAAGGTATGACCTGACTCTCATGGAGAAGGAGTTGATGTCCTTGTCAAGTGTATCCAACAGAAATATGGCCTGAATCACCATGTTGTCAACACGGTTCACATTGAACTTCACCTTGGCCCTACTGTAACTATGGCCAAGGCCCAGCTGCGCCTTCTCCAAGTCTGAGCTCTAAGGACAACCAACAATGCAAATCAAAATAAGTAAAAAGCAGGAATCCAAGTTAACAGTAGCATCCAGGCTAGCAAGTAGCAACATACCCACGAAATCAGTACGCAAAATGCCAGTCATAATCATACAATTTTGCTTCACACGAGAAATTCCAGAACCAGAATACGAGTGGTGGATGAAAAATGTTTCACCTTGAGCTCTTTGATGAAGCGATCGAAGTGAAGGCGGACGCCGCGGAGCAGCTCCTGAACAAACTCGTTGCTCTGGCACGGGATGCCAGTGACCTCAGAGATGTGGGAACCGACCTTGGGCTCAACGACGCCGAGGCTGTACTTGGCCTTCTTCCCCTCCTTGGGCTTGGGCAGGTTCAGCTCCAGGAAGCTCCTCAGTTCGTCGGTCATGATACCTGCCCAAAAAATGGAGAAAACAGTGTTAAAACGCGCCGTTTTCAGAAGAACAAATATTCAAGTGGAACGAACGGCCGATTACCTTCGGAGATAGCGTTGCATTGGTTGAGGGCATCGACGGCGGAGGAGAAGGGGGTGAAGGCGGAGAGCTTAACAGCCTTCCCGAAGCGGTCGAGGTCCAGCACGGAGGAGCGGACGGCGTCGAGGCTTTGGCCAATCTCGTCGATTCCGTAGGCGTGGAAGAGCCCGTAGCCGGAGGCCGACTCGAACAGTAGGTACAGCGCCATCTCGCCGGCGGATGGCGGCGGCGGCCGAGGGTGAGGTTTCGTGGGGCGGCGGAGGGGTTAGGGTTTTAGAAGAGGAAGGAAGACGGGGTTGGGGCTAGTCCAGATTTATGGGTCGGGCTGCTCCCTTATCGGCCGTTGGATTAGCAGGTTTTCCTTCTCACCCTCCTGGAGGTTCTAATTTCATAAATCAGTCCTTGGAGTTTTGGTGATCGGCTCTCTCATCGTTTTGGGACGAATCGCGGTTCTCACCCCTGGGAACCAAACACTACCTTAACTAATCTGAAGTCATTTTTTTTATGAAAGAATATGAAGGCATTTTCATGATGAAAAAAATTTCTTGCTTTGTCATGATGAAACTGAAATGATTTATGTTACTTCAGGTAGCAGTATATCTAAACTCTTATACAATCCTATAAAGTAAATTACCTTAATAACGTTAGTAAACAAATGAACTACGCTCGTATAGGAAACAATGACAAGGCTTAGCCGAACTAATGAATTGTAAGTGAAAATCCATTTTCTACTCACAATATTTCTGAAAATCTACTCATCATCGTGATCTAATAGTTGATTGTTTTCCATGTAATTGCTCCACTTAGTTTTCTAACTTGTAGGTATTCACACTACAACTCACATTTCTTTTGTATTCGCTACGGAATTTCCATGGGTCACGAAAATTCCCTAGGTTTCCAAATCATGAAATGAAATTGCGAAAATTAACAGAGAGATTGGAAAGCATGTTTGAATAGAAGTGTTACACACATGATGAATAACTCAAATCATGCATGGGTTAGCAAACAACATACCACATAAGTAGATCGGGTAAAAAGCAATGAACTAGAACAAGAGCAAAAACAAGAACAAGAACAAAAGAGACACGGAGGATTTTTAATCGGAGTTTGGACCATTCACAAGGAAGTTTCTACGTCTCTGTTGAGGAGCTCATAAAGAGTCGGGTCTCTCTCAACCCTAATCATCTCCAAGCAATCACAAAGATCAAGCTTGGTTTTTGTTCTTTCTCTTGATTCTTCTCCTTTCGAAGATGAATCACGCACTCACAAACGTTCCCAAGTCTCACCACAAATTGGAAGCTCAATGTTAAAAATATTCAATAGATAATAAAATATATGTAGTATATGTTCAGGACCAAAAAAGAATAAAAAGAAAAAAACATATAGCTAATTTTTCCATCCACATGTTATTGAAAGTTGTCTGGGGGATGGGAGGGTTGGTTGAATAAGCCATCTAAAATAATTCAGTGAAATTACAACACTTGGAACGAACAATCAGTACGCGACGGAACTTACGTCGCTACGGAATTTTCATGGTAGGTTTCCAAATCTTGAAATAAAATTGCGGAAATTAACAGAGAGATTGGAAAATATGTTTGAATAGAAGTGTTGCACACATGATGAATAACTCAAATCGTATAGGGGTTAACAAACAACGCAACATACAAGTAGATCAAGTAAAAGGCAAAAAAGCAAAGGAACTAGAACAAGAGCAAAAAACAAGAACAAGAACAAGAGAGATACGGTGATTTTTCAGCGGTGTTCGGACCCTTCACAAAGAAGTTCCTACGTCTCTATTGAGGAGCTCACAAAAAGTTAGGTCTCTCTCCACCCTAATCCTCTCTAAGCAATCACAAAGATCAAGTTTGGTTTTTATTCTTCCTCTTGATTTTTTTCTTCCGGAGGTGAATCACACACTCGTAAACGTTCCCAAGTCTCACCACAAATTTGGAACTCAATATTAGAACTATCCAATAGATAATAAAATATATGCATTATGTTCGAGGCCAAAAAGAATAAAACAAAAAATATATAGTTATTTTTTTCATCCACATCTTGTTGAAAGTTGCCTAGAGGAGGAAGGAAGGGGGGGTAAATAGGCAAACAAAAATAACTATTGAAATCACAACACTTAGAACGAACAATCGGTAGGTGACGGAACTTCCATCACTTCGATGAACATCGATAGGTGACAGAACTTCTGTCACTTCGACGGATATTTCGTTGCTATGGAATTTCCGTGGTAGGTTTCCAAATCTCGAAATGAAATTGCCAAAATTAACAGAGATTGGAAAACCTATTTGAATAGAAGTGTTGTACACATGATGAATAGCTCAAATCTTGCAAGGGTTAGCAAACAACACACTACACAAGTAGATCAGATAAAAAAACAAAAAACAAGAGCAAAAGCAAGAATAAGAAAACAAGAATAAGAACAAGAGAGACACATAGATTTTTTACCGGAGTTCGAACCCTTCATGAAGAAGTTCCTAGGTCTCCGTTGAGGAGCTCACAAAGAGTTGGGTCTCTCTCAACCCTAATCCTCTTCAAACAATCACAAAGATCAAGCTTGGTTTTTCTTCTTCCTCTCGATCTTTTCCTTTCGGAGGTGAATCATGTCCTCACAAACATTTCCAAGTCTCACAATAAATTAGGAGCTCAAGAGCGACGCCTGGCCGTTTAGAGGACAAATCCCCAAGAGTAACAAGTGAATGAAAGCTTATGTGTGGAGGAATCAAGATGCTCAAGTGTGAGATTAAATCTTGGAACCTTTGGATTGTTTTGTTTCCTCTCTAATAGATTGGGATCTCAAGATTGAGAGCAGGGGAAAGCAAGAGAGTGTGGCACGAGTTATAGTGTTTCAACTAGAGGCTCCAACCTTTCTCACGGAGTGAGAGAGGTCTATTTATAAGTGAGCCATAAAAAGAGTTGTTTGATGTGTAATCTCGAGGTCGACGGAACCTCCGTGAGAAACTCACGGGAATTCTGTCAATCACGGGATTGGGCTCCTAACCAAGGGTTGACGGATCTTCCATCACCGGGTTACGGACATTCCATCGAAGTTGGTTTTTTTCTCTCTTTGGTTTCATTTGTGGATTTGGTTTGATCCAAGGCTTAGGGTTACTTGAGCATGTCGATTCCTTTTCATACAAGATTAATTCACCCCTTTTTATAGTACATTTTTCCTAGACTCAAAAAGATTTAAAACTATGCTTGAAATCCTTTTTTGAGCCTTTCTTTTTATTTCATTTTTTAGGGGCTAACAACCTTGCTCATATGATTCTTGTTAACCTTAAAACATGACACACTTGTAAGAATCACTAGAACTTTTATTCATTTGTCATTGCTCACCAAAACCAACTAGAGGATCCTATGTGCATCTTCAGTTATATACACTTGCCTCAGTGTTTGGCCTCTATTTTTTGTAGTCACGGGTAGACACAAGAAAAATCAGGTTCTTTAGGGTGGAAAAATCACCCGTGTTTAAATTCTAGATTTGATTACAGGTAATTATTTTTTCAATAGGTAGTGATGTCTCTTTGAACCTATCTGTGCTGACTTTATGAATCTCATTATTATAAACCAACTAAATCTTTTGAAGACATTCATAGGAATACTGATATAGTTTTATTAGAGCTAACATGTGCCATGACTAAGTTTTTTGAATGCAAAGAAGCAACCTGTTGCTGCTTGAAAAATGGTGAACATACAGAAAAAAAGCAAGGGGGCTTGGGAATCATCAAATTCAGAACACATATTGCTGATGAAAATTCTACGTAAATATTCTATAACAGGCAGGATTTACCATGGGTAAGGCTGCTTTAGAGCAAATATGTTGGCTTTGGGAAATTTCGGAACAGCCTCTATTCTGTTTCCAATGTACTTATACATATAGCACATACATGGGCTCTTGGCCCATGGGCTCTAGCACTCTACTGCACAACACTCCCCCTCAAGATGGGTGATAGATATCTATCATCCCCATCTTGTTACATGCTAATTCACACTCTTTTAACCCTAAACCTTTGGTTAGACAATCTGCCACTTGTTCTCGAGATAATACATGACCCAGCACTATAATACCACTATCTATCTTCTCTTTGATGAAGAAGCGATCAATCTCTACATGTTTTGTCCTGTCGTGTTGAACTGGATTATTGGCAATATTGATAGCAGATTTGTTATCACATTGTAACTTGGAAGGTCCTTTCCTCAACACATTTAACTCGGATAAGAGGTTCCTTACCCATAAGAGTTCGCATAAACCTTGTGACATAGCTCTGTATTCAGCTTCAGCAGTAGATCGAGATACAACAGGTTGTTTCTTGCTTCGCCATGACACCAAATTGCCTCCAACAAACACACAATAGCCCGATGTTGATCTCCTATCATCAAGAGAATTTGCCCAATCTGCATCGCAATACCCCTCAACATTTAGATGACCATTACTCTTGAACAGAAGCCCCTTACCCGGGCTACCCTTTAAATATCGTAGAATACGATAAGCAGCTTCCAAATGTCCACTCCTGGGATCATGCATATATCTACTCACAACACTTACAGCATAAGAGATATCTGGCCTCGTGTGACATAAATAGATAAGTCTTCCGACGAGTCTTTGATAGCTCTCCTTGTTTACTTGATAACCGGATTCAAGTGCATAACTTGTGATTTGAATCAATAGGTGTAAATGCAGGTCGACACCCAAGCATGCCTGTCTCACTGAGTAAATCAAGGACATATTTTCTTTGCGAGAGAACTATGCCCTTTTTGGATCTAGCAATCTCGATACCAAGAAAGTACTTGAGATGACCAAGATCCTTAACCTCAAACTCCTTACTTAGATTTTCCTTTAGATTTTTTATCTCTGGTTCATCATCACCGGTGATGATAATATCATCCACATAGACAGCTAGAACTGTAATTCGACGTCCTGAGTGTCGGTAGAACATTGTATGATCCCCGTTGCATTGTTTGTAGCCCATGCCATACAATGCATGTCTGAATCTATCAAACCATGCCCTTGGAGATTGCTTTAGGCCATATAATGATTTCTTTAGCCTACATACTTTTCCAATGCTCTCGGGTCCACCAAAACCAGGTGGAACCTCCATATACACCTCCTCTTGAAGATCACCATGCAAGAAAGCATTTTTAACATCTAATTGATGCAAGGGCCATCCGAAATTCGCAGCACAAGAGATTAATATTCTTACCGTACTCATCTTAGCAACCGGAGCAAATGTCTCATCATAGTCAATGCCATATGTCCGACTATATCCTCTTGCAACAAGTCTTGCTTTATACCTTTCAACCTTACCTTCAGGATTTTGCTTAACCGTGAAAACCCACTTACAACTGACAGCCTTTTTTCCTGGTGGTAGTTGTGTGAGTACCCAGGTTTCATTTTTTTTAAGAGCACTTAGCTCCTCCAACATAGCCTCAAGCCACTTAGGATCCTTCTTTGCTTCTTTCCAGTCTCTAGGAATTGATACAGATTGTAATGATGTAACAAATGCTCTGTATGTAGGAGACAAAGAGGCATAAGAGACATAGCTGCTAATATCATGTTCAGACCCATACCTTAATGGTGGTACTCCAGCGTTAGTTCGTGCTCGTTTCCGTAATGCAATAGGCAAGTCACATGAAGAGGAGCCTCCAATCTCAGCATCGAGAGATAGATGGTACATCAATAGTACCCGATACCGTCGGTGATGACTGCTCGAGGTCCGATGATGAAATTGTTGGAGGGTCTTCAGATTGTGACCTAAACTTTCTCCTTGTATACACTTTCACTGGACCCTTGTACCGTATGTCATCATTGATCGAGCTATCATTACGAGAACTATCATATAGTCTTGGATCCAACTCACCTGTCATTGTCCCCATTCTTTGCTGAGGAGTGCCAATCACAACCTCCATTTTGCTTGATTGTTGTTCAGTTGAACCATCTTGCACATCTCTATTCTCCCCCTCTCGACCAACTTCATCCCCGTTAGTCGAGTCGGACTCAAACAAGAAGCTTAAATCAGTCTTCTCACCATAGAAAGGCACCGACTCTCTAAATGTGACATCCATGCTTACAAATAGTCTTCGCTCACTAGGACTCCAACACTTGTATCCTTTCTGTCCAGCAGAATACCCCACAAAAATGCACTTTAGAGCACGCGGATCTAACTTTCCCACCGAGGGTCTGTGATCTCTAACAAAACATGTACAACCAAAAACTTTAGGCGGAACCACAAACTTATTCTCACCAAATAGCATTTCACATGGAGTCTTCAGTCCAAGTACCCTCGAAGGAGTACGATTGATGAGGTACGTAGCTGTCAGCACAGCTTCACTCCATAGGAATTTTGGTACATTCATAGTAAACATAAGTGAACGTGCAACCTCCAAAATGTGACGATTTTTCCTTTCAGCAACACCATTTTGAGGAGGTGTGTCCGGACATGAAGTTTGATGCAATATACCATTTGTTGACGAGAAAACCACTAAATTCCTTATTCATGTACTCAGTCCCATTATCTGATCTTAACATTTTGACATGAGCCTTGAATTGATTTTTCACAAGAGCACAAAAATCTTGGAAGCATTTCAACACCTCATATTTATGCTTCATAAGATATACCCACGTCATACGAGAAAAACAATCAATAAAAGTAACAAAATACTTCATTCCGCTAATAGAAGTCACTTGGACATGTCCAAACATCCGAATGTATTAGAGAAAAAGGGGACATAGTTCTGATGCCCCTACTCACATAAGATGTCCTTGTGTGTTTTGCAAACTCACAGGCATCACAAAATAGATTGTTCCTATCCACCCCACACATTACATCAGGAAAGGCTTTGCTTAACTTATCAAAAGAAAGGTGTCCCAATCTACAATGCAAAAGCATCATCGAAGCTTCCTTATCACCCACTTTAGTTGCTAGTACACTACATAATGCATCACTTGTTTCTTCCCGATCCATGTACCATAACCCGCTACGCCTGGTTGCAGTCCCAAGATTCCTCCCAGTTTGTTTTTCCTGAATCAAGCAATTATCCCGGTCAAGTATAACCCGACAATCCAATTGATCAACTAAAGCACTTAATGATACCAAATTGACAGGAAAAGCTGGCACATACAAAACTGATGATAATTTAATAGATGGACTGCATTGAACTGTGCCAACACCTTTGACAGGTTGTTGTGTACCATCAGCAGTTTGTATTGTTTCTCTATGTGTGGGGGATATTTGATGTATGACATAAATTCACTTTGTGTGCCTGTGACATGCTTTGATGCCCCTGAGTCTAAAATCCAATTTAATTTTGATATTTGTTTGGGTATGGATAGGTGGGCATAGTTACCTTCATCTGTGTAGGCAAAGTTGATGAAGTCACCACTGTAGGACTCATGATCTTTATCTCGAGGGCTTTCAATTCTTCCTTTCAATTTTCTTTGCTTTTCATGCTCCATTGATGGAGGCTCACGCTCCTCTTCTTTAGTTGCTGCATTGGCCCTATGGTTACTTCTGCCTCCACTTCCTCTGCCACCTCTAAAAGCACCTCGGCCACTACCTCTTCCTCGTCCATAATTGAACTTGAGTGGTTTAGGACAATCACGAATCAGGTGACTAGTATCACCGCAATTGAAGCACTCTCTAGCCTCTTTAATTTTGTTTGCTGCAAAAACAGGACGGGGTGATGGTGAATCATTTTCCCTCATCACACTTAGCCTCGACTCCTCCTGTGACATCGCAGCTATAGCCTCCTGTAGGCTAGGTAGAGTAGGCTGATGAAACATGGCAGCACGTCTTCCTTCAAACTCTGGATTTAGGCCCCTTAGAAATTGAAGTACCCTTCTTTTTCTATCCACTTCTTCGCCCAAGCTACACATTCAGAGTGCGGTAACTCTATAGGATCATAGTGTTCCAGGTCAGCCCATAGATGCTGCAACTCAGCAACATATTCCCTAACACAACGCTCTCCCTGTTTGATTCCATGAAGGCGATCTTCTGTTTCTACCATTAACATCACATTTCCAGCCCCAGAATATATATTTTCCAAGGCTTTCCATATTTCAGTTGCGCTCATAATTGTATCAACTGTGCTCGCAATGGCTGGAGTCATAGAGTTCAATAGCCATGCAGCGACCAATGAATTAGTAGCATCCCAATCCTTCCATTTATCACTTGATTTGTCTACTGGCTCAACTACGTCCCCATTGACAAATCCTTCAAGTCTCTTTGCTTTCAGCAACCGTAGAGTCCTCCTAGACCAAGCCAAATAATTTTTTATGCCCTCTAATTTCATATCATTAGGCAATAGTTCTAATTTTTGGACCAGTTCCCCTTCTGCCACAACAGCTTTGCTTGAGGAATGTACCTCATCCTTTTTTGCAGTAAGCAATTCAACTAATTTTCCTAAAACCTGCTCAATGCCTTGATTTTCCCCCATGTTTTGTTTCTCTGTTGCAAGCACAAGACTCTGTAACTACAGGCAATAAGATAGACCACAACTCCGGAGCAACCTGTGCCTCAAGCAAAACTTCACCACCTCCAGCAAGTAAACCCCCTCAAACAAAGGTTCTTATCTCTCCCAACAACAGCCAATAGCACACAGGTTGACTAATTCAGGAAGAACAGAGAGCAGCAAACCGAGCACCAGTCTTACTAGCTCCAGATCGCACCACCCAAATAGCTCCCCACAAGCAATACCAGCAATACCAAATCCACACACGCACCACACCTCCACACGGCTAGCCCCTAATCTGAGCACCACAACTATACCATGTGCTGCTCCTCAAATCCTCACTCCACCTTCAACACGAACAGACTCCACACGAACAGGCTCCCTTCCCCTTCGTTCTCCTCCTGTTGGTGCCTCACGCGCACAGCGCGCCACCAGCCAAACGAACCCGATTCCGGCAGCCGCCGTCGAGCACCGCAGCTTCGTTCACCAGGTCGCCGTCGCCGGTCGTCTTGGCTCTGACACCATGTTGGCTTTGGGAAATTTCTGGAACAGCCTCTATTCTGTTTCCAATGTACTTATACATATAGCACATACATGGGCTCTTGGCCCATGGGCTCTAGCACTCTACTGCACAACAAAATATTACTCAACATGATTAGTTGCCTGAAAGAAGGAAAAGGAGAACATATTGGTGAAGGGAATGCTTGAAATTACATGTATTGTATAAAGGGCTCTCATAAGCACATGTTCAAAACGGTGCTACAATGTTATTCTGACATGATACAGGGAATGCCCTGATTATATAACATCAGTTCCTTAACTTTATTCCTATGAAAACATGGGGACATCACAGTACACAAAAATGATCCTCATAGAGCAGCCACTGAATCATTTTCATTTACCGTTATCGGTGGAGGCCATTCAACAGTATAATACTATGTAAGACATTATGCAAAATGTGCAACTCAATAATGACAATGATCCATGGACATATACGTGAGGTTCAAACTTTAGCTCTATGGGAGCTTATAATTCATTACTTTGGTAACAAGACAAGTGCATCCAATATTCAAGTGATTATGGCAATCCTTTCTCCTGAAACACAAGGACCTATAACACCAGAAGTCTCCTAAGGAGGAAGATATATGGCACTAGAATCTCCTAAGGACACCAGAAGTCTCCTAAGGAGGAAGAATATGGCCCTAGAATCTTAAACCTGTGAGCTTTGTATAATTCAGAGGGAAGAAACTCTGAATCATTTATTATTGCACTCGAGCTTTGCAAGAAACTGTTGGGCAACTATTAGAGTCCACCTTAATATAAGAAGATAACCTGTTCAAACCTTTAAATTCATGAAAAAGAAATTGAGTGTCAAATTATATGAAAATAATTATCATAATGTGTATAGCATCTAAACAATGAGAAATGATTGGTTGTTTAGCAACATTGATCCTACAGTACAAGAATGCAAGAGGAGATTCATTAAGGAATTCAACCTGGTATTGAACAGGGTCAGGATTTTTTTCCTCGGATAGAAGAATGACTGAGTTCAATTTCTTGATTTCCTTTGTTTTTTTTGGTACATGTTCTTTTTCCTTTCCTTTCTTGTACAACTACTTTGATTTGGTAATCAAGCACTATCAGCAGGGTTTTCCCTCCTATTTTAGTTGAAAAAACGTTATTCCACCATGTACATCATACTTTGCCAATCTTTCTCCCTGGTGCGGCCTTTGCCAACATACGATCAACTCTTACATTGGAATAAGGTATGTGTGTTAAAAAAAATACTTATACGGGTATGCACGTTTTTATATCCCTACTGTGCAGTAAGAGCAACTCCAAGAGTTTGGCAAAATCAGGTTGGTAAATCCTGTGATTTGCCAACTCCTAAATCCATATGCCAAGTAAAAATAAAGCCCATCTCCAATTGTTTGGTATTAGACTTGGCAAAATGAGAAAAGAAGGCCCACAAGCAATCCGGCCGTTTTATCTGTTTGGACGTCACGTCGAGTATCCCACGTTCAATTGACCTGCGCGACTTGCTTCCTGCCGCCGCCGCCGTCACGTCGTGGATGCAGCTGCCGGCGTGATTCAACTAAACTCAGTCAGGGTCACCTGTCGGTTGACTTGCGCGAGCTGCTCCCTGCTGCCACCGCCGTCCACATCATGTATCCTGCTGCCGGCGTGATCCGATTGAACTGAGTCAAGGCCACCTGCCGGACTGATTCAGGGCCACCGGCCGGTACGTGATCCTGCTGCCGGCGTGATCCAACTTTTACCGGAACCTGCATCGCAAGGGTGAGTACGTGATCTCCTGCGTTCAACCTATTATCATATTTCACTGCGTGATCTAAATGTTCTTAATTTTTGTACTGCCAACTAGGGATTATGCCTTTGAAGAGGTCCCTTGTTCAACGAGAATTGGATGATTCATCATCCGATGACGATGACTACGTGATATTCTCAGCTGCAAAAATTGTGCATACTTATTCCAATGCAAAAAGAAGTCACGGTGGCTCTTACCTTGGCCATAGAGTTCTTTATCGGGATAGAAAAGGCGGCCACGAAAGGATGTTTCAAGATTATTTGGCGGTTAATCCAACATACACCCCTGAATTTTTCCGTCGAAGGTTGTTGTTCTTTCACTTTGGGTTGATTCGTATTATCTGCTGAATTATTGTACGAATGCTTTACATTTAGTTTGTTTTTTTCAGGTACAGGATGTCTAGGCATCTTTTCCTACGCATAATGAATGCTGTTGAAGCACACGATGATTACTTCGTGTAGAAAAGGAATGCGGCCAATGTACTTGGATTGAGTTGCTTCCAAAAAGTCACTGCCGCTTTTCGTATGATTGCTTATGGTATTCCAGCTGATGCAGCCGATGAGTACGTTCGCATTGGCGAAAGTACTGTACTTGAGTCACTACGTAGGTTTGTTACTGCAGTTGTTGATATTTTTGAAGATGAATACCTGAGATATCCCAATGAGACAGACACATCACGCTTATTGGCAATGGGTAAGCGAAGAGGTTTTCCTGGAATGTTAGAGTCCATCGATTGTATGCATTGGGCGTGGAAGAATTGTCCTTATGAAAAACAAGGTCAGTACAAAGGCCATGTGGACAAGCCCACTATCATTTTGGAGGCTGTTGCTTCGCACAATCTTTGGATATGGCATGCCTTCTTTGGAATGCCAGGATCACATAATGACATCAATGTTCTTCACCGTTCTCCTTTATTTGCAAACCTGGCAGAAGGAAGAGCTCCAGAGGTTAACTATACCATTAATGGCCATAATTATACAATGGGTTATTATCTAGCAGATGGTATATATCCCTCGTGGGCTACTTTAGTTAAGTCCATCACTCTTCCTATGGGGAACAAGAGACAATACTTTGCGAGAGCACAAGAATCAGCTAGGAAGGATGTTGAGAGAGCTTTTGGGGTTTTACAATCGAGGTTCGCCATTGTTCGAGGACCTGCTCGCATGTGGGGCACAGAGACACTTGGATTGATCATGAGAGCTTGTGTGATCATGCACAACATGATTGTGGAAGATGAAGGAGTAGTGGACCCCAACGAGCGTTTCGAATACGGGGTGAAAATGTGGAACCTTCTCGTGGCAACAGCACTCGTACACTTGATGAATTTATTAATGCACACAAAAGGATCAGAGACCAAGAAACACATGTGCAGTTGAAAGAAGATCTCATCCAGCACTTATGGAACCATCACCCCGATTTATATTAAATACATAGTATTTTCATTGAACAATACACGATCAGTTTATGTTGTCGATAAAGTGTTATGAACATTTTTGAACAATTTTTATTTTTTTCTGTCAATTTAATCATCTGAGCAATGCAGAAATATTTAGAGTCCTGAAACCTGAATGCAGTTTCAGCGACCAAAATGCAGTTTCAGCGACCAAATTTCAATGGCCAGTACAGGTTCAGTACTTTACAGGTTCACAGGTTCAGTACAGGGTCCTGAAACCTGAATGGCCACCTTCCAGCGACCAAATTTGAGGTTGCACTTCTGCAGTTTTAGCTTGCACTGTCCAACACACATACACACACAGACACATGCTATGCTGCAATTCATCTCTAAATGACAATGAAATAGTTCTCTCAATTTAAATGAAATAGTTCTCTCAACGACAATGCAAATATAGGTTTACTGAATACAAAAAAAAATAGTTTGATTTGCTTAAACGAAATCTCTTGAACTAAAACTAATTTTCCATGCGTCGAGCAATGATCTTCTTCTGCATCATCTCAATGTACTGCAGCTGCAGCGGATCGAGAGACCTCTTGTCCACTAACATTATTTCTTTTTCTTCCTTGATCAATTCGGCTTCAGCTTTTCTTTCTTCAATTGACACACGCTTCTTCTCTAGGTCTAGTGCAGCCTTCTCTACCTCAAGGGAAGCCATAAACCTCTCCTCTTTTGCCTTCTCTTTTTCCTTGTCGAAGGCCTCCTTCTTCGCCCACATCTTGTCCAATGCCTCCATGCAAGCTTCGCCACCTCCTCTCCTGAGTCCTTCTTTTGCTTTCTTTATCCCCTCTGGTCTTTTCCTTGCTTCGGTTTCCTGAGTAACAGCATCTATGTCTGAATCATTATTGGTTGCTTCTACATCATCCCTTGGCCTGGACACCTTGGTGGACTTGTTTTTTTCTTGTTTGCTTGCTTCTCCAGCTCGGCAAGTTCTATCATCTTGGCTTTCCACTTGTCTTCCTCTTTCAATATGTTCCAACAAGGTATAAGAGTAAATGACTTTTTGTCCTTGTCTAATTCCATGTACATCTTGGAAGCTTCAGCAATCTGTATAGGAAATTTGTCAATGTATATATCTTTTTCATTTTAACTAAATTTAAGTAATAGCTTGAACACATATGACATACCTTGTCTTGGATAGTTGTTCCACTTTGATTCCTACGCTCAATCGCGTCATAGCATGAACAAAACTTGTTTACTTGAGCCTGAATTGTTAGCCATCTATGCATAATGGAACTCTCTGTCCTCACAGCTGTAGTTTTTTCTCCTTCTCAAAGAAAGCATGAACTCTACTCCAAAACGTGGAACGAGTTTGATTGGCCCCGTTAATGGGATCTTTGCTAATGTTCAACCAGCCTGAGCATATAACTTCGTCTTCCTTCCAATGAAAATTTTTTGTTCTCTTGGATCCCTTTGTACTGCGACTTGGTTCAACAACATGAGTACTCCGATTGTCTTGTGTGTTCGGAACTGTGAGTTGTTCTGAAGCAGCAACATCACCATCATCTGAATTAAGAAGAATGTCCGATAAGAATCCATCTCCTTCCATCTTAATGAGTCTAAAAAAAAAACATTGAATGTTATATCAACATAAAAGCTGCTGGATACAAAGATAGTCTCATTCTATATCATGGCCTAATTGACATTGCCCATCCAAAGGCCAACAAGGCCAGCCTTCCTACTGACGCTACCCATCCAGATGTTCAGGTCGACAGAGGCAATACAACATATTGATTTACAGGGGAAAAGAGACCGACGTTATTGCTGAAGTAGCTGTAGTAATGACTGACAGTAGAAGAGAATCTTGTTATAAAGATCAATCGATTTATCAATCCATCCATCCACCGTAGTACAATGAGTAAAATGGCAAGCCATGGATCCCAGAGAACATTTTTTTATCCAAGAGCTGTCAAACAATTGAAAGACAGATGAAAAGGCGAGTATGGCGCACCGTGCTTGGCAGCGGAGGAGCGAGTCAGGAGCGAAGCCGGAAGTGGAGCAGAGCAAGAGGAGCAACTTGCCGGTGAGTGAGTGGAGAAGCCCGTAAGATTCTACTGGCGCACCCACAGCAAATCCTGGAGGGGCTGCTGCCCTACCGCCGATAGGGGACTGCTCGCGTTCTTCAACGGGGCCGAGAGCAGAACGCCCAAAGCGTGGCACAGGGCGATGCGGTCGCGCCCAGGACGACACCGGCGGCCAGGAACCAGCACCCAGGCAGCCGCACCCAGGGCGAAGCGGTCGCGCCAGAGCGTCACCGGCGGCCGGGCAATCGTGCCTAGGGCGGCGGCAAACGGCGAGGGAGGAGAAGCCGGAGGCAGGGGAGGAGGAGCGGGAGGGAGGGAGGGACTCACCGGCGGCGTCGAGGATTGCTTCGCCGCGGAGATTTCTTTCGCGGGAAAGGGCCAGCGCCGAGAGTCGCGGAGGGGACGAAGCGCGCGATGCCAAATCGTTTCGCGCGCGCATATATGCGCGTCGAGCGCCAGGTTTTTGCCAAGTTCTCAAAAATGCCAAGTTAATTGGCAAATTGTTGGAGACTATTATTTTTTCATTTGCCAAAAAACAAGGATGCAAAGCTCGGATGCCAAACTCTTGGAGTTGCTCTAACAAAGTACAAGTAACACTACCATGTAGCAAGCCAACGAATTTTTTTAAAATAACGAATCCTTATTAGTCTAAACTTTTTTTAAAAAAACTCATCCCAAACTAATTTTTTAAAGATTTAAATGTTTTGTGTCACGTCATATTGTATGGCGTGATTTTTGAATAAATCACGTCATAAAGAATGGCGTGATTGTGCTCACGTTAGTGTTGACCACCACGTTGGAATCACGTCCGAGGTTGACCCGAATCACATCATCCGTATGGCGTGATTGGGATATCAATCACGCCAAACCATCCGACACCATAGAGACTTAGCTAATTTTCACACGACGCAAACGTAATCGAGTACACCAGAATCACACCATATGATTTGGCATAAGTAGGAGAGGAATCACGACATATGACTTGGTGTGATTCACTCTTGTGCTCTCAAATGTTGCTTACAGCTATCGGTATCATGAAGTTGTAATTTTTTTAAAAAAAAGCTATAAACACTATATACGATATTCGATTTGAATTCCATTTTCACCATTGTGTTCTACGTAACGACACAAACAAAACTAGATCTCGAGTTGCATATGTTTTTTTAGAAAAGATCATAACTTAAATTTTAGTAGTAGTAATTTAGGGGCTAAAAAAATCAAAACATATACAAGTGGGATCTATCTTTGTTCGTATCGTCACGTACAATACAATGTGAAAATAGAATTCGAATCGGACATTGTATGTAGTGTTTATCGAGTTTTTCTATAAAATACAAGATGATGTCGATTGACATCTACTGAAAGTGACACTTCGGAGAGAGAAGAATGAATCACGACAAGTCATATGACGTGATTCCTCTCTCCATCACGCTAAGTTATATGGCTAGATTCAGTTGTACTCGGTTCCATCCACGTCGCGTGAAAAATTACCTAAGTCCCTATCACACCATATGGTTTGACGTGATTGATAGCCCAATAATGCCATATAGTTGCGCGATCGTTCGATCTCGATCGAGTTCGATCGACGTGAACACAATCACATCATTTCATATAGAACATGACATAAAAAATATTTAGATCTTGAAAATTTAGTTTTTTTAAAAAAATTAGATTAATAACGATCATTTTTTTTAAAAAAATATCCAAGCCAACAAAGTCGAGACATGACCTCTTAGTCAGAAAGAAAAAAAAGAAACGTAAAACACCAAACCCGCCACTCTAGCACTGAATGTACTACTTGCCCGTTACGATAGCCGTCAACACGGCCCACGAAAGCCCCCCAGAATGAACATCTCCTAAGGCCTTGTTCGGTTCTTGGAGAATGATGAAATAGGGGCAGGAATCATTCTAGAAGGGGATTGAGTGAATCCGGTTGGTCCACATTGTCCAGCCGGTCCCAACAGATAGGCTTATTTCATTCTGGCTGATTAGCTCCAGCACCTGATTAGTTGTTCGGCAGCAGCTGTTTTATTCCGGCAGGAAGCCATTACAGATCAATAGTAGTAACTATAATTACTGATCACCAAGGAATACATTGAGTTAGCAACTTAATTTCCAATATGAAAGGCATGGTATTTTCAGTCTAATTCGAAATCTCGAAGACAACATAAAAAAGGTGCAGTTTATCCACCTTGAAACTTCAAGCTCCAACATAAAAAAGAACTGCAGTCTGCCTAGATTGCACCTGATTTCACATGGTTTATCTACTTTTAAAATGCTACAGTACAATGACAGAAACAATGCTGTTTTTTGTGATGAGAAGTGAATCAAGTGACTGGGATATGAGATCTTCTTGTGGTCAGGGAAGGGCCTCTCAAACCTGCTTCTAATGTGATCTTCCTCAAGCATGTAAAGCAAATGGTAAATCTGAGATCACTCAAAACAAAATGGAACAAACTAGAGTACAGGAGTTCACTTGTAAGAAAGTAAAGGATAAATACTGCTACTTGCTGCTCTTTGTACCTTGACAAAAGTCTAATCATGAACCAGAGACTACAGATGTAACTACTGAGTCTAAACAAAGACTAGGCATTGCATATGCAAGTAACAACTAAAGCAACAAACTCTCTAGCAGCAGTCATAGTTCAGAAAAAAAGTTATTATGTTATGCTATATTCAAATTTTATCCTAGTTTGGAAAAAGAAGAGAAGGATGAAAATTACAACCCATGTAAAATACCATGAATGTATCCAATTATGAAGCCACCTCAAAGACAATTCAGTAGCTAGTCCTCTCACTTGATACAGAATCCCACGAGGGTGGAGGCTCGTCCTCTGCAATTCTAATTTGTGCTGGGGTAATATGCAAGATGTTGACAGAAAAGAAAGAATTAGTAGCCAAATAAACAAATGCTAGCTGAGATATAATATATAAACTAATGACTATCTCAACAAAATTGAAATGTGATGAGTAAAAGAAAAAGAACACCTAGTTGTTGTCCTGCAAAAAACAGTATGACAAAGCTAGCGAGCACCTCAAATATATATATGGTAACATGGAAAGTGAACCATCGACTAGCCAAAAGTAATTCAGAAGAAATTCTTGCAATATGGTTAACCAAACTATACAATTACTTGTCCATATGTATATCCGAATATACTGTCTTGCTGCTAATAGTTATGTTGTTGCATTGCATTCCATCATGTGTTGGCTACTTAGCTTGGTTTAGGATCATTGCCTATTTTCATACGAGTTGTTGTTAATTTGATGCACACACAATGCTACTCTGATTAAAACAGGGATTATGCAAGAGCACATGCTCTAGCTTCTGAATAACAATGGCAAGCTCAAACATAATTTTTTGTTTCATCAAACACATGTTAGATCATCAAAAAAAAAATCAAGTAAAAGCCAAGCACCAAAACAAAAAAAAAATTAACAACGTCATCGATGGCATGTCTCCTAGCAACACGTGAGCAAACTGATCCAACATCCAGTTATGAAGCTACCTCAAATACATGGCCGCGCATGACCCACCTCGCCATCAGCCTAGTCCGACACAATCCCCTCGCGAACAAGCAAGAACCTCAGTGAGCGACCGATCTAGCAAGACTCACATCAAGATCGAATGACGTATCTAAAGCAGATGTTTACAATCAGGATCCCTGCCGTGTAAGGGGCAGAACAGGGGAAGGAAGACCAAGACGACGTGTTACCGTCCCTGTGTCGTGCAGCCTCTCCGTGGCATTGGTGCAGCTGCGCTGTCGACTTCGGCAAGGCCGCCGTACCTCGCGCCGTCGACTCGTCCTGCGCCGTCGCCTTCGCTCGCGCCGCCGTGCCTAGCTTCTTGCGTCCGTGGAGCCGCCTCGCCAAGTTGTCGTCGACTTCGCCTTGGCCAACGCCGCAGTCTTGCGTCTCATCGCCTTGGCTCACGCCACAGTATTCCGTCTCGCCTCCTTGCGCCGTCGTTTGTGGGAGGGAGAGAAGAGAGATGCAAGGTTACGGAGAGATGAAGAGAACAGTTCCGGATCTCTCTAGGAGAAGTTTAATTCCGGCCACTGGGCCACAAGGAATCGCCGAAATGGGTCCTTTCTCAACCCATCGCCTCATGTGGCCGGGCGGATTAACTGGGAATTAATCCCACATCGTTAATTCATGCGGGGAATCGCGCGCACAAAACAAGCGCCCCCGGATAGCTCAGCGCCGGGCATGGAGCATCTGGCGCCCTGAGTTGAGGATGCGGGAGTTGCTGGGCCCAAAAGGCACGGCCCAAGAACCCGGCCCGCGCCGGTCCTGGATTTGGAATCCGACCGACTGCCCGGTGTTGGTCCTGGATTTGGAATCCGACCACACCATTGGTGGGCGCTGGGTTCTTGCCGCTGAAACTCTTTTTGCTCCTTTTGGCACAGTTCAGCTCCGGTTCTCTTGCATAGTCCACGATTTTTATGGCACAGAACAAGGCAAATACCATTTCACAACTACGCCTAGAGATTCATTTCTAGCAACGATTCAAGGCTTCTGAATTCTGAAAATTACTAGCAGTGTGTCCGTGTGTTGCTACGGACGAACTTATAAAAAAATATAACACAACAATTATAATATTTGACTATCAATCATTTTTACACTCTATTGCACTCATTAGAAAAAATAATATTGCAGTAGTTCAAGGTAGTACCTCTACAAGAACATTTTCCTTTCTCCATCTATATTTTGAGTTTTGACATATACAATGCAAACAAACATTCAAGGCTCAGCTGTGTGGACTGTATTCATCCTACTTCACACTTCATCTTTACAAAAAGGTGTATTAGCCCTAGGGAGATCTAAACTCGAAAATGGTTTACAGAAACTTAAACCAAGAAGAAACAAGGCAAGCACCGACAGTACATTTTTTTAAAAGAAAAAAACCTCATGAGTTCTCGGAAAAGGTTGTTGAAGCACTTGGAGTCATTAAACTTCTTAAATCCTCGATACGTACTTCATGATGACCATACAAGTGCCTAAATCCTTTTGCAACGGGCTTAGAAAAGGATAATATCCATACATATTATTAAACAAATTCATACAATAGCACAATCACCCATTTATGTTTGACTTCTCATAGGATAAAGCCATTCTTCTTTTCATAAGTGAAAGGTATTAGCAGATGACCACATGAGCAGAGTATGTCTTGTTAACCAGCCTTTGTTACATAGAAAACGCAATAGGAAGAATGACTACAGAAGCTACAGAAAATAGAATTTCAATGAAAACATATATTCTTAGGCTTTAGCTCAGCCTCCATGTAGAGTATGTTCGGTCATTGGTTGGCATGTGCCTCCTCTTGCACCACGGTTAAAGTTTGTGACACATTGTGCACCCCTTTCACAAGAACTTTAATGGAGCACCGACCTTGTTGCCCAAATATATCAATAATTTGCAATAAATACTAATAAAATCAAGGATTTTACAGGGCCAATGTGAGTAAAACATACATTAGAACGCACCAAGTTGGTATGGCCGCTACTCACCACCTTCATATTGCCACATTTAGCCTGCATTGAGAAAGACATTTCATATTATGTTAGAAGCAAGAAAATATAGAGGTAGGTGCACACACAGATCAAGGAAGTAAGAAGCAAGAGAGGGATAGTAGAAATCAAGCAATGTACCGGCTAAAATGCGTCCTTTGCTTCAGCTCTCTAACCCGGAGCGAGACCTGATAAAAAAAAAGTAGCAATATAAATTTTGTAAACATCCCTAATCTTAATAGGCAATAATGGAGCTAAACCGAGTAACGATATTTAGAGACAAGGCAATAAAGTGATCTTAGTAGCTCATCGTTCAGCTACTAAAACTATGTTAAAATAGCAGTTTTATATTTAACCTAAACAGTGTAATTGTAACTTGACAGCACAATCCTGATTTTCACTCATAGAAGTTGGACAATTTAGCATGAGTCATTAGCATGAGATGCATATAGATAAATGTATGGAAAGATGCGATACAAATGCCAATAATTGAATAAATTCTTAGAAGAAATTATCGACCAATATTGAAGATTAAAAGGGCATAATGCAAGAAGAAATTTTACTACCTAAAGGCAGTGAACATATCGTTTCGAAAGTCCATGTTCATTTAAGGTATGGTGCTCCAGATTTTTCGCTAGTTGCCGTGATGCGATCACAAACCTTAAAGTGCAAAAGAATAAAACCAAGAACATATTAAATATAACCAAGCACATAGTTTCTTCTTTATTTATCATGCCAAAAGACCACTACAAAATGGAGTCATAACATTAAGATATATTCACTTACATGCTGCAAATGGTTTGTGCGTCATTGTTTGACACCCAGTAGGACCACTTTCAGCAGCAGTGGATTGGTATTTCTGGGCAATTTGCAGCAAATGATTCACCTAAAAAGGTAAAGTCGTGTGCAGAAGATAAGATATCATAGCCATCACAGTTAAAGAATACAAGCAAAAAGATAACATTTCATTAAGCACTATTATGTAATTAAGGAGTGCTTCGAGAAATCATGACCAAAATGTCATATTGATCTTATGGGATTTTGTTCAGCATGTGGAAGTCCAGTAAAGAAACAGAACAGCTATCGGTGAGGGCGGTTGGTGTTATGAAAAGGGCATCTTTCACCTGATTAACCACGATCCAACAAAGTTACCACACAACAAGTATATCTCTCGTTCTCTCAAAAAGAAACACACAATTGCATCTATCGCACAGTCTATCTAGGGTGTCAAGCAGTAACCAACATTACTATATATCTATGCATCTATACATTACCACCTATGATATGGGATGCAAAGCAATAACTAACGAGTACTACAAATATATTCAGTAGACAATCTAATAATGTCAAGTTTGGAGTAAAATTAAAGAGGGAAAGTACTCCACCTGTGGTGCTCTAATGCGAGTCCATCCAAATGGTATCGGGCACATCGGGGAGGATGGTTGTGTCAATGAATGGAGGACGCCTGGAAAGAAAACAATTACAAAGGTAGGATCAAACAAGCTTCGAGGTTGTGATGGCCCTAAGTGGTGGAGAACTCATCTATTTTGAGATGGACATGACAGGTCGGTTGATGGAGGTGGAGAAGCGAGGAAGCGAATGCAAGAGGCTCCGAACCGAACGGGTACGGATCAATGAGGCCGTAGCAAGTGCGATTCGGTGAAATTTTTAGGCTAGGTTCAGTCAAAGCATAATCAAGTCGTCATAGGATGGATAAGCACAACCGACACGATGATAGGCACCACGGCCCGAAGTGCTTCATATTGAAGTAAAAGCCCGACTCCTGCTCCGACCTGCATAAGGAATCACAACTCACCAATCCACCAGGGCTCAAAAAACCCATTAGTGACACTCACTTATGCACCGTCCCCTTGAACTTTTCCTCATCGAGGAACTGCAGGATGAGGAAGACGAGCTCCCCGCCCGGGGATGACATGGTTCCCACGACCCCGGTTTGAACCTCCAGCTCTCAAGACCGAACCGAACCTCGGGCCTTCCCAGCAGAACCCCTCCCAAATCCCCACAAAACCTCCCGCAAACCGCCTCGGGAACCACACCACACACCGGCGACGGGGAAGGAGGATGCGGCCTCGATGGTGGCACGGCGGCCGAGGGTCACAAGCGCGTTGACCGGGATCGCAGGCGTGGCGACGCGGGGCGTCCGGGGTCGCCGACGATGGGGAGGGAGGTTGTGGCCTCGGTGGTGGCGCGGCGGCCGAGGGTCACGGGTCGCAGTGCGGCGGCCGGATTACGGGATGGGAGGTTGCGGGCGCGGCGGCCGGATTACGGGGAGGGAAGTTGCGAGCTGGTGGTGGTGCGGGGAGGGAGGGAGTTACGGGGAGGAGAGTCGTGCGGGGTCGGGTGTGGGGTGCGGATGGCGCGGCTTTTGGGATTTGTTTCGCAGGTGGTGCGGACGTCGCAGTGCCGAACAGAAGGTCGAAGGCGGATGGAAACATTACGAATTTTTAAGTAGTAGAGATCAAACTAAGTAAAAGACCCTTTGCTTTTCCACCCAAAAACTCTGCTCTTCTCTTTCCTTCTCCGGTTGTCCTATTGCTACGAGAGACACTAATGCATACGGAATGCAAATCCAAATTTCACCGCTCCATATGGTTCCGGACCTTTGAGGTTCTATGCATTAACTCTTCTTTTCGGGATAAAGAGAGGGTATGTCGTTCGAGACCACAAAAAGGAAAAAGTTTTGACCGATTCATGATATGTATGTAACCCGGGGATTTGAATGGGTTAGCTTCACATGCCAAAACCAAAGCCAATTCGAATACCACAAAATGGTGCATGCCGTTTTCTCATATGGCATCACCACACAAAAGAAATGCAGATGTAACAAAAAAAAATCTCAGATCTATGCACTCCACGCCTTGAACATGTCTAAACCGTTACTCCCTCCGTTTTAAATTATAAGACGTTTTTGACTTTCGAGATATTATGTTTGACCGCTCGTCTTATTCAAAAATTTTGTGTAAATATACAAATAAATAAGTCATTTACAAAATATATTTAATGATAAAACAAATAATAATCAAATTATTAACATTTGCACAAAATTTTTTAATAAGACGAACGGTCAAACATGAAGTCCGAAAGTCAAAAACGTCTTATAATTTGAAATAGAGGAGTATTTGCCTAGAATCTACCCAATCTTGTCTTCACCTCCTGAACAAAATCCTTCCTTGAAACATCTTCATCTTGGCTCGCTTTAATGTCCTTCAATTTCACAATCCCTTTCTCATTCTCCGCGCCACCATCCATGGGATGCCCGATTGCAAAGCATATTTTATATGGTTCCGCACCCTAGTAGTGAGCTTGAGGGTGTGTTTGGTTGAGCTTTTTCTGACTTTGGCGTTTCAAAAAAGTCGGTAGCCCAACCAAAGGGGTTGGCTACCAACAAAAGCCAAGCCAAAAGCAACTTTTTGCTAGTTCATTTTTGAAAGTAGGTGTGGAGGAGCTTTTTCTAGCTCGGCTTTCACAAGTTCGAAGAAATTACCTACATATGTATATGTATGTATATATATACATGTAATATATATGTTATATTACTTTTATTTATTTCTATACATATATATTATATGAATATTATGTGTTTTCTTTGACTTCGAATATGAGACTCCGATATGCCAGTGGATGAGCAAATCTAAGAGAAGGATATCTTAAATACCATTTGTGGTACCACTTATCATTCTTTGATCATAGTGTGATTTGTTTGTGTTCTACTAATATTAGATTTATTGTTGGTAGGATTATAGTGAAACCAACTGATATAGGATGAATTAGCAAAAAACAAACCATTTGCTGATGCATTAGAGCATTTTAGGAGGAGCAAGGATGGTAATTGTCGGTGCATTATATTTCCATGCCTTACGAATTTGGTTATGTTTTTATAAATATTCCATTTCCAATTCATGCTTAGCATTTTCACCTTGGTTGTTGATTGTTGTTGCCTTTTGATCACACTACCATAATGATATATCACTATTGCTATTTGTAGTTGAGTGGAATGTAAGTTAGAGCTTGCGACACTATTGCTTATAACTTGATGGATTCCAATAGTAGCAAAGGAACTTAAGTTTGACAGGATTAGCCTTCGCTGCTACGACATTCTATAAGTTTAGATACTCGGCAAGTTCAACTTTTGATATGTCAGTCAAATTACAGCTTCATGCCCAAAGAAAATTTCTTGAGTTCTGACTTTAATTTAATGTTTCCTATGAAATTCCTTTTTTTCTTCTTCTGCAGGACTTGAAAAACCCTCATTTTGATAAGATGATGGAAATTCTGAACTCATTTGGGTTCTGCTACTACTACACATCGACATTTGTGCGACCGGTCACACTAGGTTTGCTGAACTATTAACTTGAGGAGCCTTTCCCCTATTGAGTCATAGGCAGTATCTTGCAACCTTGATTTTGGAAGACGTAAAACCCATTTACATATCTTGACCTATAGGCATCTTTAGGTAGAATTAGAGTTCTATAGAAATCCTTTCACCTACTCCTTGGTTTCTTACGTGTAGTAACATGGCTAGGTTGATCTGCGAGTTGCAGGCAGCATCAACCCTAACATTTGACCATCCAAAGTAGGACTCATTCTCTAGAGGATAGCAATGCCTCTTTGCACTGCAGAAGGAGTACTTGCCAACGTATTTAATTGCGCTCACAAGATGTTCATTCATGCTTATTACAATTTTCTTGCATTCCATTGTTTCAGAATTTCAATCATTGAAAATAATCTCTTTTATCTTTCCATTTGATTGAGAGAAAACACTTGAGGGACCAGGTTGTGCAAGAACCCTACAAGTTTCTTTTTCATGGGAGTTGACTAAGTCCAACTCTAGATTGTATATTCCTTGGTCCTTTAAGAGTGATAAAATCGTCTATTGCGATAGATTTGTTAGTACCACCGTACATGTAAGAGGCATAAGAATGTTACATTTTGTTTTAGAAAATATCAATGTTATACTTCCTTGGCATTGTGTTATGAACAAATAGTCTCTTTATTATTAGAAGATATAGTTGTAATTTTTAATTCCTTAACCAACTGGTTGTCATTAGTTGGATTTTTTATTCCATATATGAGCACTTTTTAAACAATTGTCAAACTTTAGTTTTTTTTCTTTTCTTTCCTTAAGTGAATTTTAAATATATCATATGTTTTATATGACCGTTAAAATGCATTTTGATTTGTTTATTCAAATTTTACCGTAGCGTTAGCACGGACAATATACTATGCAAATAAATAACTTACCATGTTAGAGCATGCACAGATTCCTATCTTTCTGCGGCTAAACAATAAAAAGTTGAGAGAGATATGTGAATGTGAATACGTGATGCTCAATGGTACAAAAAGGAGGGATTCAAATAATAGCCATACCGACGTTGTAAGCACCCACGAAAAACCCAAATAAACCATCTGCTTGAGGCTAAAAAGGAAATTATAAGGATGTTTATATGAAATGACGTTGCATATTTCGAAAATAGCATAGCGGGAGGATATATATAATATTATATTCAGTAGTATAAAAGGATCATTATGTTAGAAAGAAATAAAAAGATAAAATATCAAAACCATAATTATTGAAATAAGATAAATCAAGTGTTAGCCATGTTGCCTTTGTGTGAAACAATTCATGTGTTGGAGCCAAATAAATAGCTTGGGCTAGTCCTCAAATGACTACAATTATAAACAAGTATCTTGAAAGGGAAAAAAATCAAACAAAGTTTCACCTTTGAAGTCAAAATAATAGCTTATTTAGTTCATCATCATAAGGCTATTTCTACTAGGGGTTTCATTTTCAATAAACATGGTGCCACCTAAGCACCGAGAGAGAGATGAATTTAAGTCTCTATAATTTTTGAAACTTGAAATACAATGAAACTACTATTGGGAAGACTTTCATTAGCTAAGCAATGAAACACAATTCTATTAAATTCTATAAAACACTTGAATCAAACTATCCATTGAATGAGTAGATTCCCACCCATAAGTCTTTTTGTTGCAAATTCACACCCATCCACTAGATTTTGTTACAAAAACCACCCCGGTATGCACATGCTTAATCAATTTTGTGTATTTTGGTTGATATAAAATCAAAAGTAATACATAAATTAATCAAGCTTAACACTTTTTAAGTTTTAAATGATTGTTTCCTGAAAAAATATTTTTGAACGATTTATAATAATCTAATTTTCATGAATAAGATCTCAAACTCTAGGAACACCGTTTAACCTCTAATTCACTTTTTTCAGATTATGTGAAAGTATGAAAAGTTTATATTTTCAAAATTTGATATCATGGATAGAGGCACCATCAACTACTCTAAATGGATGAAAATGGTTAAATCAATTAAACATGTTTTAATTGGGTTGATTTTTGCAACAAAATCTAGTGGGTGGGTGAGTATTTGCAACAAATTAGCTTATGAGTGAGAAGCTCAAACTCAAGATGACTTATGTGGTGGTTTATGTAAATATGCCATTCATTTACGATTTTAAAACAAAATAGATGATGTGTCATTCTTGAAAACAACAAAATAAAATATTAAATCAATAAGTTCATGAGATAAAATTTAAAATCATGAAAGTTTACTAGTCTATTCCGGTTTTAAGAAATTCTGAACAGTAAAATTCATATATAATTCAAAAGACATGATCTAGCTCACCATTATTCTAAAAAGAAATGGTCTAGGTTGCCATTATTCTAAAAGAAGATCTAGCTCGCCATTCGTTTTTTAAATTACCGAATGGAAATTTCACTAAACCTCAACTACTTAAAAAAAAGAATAACATAGGTGAAACGAAACGAGAAAAAAAAACAAAGGCCGTTCACCAAAAATCCACGAGCTCTACTGGGCGCACGCTACGCCTAGTCTCGAGAGCGGCGGAAACCCACGCACAGCCCCGGAGCCCCCCTTCCCGTTTCGCTTTCCCTGCTCCTCTCTCTTCTCCTCTCCCCTCTCGCGGCCAAGCCAAAGCCATGCCTTCTACTACTACCACTTCCCCCACCACGTCACAACTTGGCCTCCATCCCACCGCCTCCCACCACCGCCTCCTCCCCACCTCCCTCTCCGCTCCGCGAACCCTAACCCTAATCTCGTCGCCGCCCAGGCCGCGGGACCGACCCGGCCGCCGCCTCCGCCTCGCCTGCGGCTTCCTCATCGGCCCCGCGTTCCTCGGCTCCTCGGCCCCTCCTCGCACAGCGCCAGGGGCGCTAGGGTTTTCGCATGGACCCTCGCCGCGTCCCCCGCGTGGCGGGGGCGCCAACGGCAGCGGTGGCGGACTCTCCTACTCCACTCTCTTCAACCTCGAGGTAGTGCTTCCTTCCTGTGTGCCGCTTTCTCTGCGCAAACGGGAGTTTCTCTCTGCGGTTGCTGTGTTGGATTGGTGCGAGACCATGTAGGGGTAATTACGGGCTTTAGAGCACGCTAACGCAGGGTTTTGGGTAATTCCTGCCCGGGAGATGATTCTTCCTTTGTTTGTGGGTGTAATTTTGTAGTGATTTTGGCTTGGAGAATCCCTATCTCGATTCTGGGTACAGAAACTGGGCTATTCATTGACTAATGCAGGTCGCTTGTGACGCTTCTGCAATCGTATGTTATGATGGATCACCCAGAGTTAACTGTTTAGTTGATTGGAGTAACATAACATCACCCATTTGTTCGGCTCGAGTAAGTAAGTTGGTCATGTTGTGGTCTATTTCTAGTTTATCAGTGGTGTGCTGATGCTGATGCTGATGCTGATGCCTCAGCTTGCATCTACCACCTGTTCTTGGGTTCCATATCAAGAGTTGATCAGTCTATGTGTGTTAATTGTCTCGTGAGTGTGACTGTTCCTGTTAGTGCCGTTGTCAGCATTTTCATCATTTCATGCATGGGGAGGAATATCTTTAGGCGCGCTCTTTGCCTAAGTTGTTTCTCAGAGTTCACATTGTTTAGACTTTTGAATTTTGGATGCAGTTTTTTGCTAAGATATAAGTCCTTTGCTATCTGTTGTTATTGTAGTCTGTTTAGTTAGCAGCATGCCAATGTATTGCTATAACTGTTCTAGCATTCTTCAAACTCACATAAGCAGCCTTGGCATCTGCCTCATCTTGTGCAGTAAAAAATTCTTTCATTCTTTGTTTCGAGCCATTTTTCTGTATTAATTTCTGTGTAGTTTTTCATTCCAACTTTTCGGTGGGGCTTATTTTTCTTCCAGATTTCTGATCTTATGATTTGTGTCTCCATGTGAACTTTGATTGATCACGCCAATGCCGATGCTTTGTTCACATCAACTTTTGATAATTTATTACTGTCCTTTTGATATTATTATCGGTTATCTATCATTGATCTGTATAGATGTAGTTTCCTTAGGCCTTATTTCATCTCTTAAGTTTTTCTTTGCTTGCTTAACTTATATTGATATAACATTTTGATGATCGGATTGTACCGGAAATGTTGTTGCAGCCTTTGCTGAACTTTAGGGTTCCCGCACCAGGAGATCTTGCTCGATATGGGAATGGCAGCCCAAACGGTAGTGCAAGCAGTGAAGGTTGGCCTCCTTCGTCTTTTTCTTATTTGAGCTTTATGGTTTATTTAATTCAATGGCGAGTCTTACCTTAAGAGTTTCTTTTGAACCATAGCTAGTTATCAAAATCCATCTTGTCACTCCAATATTAGTGTTAAATTTTCTTTATGTGCACCATTTTACATAGAATTTTTCTTTTAGGTCAAGGATCCTTGTTCGAACAGTACAATGGTACAAATGATGCTTTCCAAGGGCAGCATCGAAAGCGGAAAAGACATCTAGATGGCACTAGTGATGATGATGAGACTGATGTGCACAGTAACCAGATAAGCGAGGAGGAATATCGCACAATGCTAAGTGAACATGTCCCAAAGTGCAGAAGATCAAAGTTTAAGGAGAATGCTTTTGGTTCCGATCCTTCTCATGCAGCAATTCCCCCAACAAAACATAAAAGTGGTGGCAAAAGCACTACAAAGCACATCAGTGATTTTGTGGATTACACAATGTTGGATGAAGTGGAGGCCTCACATGAGTATAATGGGACCGAATGCATACGCAAATATGGTGGTTTTAATAAGACTGTATCATCTCTTGATTCAACCTATTTAGATATGGGGAATAATATACGCTACTTAGTTCCGGAGGGTTACGATAAGTTAGCACCATCCCTTAATCTGCCTGTTTCTTCTGATATATGTGTTGAGGAACATTTCTTGAAGGGTATGCTTGACTTGCGCACTCTAGCAGCAATGCTAGGTACTGATCAAAAGTTTGAGGCAAGTAATCGTAGTGGATTAGCTGAACCTCTGCCACAATATGAATCACTCCAGGAAAGGATCAAGATACATAAATTTTCTCTTCAAGTTACTGAGGATCCCTTTGCAATTCCGGAAGGTGCAGCTGGGAGGATAAGAAGGTTTATTATGTCAGAAGCTGGCAGTTTGCAGGTTCATTATGTTAAAGTCTTGGAAAAAGGAGACACATATGAGGTTAGTTTCTGTTGGTATAACTTTAATGACAATTTTATGTATTCATAATATTTAACAGACATGTTATATTATGAAAAATGCAGATTATTGAGCGTAGCTTACCAAAGAAGCAAATTGCAAAGAAGGAACCTTCTTTAATTGTGAAAGAAGAGTCAGAAAAGATCAACAAACTATGGCAGTCTCTTGCTACTAAAAGTATCCCAAGACATCACAGGAATTTCAATGCTTTGCTGAAGAAACGACAAATAGACGCAAAACGTTTCTCTGATAGTTGTCAACGGGAGGTATTGCACCCTTATAATTTTTATCTGCATGTGCAATTTTTATGTGCTCTAGTTATTGGTTATGCTGAGGCCGGAAGTGAACTGAAGCTCTAATGGATTTGTCTGAAATATCCAGGTCAAGCTTAAAGTAAGCAGGTCACTGAAATTGATGAGGTATGCTGCAGTACGTACCAGGAAGCTGGCTCGGGATATGCTGATATTTTGGAAACGGATAGACAAAGAGCAGGTTTTATATCCCTTAAACTTGCTAAATATCATTTTTCGGATTCTGAATATGTACTTGCTTGATCTATTGAACCGTAACTTAGGCTATCGCCCTCTTCTGACCATTTCTACTATAATTGTGTTGTCTGTTACTTTGTTTCTGTTTTCTCTGATGTTTTTTTTTTAATTCATCTTTCTCTCTTTTCTTTTCTTTTTGTTTATTTTGTTGGTTCAGTCTTTATCCTTCCCCAACTTGCTCGGGACTAAAAGGCTTTATTGTTGTTAGTTTATTATATATTATTTCACTTTGTTCAATTTAGTATGCGGTTACTTCTCTTGTTGTTATATTTAAAACAAAACACTTTTGATTATTGTACTCATTTGTTCTTTTGCCTCTTTCAGTATGAACTGAGGAAAAAAGAAGAAAAGGAAGCCGCTGAGGCTTTAAAGCGTGAAGAGGAGCTACGTGAAGCAAAAAGGCAGCAACAAAGGCTAAACTTTCTGCTGTCACAAACTGAGCTTTATAGTCACTTCATGCAGAACAAGGCTGGTGAATCAGCACCACCTGCTGAGGGATCTGTGTCTGAGGAAGACGAGGAAGAAGATCCCGAGGAAGCTGAATTAAAGAGAGAGGCCTTGAGAGCTGCTCAGCATGCTGTCTCTCAGCAGAAGAGGATGACTAATGCATTTGATAGTGAAGTTGTGAGGCTTCGTCAAACTTCTGACTCTGGTATTCCTGTTGATGATTCTTCTACTATGGACCCTAGCAAGATTGATTTATTACACCCGTAAGTCGCCTTTGAAAAGTTTGGATTAAAGATTGAAGTGAACGAATGAGTTCTCAATAACTGTCTGCTGTTTATCTTGCAGCTCAACAATGCCTGAGACATCATCTGTCAGGACACCAGAGTTATTTAAAGGCGTATTGAAAGAATATCAGTTAAAGGGCCTCCAGTGGCTAGTTAATTGTTATGAACAGGTAGATTGTTAATAGCTGGTGTGCTTTGATAATCTCGAATCAGTGCCGTTGTTAATTTTGCTTCAAATTTTGTTATTCTTTCAGGGGCTAAATGGCATTCTTGCTGATGAGATGGGTCTTGGCAAAACTGTTCAGGCTATGGCATTCTTGTCCCATTTGGCTGAGGTTGGTCTCAGAGGCGAAACTGTTAGGCTATGACATTCCTGTTTATCCTCGAAGTTATCCTTTAGTCAACTCTGTGGCGAATTGTCTTTTGACCCCTTTATACTAGGACATTTGTTATTATTTCTGTTAGTTTTGACTGATTTAGTCTTTATTCTTTTTCTTCCAATTGCCATTTCAGTAATAATCTTTGGGATCTACATGGTATATGCAGGACAAAAACATATGGGGTCCCTTTCTAGTGGTGGCTCCAGCATCTGTTGTAAATAATTGGGCTGAGGAGTTGATTAGATTCTGCCCTGACTTGAAGATTCTTCCGTACTGGGGCCCGGAAAGGCTAATTCTTCGGAAGAACATAAACCCAAAGCGTCTTTATCGGAGGTAAAAATCTGGCTGAGGCATTAATGTATTTATGCAGGGCATTTCTTTAATTGGCCCATAAAGCTATTGTATGAACTTTTCTCTTTTTTCTGCAGAGATGCTAGCTTCCACATTCTTATTACAAACTATCAGATACTTGTGAACGAAGAAAAGCTTTTGAGACGTGTAAAGTGGCAATATATGGTACTGGATGAGGCCCAGGCTATAAAAAGTTCAAGCAGGTGACTACTGACTACTTGTACACATTGCATGCTTTGTTCTTTTCGAGGTCCGTACTTTTGAAATGGAATGCTGTCTTTTTTTTAAAAAAAATGTCCTGAGAATCTTCTATAAAGACACTGTTGGTTCAGAAATTGTGTCATACTTATCTTTTTTGAGCTGCAGCCAGCGCTGGAAGACATTGCTGAGCTTTAATTGTAGAAATCGTTTGCTTCTTACTGGGACACCAATACAGAACAATATGGCTGAGTTATGGGCGCTTCTTCATTTCATCATGCCTACTCTGTTTGACAGCCATGAGCAGTTCAACGAGTGGTTCTCAAAAGGGTACTGTTTTACTCTTAAGAGTTCTATATTTTATTTTGCCCATCTTTTTAGTTGTTGATATGTCTTTGGCCTGCCAGTATTGAGGGCCATGCTGAACATGGAGGAGCTTTGAATGAACATCAGCTTAGTCGACTGGTAGGTCATATGGTCTATGATTTTGTTTATTGAACAGTTGAAGTTTGGTATAATTTTACTCTTTGTAAGTTTAATAATGTGGTCTACATTACTGCAGCATGCTATATTGAAGCCCTTTATGCTCCGTCGGGTTAAGATTGATGTCATCGCTGAAATGACCAAAAAGAAAGAAGAAATTGTTCCCTGCAAATTGAGTTCTCGTCAACAGGTCTTCTATCAAGCCATAAAGAATAAGATATCTCTTAACGAGTTGCTTGATGGGAGTCGGGGCAATCTGAATGATAAGAAGTTACTTAGCCTGATGAATATCGTTATGCAGCTAAGGAAGGTATTAAGCTTGTTCAAAATGTTCCTTGCTGTTCATCAAATGTGTGCTATCCTGTACCCTTTACCTGGTCCCAGCTTATAATAATCGAATGTTCCTTTTCCATATCTCATTTAGGTATGCAATCATCCGGAGTTATTTGAGCGTAATGAGGGAAGTTCCTACTTTTACTTTGCTGATATCCCAAATGCTCTTCTTTCTCCCCCATTCGGGGAGCTGCAAGATGTACATTATGCTGGCAAGAGAAATCCTATAAAGTTTGAGGTATGCGTTCTGTTGTACCTTCTTTTTAGTTGAGCACACAGTTTGCAACCTCTGCATGTTCCTCTATGAGCACAACCAATATATTAATATATTTCTTGCTATCCTCCACAGATTCCTAAGTTAGTTTATGAAGGGATCACCCGTAACATGGAAATTCCTGGAAACTGTTGTGGATTTCGAAGTGGATACATGCACAGGCTATTTAACATATTTCTGCCTACCAACATCCACTATTCAGCCTTTCCGGAAGCTAATTCATCAAACGAGTCAGTAGTATCGTCTGGTGCATTTGGCTTTACACGTTTAACAAGTCTCTCCCCAGTTGAAGCTTCCTTCTTGGCCACTTGTTCATTGTTGGAGAGACTAGTATTCTCAGCATTGCAATGGAATAAGAGTTACGGAGATGAAATTGTGGATGCATTCCTTTATTCAGAAGATTCTGATCTTCAATCCAGTCAGAATGATGTCACAAAAGTTCGTGCTGTTGCTCGATTGTTGCTTTCACCGACAAAGTTCAAGCCCAATTTGTTTAGTAGGAAGATTGGAACTGGCCCAAGTGATAGCCCATATGAAGCTCTATTACTTTCGCATCATGACAGGCTTGCCTCAAACATAAGGCTTCTTCGTTCAGCATATGCCTTCATTCCACCTGCTAGAGCACCACCTGTAAGTTCATTTTTTTCCCATCCTGGGCTATTTTTATGGTACCATTTGTTTCATGAGGTTATCAATATGTATGCAGTCATCTCTGAGTATATTAACTTATGTTGAAAATTTGGATCCTACGTGTAACTTAAAGGTGTCTTTATTGAATCTATGAGTGCTCATTAATACCCTTTTGCCCTACTCTAGATAGACGTGTGGTGCAGTCATCTCTGAGTATATTAACTTATGTTGAAAATTTGGATCATACGTGTAACTTAAAGGTGTCTTTATTGAATCTATGAGTGCTCATTAATACCCTTTTACCCTACTCTAGATAGACGTGTGGTGCGCTGATCGGAATTTCGCCTACAAGTACACCGATGAGATGCATGATCCATGGGCCAAGAAACTGTTCCTGGGATTTGCTCGTACTTCTGAATTCAATGGTCCTAGGCAACCAGTTGGCCTTCATCCTCTGATACAGGAGATGCACACTGAATTGCCCATCCCTGAGCCAGTGCTGCAGTTACCCTATAGGATATTTGGATCCTCTCCGCCTATGAGTAATTTTGATCCAGCTAAGATGCTCACTGTAAGTTTCATTGTGTTCTCTTATTGTTGTTATGCTGTTGCTGTCTTTTTTATTTGTACCTGCCAAATTTCATCACTTGCTTTATAAATGAAAATTAAAATTCACTGTGGGGAACACCCGACAATGCTGCGTTCAAAAAAAATAAGTTCATCATCAGTTTGAGGTATTTTTGGACATGGGGTTAAATTATTTATGATTTACTTTATATTTGGACTATATACTGAATTTTCCTACAGAAAACCCTTCTTACTAACAGGCCTGGGGCTGTTATTTTAATATTTATGGATCTGTGGTTCCCTTTAAACTGCTGTATATTTTATGATAACTTGATCAATTGAAATTTAGAGTAAAGCCTTCGATAAACACTTAAACAGGCTGAAACTAATTTAATTCTTGAAGTGGTACCCTGTTTCTAACATGTTCTTGATAATTTGATAGGATTCTGGGAAGCTCCACACGTTAGATATGCTACTTAGGCGCCTTCGAGCCGAAGGCCATCGTGTGCTCCTTTTCGCTCAGATGACTAAAATGTTGGATATTCTTGAGGTGATACTTGTTAGTTTATGCATGTCCAGTTGAAAAATTATATTCTTGAGGCATTACTTTTTATTTTATGCTTGTCAAGTTGCAGCAAGCTGTAAAACCTGACCAGCATAATGAATTTTATGGTTTGATAATTCGTACTGATAATATTGTTGAATGGAGAAAGTCCATATTACTCCCTTCAAGTATAGCCAAAGTCTGGATAACTCCCTAAACTATTGTTTGGTTCAGTTTACCCACCAAAACAATATTTAGTTCAATTTACCCCTTAATACAACTTGTCTTTTTTGTTTCTCCATACACAAGTGAAATCTTAAGTCAAAATTTCACAGGTGCTAATTGGTATCACAAAGCATGTAAAAAATTATATTATGACTTTGTTTTGTCATTTTTTCATATGTTGAACTTTATGCATTGTTGAATTCAGTGCTAATTATTTTGAACCTCTTCCAATGATGAGCTTTATGTGTTAATTTTTCCAGGATTACATGAATTTCAGAAAATTTAAGTACTTCAGACTTGATGGGTCTTCTGCAATTTCAGATCGTCGTGATATGGTTCGAGATTTCCAGAATAGGTAGGCACATTGCTAGCAGTGAAATACATTATGATGTTATAACACCATTGAAACATGGATGTAACTGATATTTCTCACTTTTTTTTCTGTAGGAATGATATCTTTGTTTTCTTGCTAAGCACAAGAGCAGGGGGCCTTGGTATTAATTTGACTGCTGCTGACACTGTTATTTTTTATGAAATTGATTGGAATCCAACACAGGACCAGCAGGCAATGGATAGGACACACAGGCTTGGTCAAACAAAGGAGGTATATATGAAATTTCAGTTTTTTTTTTTGAAAGGATATGAAATTTCAATTTATGCTTACATTATGTCAGTTAGAAATTCACTCATCACCATTGGTTCCTACATGCCCTTGCCCTGTACCATCCAGTGACATGTGTTAGCCTGCACCAGCTCATGAAGCAACATCTCATGCTTCACTTTTTATTCTCACCTTTCCCACCATCAATTAATGCAACGAGTGCTTGCAGGCTGCAATGAATGTGCCCAGTTGCCCACACACTGCACTAAACCTTCCTCCCCTTCATCCCCACTAAAGCAAAAATCCACTGCACCCAAGTTGAATTACTGAAGGTTTAAGAGTTTATAAGGTCTCTAGGTTTTGTGTTAAAAGTTTAGGGTTTTATCTTTTTATGGTTGAAGATTATTCTGGTATGCTTATTACGGTGAAAACATGACCACTTCAGAGTTTTCCAAGGAGTTCAATTTTTCTAATTTACACTTGTAAAAATCCTGTTTTGGTTCTTTTGGATGGCGAAGACACCTGAAAACTTTGAATGCTAATCCCTGTCTGTTAGATGCATGCACCTTAGCTGCTAATTTGGCCTATATATGGGGTATTTTTAGATGTGTATATCAACCCTTTCGGCATACGAAATAAATAAGTTGCACCTTCGTAACACTACTATAATATGTTGGATCAACTAACCTTTTGTAGCTGAATGCTTGCCACTAGTTTTTGGAACCAAACTTCTGCATTTGTTGTTATTTTGAAAAAAAAATATTGATGCTGCTTCCTTATGTTTTTTTTTTCAAACTTGCAATTGTAGGTGACTGTGTATAGACTTATATGCAAGGACACTATTGAGGAGAAAATATTGCAAAGAGCTAGGCAGAAAAATGCAGTGCAAGAGTTGGTCATGAAGGGAAAACATGTCCAGGATGATCATTTGATGAGACAAGAGGATGTTGTTTCATTACTTATAGACGACGCACAGATTGCACATAAGTTGAAAGAAATATCGATGCAGGTAATTTAGCCGTATCATTTCCATATATCTGAATTTGTACTAGATGCGATCCACTGTCATGGTGTAACAGCTGCGTTAATAAGTTGCAAACATGTAGTGGTATGTGTAGGGGAGTCCTATAATGCCATGATACCGATTCTTCTGGATACATATTAGGGCATGGTGGAGCAGTTCAATTTTCTGATACATTTTTTTGAATATATATTTTTAAACTTCTTGATACATAAATCATATAGCAATGCCTGGGTCGTGACATGATACCGGGAATATGCAGTGACACATCAAGCAATCATGACTAAGGCTAGGAAGAAAATAGTAAACTATATATCATCAGATCATGTACTTCGGTTTTAATTGATGATGTCAGGATAGCAAATTATTTCATTTTGAGCTAAAATATGATGACAGTATTATTTAGGAATTTTTTGTTCATTTTGAACCAAGATATGTTTTAGGACACATGGAGTACCGAGGACAATATTATCTAAATTGAAAGGTAAAACAATCGAATAAATTATATTTTTCGTCCTCCTTTTCATTTTAGGCAAAGGATCGGCTAAAGAAAAGGCGAGCAAAGGCCATCAAGGTTGACAAAGAAGGTGATTTGTTGCTTGAGGATTTGGATGACGCAAATGCTGAAGGTGCAGAACAAGCTAACACAGCCAACAAAAAGGTACATGTGAGAAAATATTTGAGCTAAATTGACTTGCTTGCTTATTTATGATAGGTGCAAGTTACTACTCATGATAGTCATCATGTTTGTTTTTTCAATGCAATTGCTGAAGAGTATTTTTCATCTATTTCTGCATACATACAAATGTTTCCAAAATGAAACAATTCCTGTGTTTGCCACTGTCCTGATATGTCAGTCACAAATGGGCCCACAACCCACATACCATTGAGACATCAGTAGCATATACGGGACGTGAAAGTTAACAGTTGGATGTAAGGAATTACTATAAAAATACTGAGGCAAACTTCGGTATGCAAGCATGAAATTCAGGCTTAAGTACATACAAAAACATTAAAAAAAAGTTTTCGCTAGCCTCCAATTTCTTTTGGTTTTTTGACAGCCTATTTATACTACTTTTCATATTGGTTTATAAGGTTAATTTATTGCACAAGAAAAATACCACAGATTCTAATGTTCAATTTGGACAATTTGATTTGTCTAACTTATTTGACCATGATATCGGTAAGCCATTCTCAGTAAAGTGACCGTTAAATTTTTTTCCAGAAAAAGAGCTCACACAAGAAAGCTGTGAAATCCCATGATAACGACAACCCAGACAAGAATGCAGAGGCTGCTACTGGAGGTGACAACCCTGAGAGTGTTCAGCCAGAAAATGGTCAGACTGCAGAACCGAGACCTAAAAGGTCAAAAAGGCTGATGAAGAGCATAAGTGATGATAAGGAACCAGCTGCTGCCACTGATAATGAGAAACTAGCGGATGAAACAGAAAATCACACATCTCATGATCATGATGATACAGAAGATGTGCAAAACTAGACTCAGGCCTAATCCACCGGCTGGAAAGTTGTCAAACCTAGGATGCTGAATGGCTAGACTAGTGTAACTTAGCCAAGGGTGGGTATCAAAGATTTGTGAAGATCAGGAGTCTTCTACAGGTTGATGGTGGTACGATAGAAGAGTATTTAGTAACTATAGATCTTTCCATTTCGAAGGCTGGGAAATCTGTGACTAACACGTGTAATCTATAATGATGGAAGAAGAGGTTTGAATAAGCTGACGGCAGTCACGTCTTGAAAGTTAAGAGGGACGCATCCTCTAGCTGTTAGTATGCAGCCCTCTGCAGTATTTTGTTGTGCTGGCTCGGGGCATTGTGTACATAAGCATGAAGAAATGATCCATGGCCAGCATATATACAAATAATTTGTGTAAAGATGTAGTTATGTATTGATCATAATTTTTGTGTCGATAACTAAAGAAAGGCGCACGGTAGGAAAAATCTTGTCCGATCATTTGTTACCGTGTCGGCATACCTGCGACTTTTTTTTGGTGTTTACTTTTTAAATAGATATATTTAATGTATGTTCAACTTAACGGATCTCTATATATCAGTGTTTGTCTCATTCGTGTGCATTGTTAACCGGCCATTGAACTGCTGTCCTGCACAGTAAGGTTTGTACAGCCGTCCTAAATGTCATTGGGAAAGATGATTATTTAAAAAAAATTAAGAAACAAGGCGTGTGGCTCCGATTTTTCATTACCTATACCTCAGCAATTAAAATATTGCGGACATCCTAATTCTGTCCTGAGCCTCCTCATCTATTCAGGAAGCTGCCAACTTCTGCACTCCCTCAACAATGGTTGGCTACAACATGACAGCTCAACGAGGACGTCCACCGCTTGCTGCTGAGATCCTTGAGGACATAGGCACGAGCAGCGGCTACACAGGCGAACAACAGGAATACCTCATGCTCATGCAGTCCCGTTTGAATCCGTGAGCTGGCGAGCTGCCACGAGAGAAACTGTGTCACACTTGAAGCATGCGTCGGATAGAGATGAGACATAATTGTAAGAGAAAATTCCCTCTATGACCTTCAAAAAGATGAGGCTTCCTTCTATGGCCTTCAAAAAATCAAACTTTCCTATGAGACCCAATTTCATTTTTGCCTTCCTTCTATGGCCTTGCTGTCAGATTTAGTGCCTAACGGTGTTAAGTCTAGTGTAAAAAGACCATTTTACCCCTGAACGAAATAAACTTATTTTTTTTAAAAATATTCTGTTGGAAGTATTCATTTTCTAGTTCCGGTTCAATTTTTAAACAAGCTGAAACTTTAAAACAAGCTGAAATACATGTTTCCTATTTATACAACAACCAGAAAATGAATACTCCAGCAGAAATTATTTTTTTTAAAAAAATTATTTCGTTCTAGGGGTAAAACAGTCTGTTTACACTATACTTAACACCGTTAGGTACCAAATCTGACGGCAAGGCCATAGAGGGAAGTCAAAAATAAAATTGGGCCTCATAGGGAAGTTTGATTTTTTAGAGGCCGTAGAAGGAAGCCTCATCTTTTTGGAGGCCATAGAGGGAATTTTCTCTAATTGTAACGTGCCGTAATTTTGTAGCCATTACATTCTGAAGTGGGAAATGTTTACATTTATGCCATTACAAAAGATGACATTTATGTGTATGTCATCAAAAACTTTCCAGCTACGTGTGTCATGAGTCAAATTTTTATTACCCCAATGCCATTCTGTCCAACTTCCGTTACATTTTAACTCTGACATGTGGGAGTCATGAATGAAAGTGACCGTTTTGCCTCAGAGCAATTTTACTCTCTTCCCCGAGTCCTCCCGTTCGATCTCCCGTGAACCCTAGCCCTGCCGCCACCGCAGCCGCCAGAGCGCCGCCGGATTCGCGCGCCCAGGCAGGCCGCGCGCCCGCTCCATGAAAGTGCCATTACATTCTGAAGTGGCCAACAGGCCGCTTATTCAGTGTTCGAGCTACAACTACACATGAGCAGGAATCAATTAGCTGTCACAAGCCTATATATGCCACTCTATGAAAGTGCAACATTTAAATTCAGTAAAATAGTAGCTTTCTTGTAAGGCTGATTTCGTCAGACAATTCACTCGGAAAGAACCCACCAGACGACCGAGTCACCTCCATAGTTAAAAAAAACCCGTTCAAACCGTGGTTTTGAAAGTGCAGAAAACCGGTCGATTTATCGAAAAACCAAGCAAAACTCGTTATTGCTACAATGCTTAAGTTTGGTTTTTAGCGAAAACCGACCATACGAAGAAATCGAGTCGGACCGATAACTCCGATTTTCGCGAAAACTACCCTGTTTTCAACGGTTTTGAAACCTATGGTCACCTCCAGTATCTCAAACATGTCATCAATTGTTGGCTTCAAACACCAAATCAGTGCCACAAGATGCAACAACCCAAAAGTTAAGTATGCGCCAGGCAATTACTGAGTAGGAAAAAAATAATGGGAGTAGAAGTTTGATAACTTGTGATTGCGTAAACAACTTCTCAAAAACAGTGCACGTCCACAATAGTGTCATCCAGAGAGCCTAATCAAAGGAGTAGGTGTTTGTAACTTATACAAGAAGACCAGGGTTTCTTCTCACAATCAATATTGTAAACCGGAAATGTTATATAAAGTGAATGAATTACCAAATTTCACTTAGCTGATAGTCCTACCAGTGAATGTTTTGTTATTTTCCCATTGAACACTGATTGAGTCTAAGATTAGCAGTGATTACTTTATATATCACAGGTACAAAATACAATTCCAACAAAATAACCCTCCTGTTTTGCCTCTTGTGCCTTGCAAAAAAGAAACATCAAAGTTTGATAAACTGAATAAAAATGCCACAATTGATTTGCTCAAAATTTGGACATACCATTGGTACTTGTAGCTGTAACTCAGTTTTGTCTGTTGCTTTTTTTTTCTCTCTCCTTCCCATGCAGATCTTGTTCTCTTTGAAGTTCCCGTGCGGACCTCTTTTTTTTCTTGAATTGTGCATTACTCGGTGTGTCATCTGGTGGAGCAACATCAACCTGAATAGCACTTTGATCATCATTTGAATTACTTATGCACGTGCTAATTTTTTCTGCTAGTTGTTGACTGAATAGGTCAATCATGTTGTCCATTAGTGAGGTGCATTCTGGATAGTAAGCTACTCTATGTGCTAAATTCAGAAGTTTTTGAGAGAAATATCTATAGCGACGCGTCGCATCAAACTTTGAATCTTGAATTACACTTCATCCATTCTTGTCTTGTATAGTGCCATTTTGTGCTCGTCATGTCCTTCGCTTTAATATATATTGTGCAGGCAAGATCTTGATATTCATTAAATCAAGAACTTTTAAGGCATGGGCACATAATTCATGAGCTGCTTTTGGACCAATTCAAGAATCATCACTTGTTTCAATTTCAAAAGCTTGTAAATCTGAAATTTCGTTGTGACGTCAAGAAGTGCAATGTTCCCGACAAGTGAAGTTCATCATTGTGTTCCAAATTCAGATCATACACTATATATCCACTCGTCTCTTTATCTCTTACAAGAGCCATACGTACTTCACAGTCTATTCTTGTTTCAACTCGATGATTTTTTACTTGATCATCACTTTTATCTATCTTACGATGACCTTCATTGCCACAAACAAACCTGCAGGATGTGACCTTGCAATCAATCTTACTTAAGTTTGAGTACATTTTCCTAACCTCAAATCCTCTTTGGCTAGCATAGGCTAACTAGAATGACTAGGTTCTCTTTCGGATTTCTGAACTTCATGCCAACATGAGAAACTAAAGAGGGGAAAACATTTTCCCTAAACATGTAAAGAGTGAAAGACGTCAATGTGAAGAAAAGGAAAGTCCAAGTAACTAAATATGCATATTGCAAATAAAACTGATTTGTGTCATGGCTAAATAATCCTAAAATAAAAAGGATAAACATGAACTAGTATTACATACTGATTGGATCCATGCTACTCAGGGTTAGTGTCTTCTTCCATCTTCACGAGGGCTTGTGAATCGGTTTTAGCATTCAAGCATCGCTTTTTTGTTTTATCCTGCTCCCTAAACTGGAGTGCCTTTCTTTCCCTCCAAGAACGGACCGTTACATCCACTTTTTCCCTCTAGAAACTGTGTCGTTCTTTATTTCCCTCCAACCGAGTCTTCCGTCCTATTGTTGGGCTGACTGGGTCATAGTGGGCTGCATGCAAACCAACGAAGCAGTGGACTCCGTTCCTATTACGAAGCGGACGCGGAGCCTACGAAATGGCCGTTGGATGCTGGATCAACGGGCGCATTGCCCACAGCCGTTCGGTAGGCGATCCGGTTTCCTAAGGGTGCGTTTGGTTGAGCGTCAACGAGTGATGGGACAGAGTCATCTATGATATCCTGGATGAGCTCATCCATTATGGTATTTGCTTCGATGGATAGAGTCATCTTGGTTGAAGGGACGAGGATGAGGAGGACAACAATCATTATCTAGTTATATTATTAATTTATTAGTAATAATATATAAAATATTATGTAATATCATATATTAATATTATCTAATTATTATCATCTCTAATCAATTATAACAATTTCTAATTAACACTAATCATACTTAGATTAGTTAATAAACTATTCACCAACTAACATTTTGCACTTATAAATGCTAATTATTTAGTATTATATACTAACTATTCATTTAACACACTAAATCTCACTAATCTTTTACTAATAAGCGTCATCAACAAAGGTGGATGGCTTCGTCCCACCAATTTTGAGGGATGACTTCATCCAAGCATATTGAAGGAATATTCCTCCGAAGGATGACATCTGCTCCTCCTTGACGCTGAAGCAAACACCAGCAAAAGAGGGATATCCTAGGATGACGATGTCCCATCCCTCTTCGTCCCTCCAACCAAACACACCTAAATATGACTATTCTTACCGCTAGCTATGACTATGACACAAGTAGCATTAGCATAGAGAACAGGTAGCAGCAAGAAATGCAAGTAGTGGAAACAGAAGTGTCATTATATTCATGTGCCTCCCTCGAGCTCGGCCTGCAACAAGATTGGATATATATCCCTTAATTGCATTCAACATCTGAATATATATATTACTATTACATTCATTTGTGTTGTGTAGAATCGAGATAACTACTGAGTTCCAAGAGTCCGTTCATGCTTAATCAAGTAGTCCGTTTATGCTTAGTCAAGTCGATGGTGATGGTCGTAGAGCCGCTTCGTTCCAATTCCTTACATACACCAACCAGTGCTTCGGCTTGCTGAAAGAAACTGGCCTTAAGGGATATGAAAATACTCTGGAATCCACACCGCCCATCACTAACAGCTTGCTCGTCCACGACACGCTGACATGACTTTGATCTGATGAATCCAGCAAGCCTGGCAACATTCAAGTTGTCCAGAGCTGCATCTACTTCATCCAGTATGAAGAACGGCGATGGCCTGAAACTGTGAATGGCAAATAGCAAAGCCAGTGCCGCAATAGTCTTCTCCCCACCAGATAATATATTCATATCTTCTCTGATGAAGCGTTTGTTAGGTGGCACAACTGAGTACTTGATTCCATGCAAGAAAGGTTCATCTGGATTTTCTAGATTCAGATATGCTGTTCCTCCAATCAGAGAGGTATGATCACCACTTGTTAACTGCTTATAGGTCTCGTCTACTGCTTTAGATATGTGATCGAAGGCCTCCATGAACAGCTGATACCTCCTTTGCCTCATAGATTTGTATTTTTCAGATACATCTAGCTCTTGTTTCCTGGCTGCTTCAAACTTTTCAGTAACTTCCTTTTCCCTCCTTTGGAGTGCATCATATTGATCCACTGCTTTCAGATTTGGAGCAGTGCGTTTAATCGCAGCCACTAGCTCGCCTGCTCGTTTATTGAACTTAGCCTCATGTTCCTCACGTTCTGATTGACACATATCCTGCATGAAGGTTTGGCTAAGCTGGCTGTAATCAAGGAAAAATGCTTGTGATGAGGATGATCCTGTGTCCATTGGGTCAATCACTTTAGGAAGCTCCAACTGCTCGATTTCACACTTGTCATGAATCTCCCGTTGCCGTGATGTCAGTAGCACCAGTTGTCCCTCTTTTGACTTCACTTGGCGATCCAGCTTTTCCAATGTGGCAGCAACACTACTATTCTGCTCCTTTAGTTTATCAATAAATTCCTCACATTCGTTCGACTTGGATTTCCATTCTTCAGCATCAGCTTTCAATTCTTCTATGAGCTTTGAGATCCGTTCCGCTTCAGCCGTAACACCAGATTCTGTTTCCTGTAAGCCCTTCAGTTCTTGCACCAGGGACTCAATCTTCTTCGTCAACTCAATGATTGGCGCCTGCATGTCTCGCTTTTGCTCATATTCAATCTGATATTTCAGTTTTGCCATTTGATTATTTAGCTTGAGCCTCCTCTCCTGCAGCGCTTGAGCATCCTTTAGTTGCTTTTCTTCGTACTCGCGGATGTTCTTCACACCAACTGAAATGCTAAAATCTCTGCACACCTCGTCCTCAATGGCATTAATTCTGCTCTCGAGACTGCTCATTTCTATTTCCTTTTTAGCGATACGGGCCTCAAGCTCCTTCTGTTCAGGCTCCAAACTCTTAATCTCTTTCCCAATAGTACTCCTTTCAGATTCCTTTGACTGCAGCTTCCCTTTGATAGTGTTCTGTTGAACATTCAAGTAATGCAGCTTTTGCTCGAGCCCAGATATTTTCTCAGATGTGGCAACCTCCCTACTCTGCAACTCTCTGGGGGAAACAAGTTTCGACATCTCAGATTGGTACCGACTTTTCTTCATCTTTAAATCCTCTACCTTATTGCGATCCCATTTCTGTGACCTGGCTTCCATTCCACCACTTGTCCCACCAGTCATGGTGCCACTTCCGGTCAGCAGGACCCCCTCGAGAGTGACAACTCTGTTATTATTCCGTTCACCACTCCAGCTCAAGGCTTTAGCTTCGTTGAGGTCATCACAGACAACTGTATTCCCAACGGCATATAGAACTGCTTTCTCAAAGTAGGGATCAAACTGGATGACGTCAAAAACCAGCCGCGCTGATCCGCCAAGGATTCGCAGCCTCTCTTTTATCGGCACCACGCGGATCGAGTGCAAGGGGATAAAAGTCTGAGGAGCAATGCGCTGCTCCTTCAAGTACTTGATGCACTCGCTTCCTGTCTTCTCGTCTTCCACCACGACAGCATCCATGGATGCCCCCATGGCGACAGTAACAGCAAGCTCGTATTTCTTCTGAGGCAGACTGCAGAGTTCATGCAAACGACCGTGTACTCCAGGGAACATCTTCTTCAGACTAGTGACGGTTTCTTTGAACCGAATGTCGCGCTCACTCTCATGCTTGTCAGCCTTGAGCTCCCGGAGCTGCGCGTCTGCATCGTCAATCTTCTGCCTCAGCCTCTGGTACTTGGATCCTGTGGATTGGCGTTCCTTCACTATCGAGTCAAGTTCGTCGCGTAAGCTTGCCAGCTCACGACCATGCTTCTCAATGGACTCGCTAACTGTCTGGAACCCTGTGCTCAGCTCACATTCTTGTGATACTAGCCCCTCCCTACGGCTCAGCAGCTGCTGCATATTCTCGTCTAAGTTCCTTTTCTCTTCAATAGCAGCACTTAACTTTCTGTCTATGACATCCTTCTCATCCCTCAGCTTTGCAGTCCTCGTCCCTACGGCCTCCTTAACTCTATGGTACTCCTGGAGTTGGCCCTCATCAAACCGCAGTTTTCCATTTTCATCGTTGCATTGCACACTCGTGTCCTCGACTTGTGCTTTGATATCAGCCAGGACACTCTTCAGCCTGTCCATTTCTGCCACTTGCCTGCTTTTATCCTCCTCCTTGTTCTCAATGTCCTTATTGTGGCTTTTGATTTTCTGCTTGAGCCGGGATATTTGTGCCTTCAGCTTAAGATGCTCGGGTTCCTTCTTTTCTAGTTCAGCATTTCTCTTGCCCAATTCCATCTCACATAGTGTGAGTTCCCTGAGGAATTGGCTTCGCTCCTTCTTTCTCCTAGAGAGTTCATTACCAAATGATTCCTTCTCCCCTGCACTTGCTCAAAGGACTGGCTGATCTCTGCCAGCTCAGCCTCGATTCTCTCTCTGTCTCTATCGATTGCGTAGAGCTGCCACAGGGAATGCTCTGTCTGCAAATTTTTTAGATCATGCTGAAGCTGCACATGCCTCTCTGCTTCTTCCTTCTGCACCTTCTTCTGCTTCCTCTCAGTGACAACTGTTCGTCTCTGTTGGTATAGCAGTGCAGTCTCCTCCTCGGCCCTCGACTTCTGCTCCTCCAGCTCGTCGTACTCCCGCCGGAGCTCGTCGGAGCCGGAGATCTTCTCAAGGAGAGCGGTGAGCTCCTTGGGGTTCTTGGAGGCGATGGACTCCACATCGCCCTGGAACACGAGGAAGTTGCGTGCCTTGACCAGGATGCCGAGGGACTTGAGCCTCGCTTCGTACTCCTCCCAGCCAACGACGCGGCCGTCGATGCTGTACTCGCTGCGGCCGTCGCCGGTGATGGTGCGCGCGAGGTGGAGCTCGTCGACGGCGGCGCCGCCCGTCCGGAGGACGAGGCGGACGCAGGCCGTGCGGCCGTTGGTCTCCCTGTCGCTGTCGTCGAGCGCGTAGACGAGGTCGCGGAGCCGCGAGCCACGGAGGTGCAAGGAGCGCACGCCGAGCACGAAGCAGATGGCGTCCATGAGGTTGGACTTGCCGGCGCCGTTGGGGCCGATGATGGCCGTGAAGTCGAAGAAGGGCCCGATCGTATGCTTTCCCTTGTACGACTTGAAGTTCTCCAGCTCCAGCATGTGGATCCGGACGCCACCGCCGCCCGGGCTCCGGTTGCCGTTGCTGCCGCCATCCGGCGCCGCCGCTGCCATCTACAAGAAAAGCAATGTGAATAAGTATACTAAGATGATACAAAAATAAGAAACCAACATATCAGCGTAAATCATTGCAACTAACAACTATCCATATGTTGATGTTTTTCAATTGCATCTTGCATAAGCTTTTTCTGCATATCAAACTTTAGAAATTTTTTCTCAATACATAGTTGCTCTTTATTATATTATAAGAGAGGCTCAAATTTTAAAAGATGGTAGATGATGATATGCCTATACATTCATATTTAGATGGTGTCAACATAATGAGTACTACTTTCTTACTAAATTATTGTCCATCGTTGACTTTTTTTGTTATGTTTGACTATTTGTCTTATTTAAAAAAAGTTTAAAAAATATCATATATTTTGTTGGAATGTGTTTTATCAATAAAGAAACTTGAAATATAGTATATAAGTTTTTGTATTTGATGAATTGTTTTGAATAAGAAGAATGGTCAAACATCACGAAAAAAGTTAATGGCGACAACAGTTTAGTAAAGAGGAGGGAGTATTATACAACCTAGATTTTATTTTTCATAATGAATTATTAAGGCAACCATATTGAAATAAACACGTTGAACCAGATTTTATGTTTAACGATGACATTGCAGTAACTAGAATACACAAAAGAAACGTTCAGTTAAGTGTAATACTTAGTTTGTTTAATAATAAGCAATGCTTGAACTACACTTCTCAATTAATAACTGGCTTATTAGACACTATAATAAATATGCCCTAAAAAGCAGACACTATAATAAATACGTTGAACCCTAATTTAGCAATTGAGGGATAATTAAATAGCACTAAGATTCGTTCTCGATTCTCATACCTTTTGGCAGTTCCTGCACCCTAGCGACGCTTGCTGGCCGATTACAGATCCCGTTGGAGATCGGGAGTAGAGTCGTGTGCGAAGGCACGGGTGCAAACCTAAAGATGAACAAACGATCTGGTCATGGCGTCAGATTGTTATCATGAATCATGATCCATCGTCGCATCGAACAGAGCGTGTTTCTTTGTATTGCCAGCCCTAGTTCTATGCAACGCAGGCGTATTACGACAACAATGCGCTCGTTGATTTGCGAAACTAAGACACCAGTTTAAGTGATCAAGGCGGCTTACCAAGTTCGCTGCGGCGCAGGCTTCTCGTCGGTTCACCAGTCGGCGGCGCGCGGTGAAAACGGAAGACGCGATGGTTTAGTTTGATCGAGCCAGGAAGCGAGGACGGCGAGGGCGTGGTGCGTGATTTATGGGGTGGGCTGGGCTAATTGGGCCAGGTTGTGCCGGTTTTCTAATGTACTCTCTAAAAAAAGAAAAATGAAATAATGGTCTCTCAAAGAAAAGGGTGACTTACTATAATTACTATAAACAGTATACGATGTGATTTTGTACAAGACGACCAGACCCAAAAATAAGTGGAAACTGTTTGATTCTGTGTAAATGCATTTGTGAAAGAGAAACAAGATACTTCACCACAGCTAGGTTCTACAAAATTAGTTCCGTTAAATCTCGAATAGACATAACTTTGTGCGCCTATATTACCTACTAGTCTCCTTAACTGGTCCTTATTTTCTTTATATTTTTTCCGAAGGCAATTAAGGAATGTAACTAAAATTACTCATTCAACCGCTGAACATAAAACTAGAAAAAAAAATTATAAGCAACACGGAAGCAATAACATAGATATAATTCATATAAATACCACACTAAAATTAATAAACCTTCTAGAAAAATAAATGAGAGAATTAAGTAAACATTCCACATCCATATCACACTTGAAGTATTACAAACCACCAAACACGATAGCAAAGACTATTGTAGCATGATTATCATAAGCATTCAAAGTAGAGATGTGTTAAGTGTACCGGTACTCCCAAACCCCCAACAAGCACTCATAGTTGATGCCGTTGGCGGAAGTTGCTCAACTATGTCAAACTATGGCCTTATGTTTTAAGCATTATAAAACATTTTACTTTCTTTAGATATATGTTTGCTCTGCCTCTTGTTCTGTGGTCATTTGATTTTGTGAAGGCTAGTCGCTCCGTAGCAGAATGTGGTTTATGATGTTGTTCAAAGTAGTAGAGCAGGAAGTACCGATGCCTCAGTCAAAAGGAGACAGAGGCAGTACAACAATGACCTTTTATAGTGGCGAGCCAAAACCCACTGTAGGAGTGGGTGAGATGGGCTGCCGCTATGACTTCGAGGCTAAAAATAAACTGCTGTAGCGACTGGTTTCGGGTGGTCCGAATGACCCGCTGCTACAGCTGAAATAGGAAAAAAAAAAGGTGAGACCACGAGGGCTCGCGCACCACCAACGCCCCGGATCTAGCCGCTCATGCCAGCTGGAGGAGAAGCCCCTCCCCGCTAGCCGCCCGCCCCAGGGTCACCGCCGACGTTGGAGATGGATAGTCGCCGACACCAGATTTGGCCACCGAGGAGAGAGAGCCGCCGCCGAGGAGGAGGCCGCCGCTGCCCGCCGGGTAGGAGACCGCCGCCGTCGCAGGGGAGGAAGTCACGTCTTGGAGGAGGCCGCCACCGCCCGTCGCCGTCATCGGAGGAGGATACCGCGTCGTGCGGGAGGCCATCACCATAGTCGGAGGAGGAGGTTACCACCGCCTATGCCGTGGAGGAGGATGTCGCCACCAACGTCGGGGGTGGGGAGTCCGCCGCGTTGCCTAGAGGAGGAAGAGGTGTGAGTTGGAGGAGGAGAGAATGAGCTAGGGTTTGACGGGCAACATGTTTTCATTACGATCTTGACTTATCCTAACGTCGCTATTGAGCCGTCTATAGCGGCGGCTGGTACACATTGTAGCCCTGCCCCTTTGTAACTGCTGTCCGCTTTATCTATTGCAGCTATGCGATTTTGGGAGGCGTGGCTACAGTGACGATTCTTGTAGTGAGGACGCCAGAGACCAGAAACTCAGAATACTCCAAGCAGGAGCGGGCAAATTACCAGCAGATCCTGCTCATGAACTGATTAACCGAACATAAATCTCCTTGTGATATCACAGCAATAGCATGAAAAAGTTCTTTAACTCTGGCTGAGCAATTCCGCTAGAGGTGCAAGATTATGTACATGTAACTATTTTTCACTTTGGATGCATGGGAAGATTATGTACATGATATTCTGTAACTATTTTTCCCTTTGGGTGCATGGAAAGATTATGTACAATATGATAAATAAAGTAACTATTTTAAACTTGTACCGTTTCATCACCAAAGGCCGAAGCATAGTCAAATACTTCCTTCGTTTTTAAATTGTTGAAACTGTTGATTTTTTTCGATTACGTTTGACCGTTCGTCTTATTCAAAATATTTTTTCAAATATATAAAACTATAAGTAGTGTATCAACTTTCTTTAGAGATAAAATGAATCATAATAAAATATTTGATAATTTCTAAACTTTTATTTGTCGTTCCATATTTTTCGAGCTAGCAGCACGTAGTACACAGCGATGAATTCCGGTTCCTTTCGGCGCATGAAACGAACTATGCCGGATTCCATGTCGTCGGCAGCAAGGGACTGGGCGGCTCTGCCCAGGGACGTTCAAACCCCATTCAAGAACACGAGTTTCTTCTCACGTTCAAACATATTATTTGGTCTAGAGAATCCACAGCTCGGATCTCAGAGATAACATTTCAAAACGGGGTACAAATAAAGTGTCGAAATACAAAAGATTAGATATCATGCAGAGGAGGCAATGTTGTTGGTCTCGATAGTAAAGCTAAACATTTATACCACGTAAAAGTGTGCTCATTTTGCTTGAGGGTGTGAGGCAATGAAGTCAACTGCCAGTTTAATAGAGTCAATCTTGTCAGCTTCGCTATCAGGTATCTCAAAACCAAATTCCTCTTCCAAAGCCATGACAACCTCCACTGCGTCCAAACTGTCAAGGCCAAGATCGTTCTTGAAATGGGCATCTGGTGTCACCTACAGTGTCATTGGTGGAAAAACATAATCAGGACATTAGCATAAAATATTTAAGCAAACACAACACGGCTATGGCAACAAAACACCTATCAAAACTCTGAAGCAGTATTCACCTATTTGAGTTGCCAGAATGTGTGAAAATAAATAGGCCTAAGGTTCACAATCATGGTTAGAATTTGCTTCTTAGCAGTTGCAAAACTTCTGCCTAAGCAACTTTTGTCTCACATGCAGAATGCAGTGCACATGATTTCCTTCCCCATCATGCACTAGTACAAATGCTAAACATCACATAGTAAACAAGATTGCCAGACAGCGCAAAACTAGAGCTATTATGCAAGGTTCACAATAGTTACAGACTTATAGTGAATCAGAGCCAAGTTTTGTCTCCATCCTGTTTATATTAACTTATGTAATGCTGTATGATGGCCCTCATTGCTCACACATACCCAATTATGCAATTACCAGGAGTACTATGATATGAACTGGAGCTATGATTAATAGCTTCAGGCAAAAGACAACAATGCACATGTGTTTCTTTTTCTCTGGAACGCGCAGGAGAACTGTGCATCTGTCATATTAAGAAGGAAAGAAAAGGTCCAAAGTAGACCGGTACAAGCCGCTGCAAAGGCGGTTGAGAGGAAACACAGCACTGATACAATCACCTGTGAAAAATGGAAAAATACGACCGACCACAACAGACGCTAGCACTTAAGGCCACAAGTTAACCAACTCTTTACCAAGCTAACAAAATGCACATGTTACTAAGCTGAATTAACCAACTATGCATGTAAATCAGAAGAAGCACATTTCACTGCCCATGTTTATGGTAATATTTTCTTCCACATTTTAGAAGTATTTAAAACCCTGTCCTAATTTATTTTGAAAAACAATTGAGATCGATTTCAGACTACTATCATAACGATTTCATCTATTCACAAATCTGCACAAAAATTTGATGATCGGTTACTGTAAGCTCTAAATCAAAATAAATTTCCAAAAGTCGAAAAATCCTCTAAAATGCATATTTATCTGTTTTAGCTACTATTCACTAACAATACACTCTTTAGTCTGCTACATAGCCACACCACTTGCCAAGAGGAATTAAACATAAATCTGTACAAAACCCACACATTCCTAAATATATCTTGAAAAGATTACAACATACTGTGCACAGAAAACACATGCAAAGAACCAAAATCAGGTCACATGTGAGGAAGAAAAAACGCTCAAAGTAGAAACAGCAGGAAAACAATGTAATTGTGTCACATTCTTGTCTACCTTCAGGTATTTATTCCCCTAGCTTCCCTCCATTTTCATGCACTCAGAACATCCTCGCCGCCCTTAGCTACCAATATCATATCCCCTATCTCTACTTATCAAAGCGACCCTCCATCCCTGTTAGCAATGGCTGGGAACCACGTGATGGAGCTCAACAACACCCACCGGTGGCTCCCATCAGAGATCCTTCAAGATATTGGCATCACTAAAGGTGGTGAGCCGCATGACCTGCCCATCATCAATGAGCTCACATCTCGTCTTGTTGGAGTCCTCAATAACAACACAGAAAAAATACCAATGCCATCATATCCCAAATGTCCGGGCAACCAAATCCTACCAGCACACATTGCCCCAGCAGCCACAGGTCCATTGGCTGGACCATCGGGTTTGTATCCCCAACCCCAACGACAATGGCAATGTACATTTTTTAGCAAAGGCAGAATGCTTCACCAAGCCATTGATCACCTGAGGCTTGCACTGAAGCACAGATCAGTGCATACTGTTTTGCTGCCAGCAATTCAGAGAAGTAGAGGCACTGGGGTTTTCCTACCATGTGCAGAACACCGGATGGCTAGGGATACTAAATCCACATTGACTGGTGCTGCGGACAGGAAGCCATGTAGCAATAAGCAGCTAAGGAAACAAAAGCAACAGCATGAACACCATATGTATGCCGATGAAATGGCCAACACGCCTGATCAGCAGGCACGCAAGACGAATGGAGCAGACTCTAGATCTTCTGATTGCTCAGATGAATTTGGCCTCCCAAAGGCGATAAAATTTCCATATGCTATGCAATGGGGCAATGAGCTATTAATATTAATATATTAAGTGCTCAATTTCTAGTGTTTGAGCAACTGCTACTCAGCTTGTAGGTAGCCATCTACCAAAATTTTCAAGCAAGAGGAGATGCTTACATATAGCTAAATTCATTCCTCATTCAAATCCAAAGAAAACATAAAAGTTTCTGATCATGTTTTGACATTGTACAGCTAAAGCATTTGCCTATACATAGTCAATGCCTAATCGGAAAGGATCTATATAATTCAAAACACAATCTCAACGCAGAGATGCAAAATATCTAAACATCTGATTCTAGATGCAGCCACTTACAAAAATGGTTATCATGTACTTACAGTCTAGGAAATATTCGCAAAATAAGCAAAACGGCCAAAATAGAAATGCAGGTAAAGAACTTATTTATCAAGGTTAGACAGGGTCCTTAAGTACCACTAAAGTCGCAGATTCAACCGTTGAAGAGCCAATGCACGGCAGATATATAAGACCACTAACATAATCACATTTTGCAGAGGAACAAGCATCATAACCTTCTAATGTCATCCAACTGAAACCATCCAAGACTAAACTGAACTCACGGCATAGGAACACCTATCCCAAATGCACAATGCGCATAGATCCGTCCAACCTTCCGGGTTTCATAAAGAGCTAATTCCTCACCCCAAACAAAAGTTCCAGAAATGATAACAATATCTATAAGCGCACACTAAACATATCGAGTGTAGATTTGATCCTATCCAGCATCTCTCGTTCTAGCTAACCACCAAGGAGGGTGGCAGTTGCAAATACCTTGGAGGGGTCGTCGATCTTCTGGAAGTTCTTGACGACCTTGATGATGCGGTCGGTGACCTCACCTTTGTCGAGGAACGACCCCTTCGTCTCATCCGACGACATCCACCGCCGCCCCCACAGGGCTCCCTGCAGTGCCGCCGCCGGCCTGACGGAAGCCGCCGACGGGGCTGCCGGCACGCGGAGGTGTCTCAGAAGCAAGCTCCTAGCCGCTGCTGCCGCCATTAGGGGTGTACGGGCTTGTTCTTAAGCCTCGGCGAGGGAATCGGCCGTGCTGCGGCGGCGGCGAGAGGAGGTGGTGGTAGCGGCTGCTGAGAGAGGTCGTGAAAGAGGTGGTCACGCGAGAGAGAGAGAGCGGAGCAGTGGTGGGTTTAGGCCTTTTCGGTAGACACATCGATGGGCTGCCTGCTCTTGGCCCATAATTGGGCATGAATAGGCCTATGACCGGCCCGTTTCAGAGTTTTTCTGTTTTATTTTTCTTCCTTCACGCATCCTGTGGAGTTTGCTAAAAAAAGAAAAATCCCATTCTGTAGAGTGAAAAAGGGATTTTCAGTATAATATCGGATAAGTATACGGCATAGTAATGTTATTACTTGAAAACTTTGTTTCGTACAGCTGAAATCCTTAAAGATGTACGTAAAAAAGCTCAAACGTGCACATAACTACATATGGGCATGTATAAAGGAGAGCCCATTATGGTCTTTTAGTTACATGTATCCAAATAAAGAGACATAAAACAACTCTAGTCATACAAAGGAGAGACTCCATATGATGTTCTTTTAATAAATGTATATTACTAATGAATGCATGACGTAAGTCGTCTCTTCACATGTACTAACGGTCTTCGAGTTGTCTCTTACATCGGAACACGTGATAGAGATTGTTTCTTCGTCAAGAGACCACCCAACCGTCTCTTCAAAGGTTGAAAGGGCTATTTGCAAAGATAGATTGCCACATCAGCTCAAGAATCCGCTTATTTATTAGCGTTGTACATGCCCTAAAGAAAGATGACTTGATTGTCTGAAGTATTGATTGTGTATACTAGGTCCAAGGCAAGGTCGCTAGTTTAGCAGCCCTAGGTCGTTAGGTGTTGGCAACTTAAACGGCAAATAGTTACCCTGACAGATAAAGTCGAGAAGCAAACAAAGCTGAGCCCATTCGAGCAACTGAAGTCGATTCATAAGTTCATAACTAAAGATGCAACTAGCGGGTCCATTCGAGACCCACTCCACTTGATTCGTGGCTGTTTCTTAGCTGCCAAAATCATTACACAATTTAGTTAAATTAAAAAATGATTTGTTGTATACACTGCTCTTTGTACAACAGGACAGACCGGCTTGTGATTAGGGATGAACATTGCCCATCAACTAACTACAGCTGAGAGGGGTAAATTAGTCATTACTTACGCATCATAATTGGGATGATAGCGACAACTTTATTATCCAAGATGCACTGGGGCCAGGTGGCGGGGAAAAGTGAGGATGGGGTACCATAAAGGCTAGAATTATGAAGGATTAGACTAGATTAGACGGCGATCGGGCTGCTTGTCGCTGGGCCGGCCGCGGCGATGCGCTTGTCTATCCGCGGACCGGCCTCCGCCATGTGCAGGCCGCTCGCTTCGTTGCTGCGTCATGCTTATCGGAGGGGACAGAAGCCAGATAATTAACTAAATCCATGTCTCCGCTTGCTCACGATCTTCCGTGCGCTTTCGGTTTGGGAGTTTCTTAACCACGGGGGTCTATATATACAAGCGCAGATCGCACGTTTAGAAGATGTCAGGTGAAAAGGGCTGAGCCTATCGTTCGAGGGATTTCATGGAGCACGTGCTTCAGTGACCGAGCCGGAAAGACTTTGTTTTCTTTATACCAAAAACTAAGCTGATGGCAGGGCACGACTCGGATTTGATCTAAAACAGGTTTAAGTCCCTTGCTTTGATTTACGAACATGTTCAAAACTTTCTCAGTGACTAACATGAGCGAGCTTCATGAAAACATAATCAGACCGAGATTAAAGGTGTGGTGTATTTGATTGCTAGTCACACTTTATCAAACCTAATAATTGTAGTTAAAGTATGACGGTCGTAAAAAGTTCACGCTTGTGTTAAAGTTTAGTAAGAAGTTCAATCTATGATATGTAAGGTAGTAGTAGAAATTAAGAAAGTTGGTGAATAATAATTATGGTCTTGAATTAAACAGGCACAGTCACCTGAAAGAAGTCTGTGACACGACTAAACTTGTGACATGATGAAGTTTAGGGTGTGTTCGTTTCCTGGGTCTAAACTTTATATCTGTCACATAAAAAAGAATCTTAATATTTATGAGTACTAAATAAAATTTAATTATAAAATAAATTACAGCTCCCTAGACTAATTCACGAGACGAATCCAATGAGGTTAATTAAGTCGTGATTAGAAGACGGTTACTTGTAGCAACACTTTAGCAAAACATAGATTAATTAAGCTCATTAGATTCATCTCGAAAATTAGCATGAATTTCTAAAAAGGTTTTGACATTGGCTTGTGATCGTTGCAGATTTTTGTCTGCAGTTGTTTCTTGCTGGCACTCGTAGCTAGTGCTCGCGCTACAGATCCACAGACTAACAATTGCAGCCAAAAATCGGTTCCGATCGGTGCGATTAAATTGATCGAAATATTCATAAATAGTAATATTCTCTTTGATGTGACAGACTTAAATTTTAGAGGAAGAGAAACGAACGGGGCCTTACCCATGAGACAAACACACCTTAAATGGACTGTATAAAATCCTGGACTTTGGCCGTGTTCGTTTTCAGGTATATAATTTTTAGAGGGGTCAAATCAAAGAGAATTTTATCATTTTGGAGTACTAAATAAAGTCTAATCTCGAAACTAATTGCAGACTCCCTATCTAATTCACGAGACGAATCCAACGAGGGTAATTATGGTGTTATTAGAAGATGTTTACTGTAGCATCATTGTAGCAAAACATAGATTAATTAGGATCATTAGATTCGTCTCGCAAATTGAGGGGATCGTGACATAGGTTTTGTTATTAAATTAATAAAAGATCTTCTTAAATAAGTAAAATTCTCTTTGATGTGACAGATCTTAAATTTTAGAGGACAGAAACGAACATGGCCTTTGCTTTCAAGTCAAATCAAAGTGAACTCAAAGCCAGAGTGGCCGGAACCCGTGATTACGATCTACTGGTACGAACACAAGAGCGCGACGGCTTACCTGTCTTGGGATGGGCACGAACGCGCTCCATCCCACAGCCCGGAAGCTGCCTATCGAGGCGACACGCTTCCATCCGACCCAAGTGCGGCAGCAGGGAAGGCTCGGCTTGGTCGCAGGCCCGGGTATCCTTCCCGTGTTATTCATCCCTCGCCTATAAATGCAGCGCTTGCCGAATCCACTGGCAAGCTCACTAGCTACCGTCCCCCACAGCAGTGGATATTTTCCCTCTCCCCTTTCGACGCCTCCCCGTAGCCGAGACAAAGTGCCGGCCGATCCGTCCGTCGAGGAAGCCAAGCCTTCAAGGTGAGCGCGCCTAGACCTAGCAGTCCGCCCTCTTGCTCGGATCTGTAATCCTCGCAGCCTGTTTCCCCGTAGAATCGTCTCTAGATCTGATTCGACCGGATCTGGTTTCATCTGTCCAGGAAACGAAGGAGCGGAGGACGATGAGCGCCACGGCCGTGTCGACGCTGAACCCGAACGCGCCGCTCTTCATCCCGGCAGCGTTCCTGCAGGTGGAGGACTTCTCGCCGCAGTGGTGGGACCTCGTCACCACCACCGCCTGGTTCCGCGACCACTGGTCCCGCGAGCACTCCCACCTCGACGACATGGCGGAGGTGCTCGACGCCGCCGCCCTCCTCCCCGACGACGACGACCTCTTCGTCGAGGACGAGCCCGTCCCCGCCGTCCCCGCCGAGCCTCTCAAGACCGGTAAGCGATCTAGTCCTCTCCCGACAATTGCTGGTTTTTGTAAGATTCGATTCGATTGCGGTAAGCTCATGTTGTGGTCCTGTGCAGACGCGGTGCTCAAGGCGCTGAACCTGGCCTTCCCCAAGGGTGGTGACGCGCCACGCCTGTTCCGTGAGAAGCCCAGGCACGCCGAGAAGCCGGCGAAGCACGCAGGCAGCCCCAAGGGCGGCGCGCCCCGCGTGATCCACCAGCCTCGCTAGATCAGTCTCGTCCAGATGGGGAACCGAGCCTGGCTGCTGCCCCTCTTGCAGCCATTGCTCCTGTCCCGGCTGCTGCCGTTGCGGTCTGTGTCTTTCTGAATCAAGTCTATGGTATTCCTAGTAATAACAGTGGTAGAAGTGTCCTTTTGTATAGTAAGCAAGTAAAAAATGACCCCAAAAAAGAGAAGAAACGCAACTGCTGTCTTGGTGTTGCTCTCTTTCTTACTACTATGGCCCCGTTCGTTTCCACCCTCTAAAATTTAGATACTGTCACATCAAAGAGAATCTTACTATTTAGTAGTATTTTTATTAATTTAATAACAAAACCTATGTCGCGACCCCCTCTAATTTGCGAGACGAATCTAATGATCCTAATTAATCTATGTTTTGCTACAGTGATGCTACAGTAAACATCTTCTAATAACATTATAATTACCCTCGTTGGATTCGTCTCGTGAATTAGATAGGGGGTCTGCAATTAGTTTCGAGATTAGACTTTATTTAGTACTCCAAAATGATAAAATTCTCTTTGATTTGACCCCTCTAAAAATTAGATAGGGGAAACGAACAGGGCCATATGTTCAGTTCAGTTTAGTGTCTCGAGATGAAACCCACAAAAAAAAAAATGAAAGAGGGTGTAGAGAAGTCTCAGACTCCAGTGTAGGATGAACTTCTGTAAATGTTTGGTATATGCAATGGCAGGCAGTCTAATGTTACGAATAGTCCTACTTGTGCTCCTCTTGTTTATAGTTGCTACGCGCATATGTCAGTTGATTTTCGTCGCTCGCATCCTTTTCATCAACTTAAAAGAGTTTATCCAGCAGCTGTGAGCCGTGACTGAGCTCACAAGGAGGCTTGGTTCTGACCTGAAAACGGTGATCCAGTCATCCAGCTCTTCAGTCTGCCCAGTATCAATCCTCTTCTCTCATCCACTGTCTTTGTTTCAGTTGTTGGAAACAATTGTTTTGCTATCTGTTGATTCATGGGCGTGCCATGAAGTGAGGTCAAGGTAAACACGAGCTGTCATAAAAAAAAACACGAGCGAAGCTATATGCATTCTCAGCAGTCAGCACAATGGCATTGTGACTGACGGTGGGTCGGGTAGGAAAAGTTAAACCAATACTGTAAAGTAACTGTGTTAACACCTGCTAATGTGTCGTACCAGTTCACTAGTCAACATACTGATAAATTTGGAAGAAACAAGAGCACAGGACATGCCAGCTGGGTGCATTTTGCTTCCAGTGATGTGATTCGTGAAAAGGACGTGGCAAATGAAAGCGAAGTGCATCTTATCAAAATTCAAAGGAGAAAAACTGCTGCCATGACGCTTGCAATGCACAATGATAGAGAACCCATAGTCTGCAGCTGGAGGCCTGCTATGTTTTTTTTTGGAGAATTGCATGGTTGCCCCACTTTCCAACCCCAGCTATGATTTTATCCCTCCTTTTTCATCTTTACATGATTGCCCTGTCTATGTGAGTTTGAAACTTCCATTTACCCCTTCTTTTCTCTTCCCTTAACACTGGATAAATTAAAGCAGTAAAAAAATAAAAGAAAACAATTGATGAAGCGGTAAAAGACTCTATTGCCCCTACCTCTCTCATCTCTTTCCTCTTTCGCTTGTTCACCGGAGGAACAAGCGCGGGCTAGCAGGGGCCATGGTTGGCGTACGATTTGGCTGCAGCGGCGGTATGCGTTTCAGTGAAGGCAACAGTGCAAGATTCCGCGGCTGCGGTGCACAGGTGGCGGCACACGATTCGGCATTGTCGACGGCGGCGCGCGATTAGCGGCGGCAGTCCCATTCTACCGCAAGCAGCAGCCCCGTTCTTCAATTACTACTATTCAGTTTTACCTCATCTATGGAGCCTTTTTTTATGGAGTTTTCGATTTGATTTCATCTTTAGACCAGAAGCAAGCAAGGAGGGCAGCCATTTGGCTTGAATTTCTTCGGGAAAGTTTGATGCTAGCACACGTGAGAACAGATCTTTGTCATGGATTGATTCAATCCTCCTTTTAACTTCGTGAGCTCTACTGTACGACTTGTCTAGCTTACTGATGATTAATTCTAGCGTTTCGAATCTGTTATGACTGAATTAGTTAATCTGAGACATTTCTTGCGCTTGATTGGGCCTAGCAAGTGCTACTAATATTTCAAATTAAAGATGAAATGTTGTCAAAATTTAATTAAATTTTATTTAAATTTCAAATCATCCATAAAAGACAATCAAATATTATCCAAATATGTTTGAATTATTGTCGTAACTAACTTGGAATTTAAATATAAATTAAATTGTAACTAAGGGAAATGATGCAAGGGTAAAATCGTCTTTTACTAGCTGATTTAACAATGTTTAGTCATAGTGATGGAATATGGGTAAATCAAACTTTCAGATTCAAAAAACAGGGGCATACATGCAAAGATGAAAAAGAAGAGGGTAAAAATAGAGTTGGGATTGAAAGCAGGGGCAACCATGCAATTGCCCTTTTTTCTGACAGTATGTTTTGCTTAGTTCTATTTTGAAGAAAATGGGCTAGACATAGTGTGACCATGGTTCACATAACCGGTAGAAACCGGTCGGTTATCGCGGACGGTTAACCTAGAAAAATCGACACTGTGTATTGTAGCAATTCGGTTAATCGTGGGTTTTTTAGTTAACCGATCGGTTTTTCGGTTCAAAACTGGACCGGATGTACCGGTTATGTGAAACCTGAGTGACATGATGCCTGCCTGATGAAAGCGATATATGTTGTTCATCGTCCCATCAACACCAGTAATTTCGCAGAAATATATGTTACAAGAATTGTGCAAGAGGCGGGAATGTCGTGAGAATTCCCAAAAATTTCTAATAAATTCACGTACAAAGGTGTTTTTCTGTACAGTAGTACGCGGTGTTTGTGTATCTGTATCGCATTCTGTAGAAAAGGGTATTGATGAAATAAAGGGCTTCTTTTAGGGTACAATCGTAAATTCTTAATTTTAGGATTTTTGTTCACTCAACAAATCGATCACGCGACGTGCACGTGATCTCCCTAACCTAGCTGCCCTTCCCTCCCTCGCAGTCCCCAGCCGCGCATAGCGGCGGCGCTTCCTCCTTCTCTCCCGAGAGAGATAGAGACAGGTAGAGAGAGTAGCGATGGCGTGGGAGGAGGAAGCGATGGAGGAGGAATACGGCGGGGAGATGGATGCCTCGGAATCGGAGGAGGAGGTGGTGGTGGGGCAGATGCCGATGGTGATGGTGCCGAAGCACATCAAGAAACGCTCCCTCAAGAACAAGGCGCTCTCGGTCACCCTCGACGAAAAAGCCCTCAGGTGCCACTTCCTCCTTCGCCTTTCCCCCTTTGCGGAGCACGATTATAGTGGTTATTTTTGTTGTAATTGTGTCGATAGATGCTTTGGGTAATCGTGGTACTCTGGATCGATGGATTTTTATTAATGTCATGTTGGGGATCTTGGTTCGTCAGGGATTTCGTAACTGGGTTTCATAAGAGGAAGAAAAAGAGAAGAAAGGAGGCACAGAAAATATTGCAGGAGAAGGAGAGGAAGAAGAAAATCCAGGAGCGCAAGAGGGTGAGTAACTCCTCTATCACACGCTCAAAATAATACGCTTTCTTTTCTGTAATATCGCTTCATTGAAGATATATTGGCGAGAGAGAATATAATTCCCAGAGAGATTGTTTGGCCATTGAAGTTTTTTTCCAAATCACTTGTGGTCTGTTGAACGGATTGTAGGATCCTTCAAGATTAAGTATTCATTTAGTATTGTTTGATGTTTATGCCATTGAGCAGAATATATAAGAAGAAGAAACTAGGAAGAAAGTAATCTAAAAGGTGTGCTTATTCCATTCATATTGAAATATATAGAATAGAAACACTAGTAATTGATAGACATTGCTAGGCGAGTAGTGACTAAGGGGACTGCTAAGATATGATGAAATGTCAAATGGAAGATGCCTGCAGGGGTTGATTGCTAGGCGGGTAGTGATGAAGGGACTGAAGAAATTAGTGACTAAGGGGAGTAGGGGCAGTGGCGTAGCTAGGATTTTACCATAGGGTATGCCACAAATGTTTTTCCATATATACAATCCAGTCCGGTCGATATATAAATGTTACTATCCATATAGAATTCGGTAAGTAATTTATAAATTACCAAAATAAACATATCAAATGATAAATTCAATACTTGAGTTAAATGTTGCCCACAATATAATAGAAATAGTCCAAATTGTGCACAAAAAAGTTCCACATAAAAGATGATTACGAGCCAACTTCTTGTTTAGCCTGCGCTTTCTAAGTGTCATGAAAGCCTGAATTATATCATCTTCATCCTCTTCAAAGAAAATATCCCGTTTAATGAATGTGACAAGGCAATTATCCAAAAGAGTATCACCCAACTTATTTCTTTTCTCATTTTTGACTAAAGCCAATGCTGAAAATACCCTTTCAACGGTTGCTGTCGCCACTCGTAAATCAGTACCAATTTGAGAAGCAAATAAACCATATACTGTGCTAGTTGTTGGTCGTCGGCGACAGAACACAAGGAGCAGAACAGAGATGACACCGGACGGATGGACGGGCGACGGCCAGCTGGACGGGCCGAAGCCTTGGAATCACGATCGTGATGCAGAATGGATCAAAAGAAACGTCCTACGTGTGCGTTGGATTTGCTGTTTTTTTTTTGCATATCAATTAATGGGCTATATTGCCAACAGGCCAAAATCTACAGGGTATGCCATGGCCCACTGGCATACCCTGTAGCTACACCACTGAGTAGGGGACTGAAGAAATTAGTGACCAAGGGACTACTAAATGTCAAATGGAAGAACTCATATTTGGTCCCCGTATGGTGAGGATCCTGTTTGGGACCCTCTTTTATTCGCTCTAATACCATGAATCACAGATCTTCTGCGTTCTAAAAAATAAAAAATAATAGAAGCCTGAGTAATAGAGGATTTTACCTTTTGTCCACAGAAAAGCACAACTGATTTCACATCTTGTGTTGTTTGCACAATATTTTTTGCCAATAAAATATACTAGCGGCTGCTCTGAAGAACTTAAATGCCACTTTAGGAGGCTTATGCTGTACTGTTATGTTTCCTCACAGCAATCAGTACCATAAACTACACTTCCTTGTCCTGGATGCTCCCTCTTGTTTTTTTTTTCTGACTGTTTATTTTGATCCAGAGAAAAGAAGAGAAAGAGATTGCTATGTATGGTCGAGTACTGTCATCGGACAATGCTGATGGTGATGACTAGATAATGAAGGAATCGACAATGATGGCGATGAAATGGAAGATGCATCTTTGTCTGGTGAGTACATGAACTAGATAAATATGATAATTCTGCCTATGCTACTCCAATCATGCTATATATCAAGTTATCAACAGCTGATTCTGTTAATTCTGTCTAGAAATAAAAACATACGAAGATGGTGGAACCAGAATTACAGTCACCACCAGTGAAATTACTCGTGACGATGATGACTTTGGCCCCAAACCTGTTGGCCCTGTCTCTACTGGCTGCACCAACACGAATCCAAGAGTTTTGTCCAAGAAGAACTCAGTTTAGGTGTAAAGAAGAAGCCGCAGAAGAGAACATTCAAGAACAAAAGCAAGTCGAAAAAGGGTGACAAGAAGCGAGGCGCTGCAAAGGGTAAAAAGAAGAACAAAGGAAGGAAGTAGGATTTCAGTCTGTAGAGAACTGTATGGCCGACTGGCTGTGCCTAACCTCACTGACTTGATCTGGAGTCGTTTGCTTTGCCGTGATGCTGATGATCATCTATATTAGGCAGATATGCAAGTTCTTGAATTTCTAGTTTGGCTGGGCCTCATGTTTCTTGGAAGAAACGCTGTGTTATTTTGCTCATGTATAAGCAAAGATATGCTTGTGATAGGTTCGATCCTCAGGGCTAATCTTCTGTATTGTTCTCAAAAGGCTGGTGCAATCTGTTTGAGAATATCATCTGCATTGATTTTCTGCTTTGTTTGCCGATATGTTGATTCTCCTCAGGGTACAGGGACGATCCGTGCTAGTCTCGCCAAAACGCAGTGGCGTGGTGGGCACTCGTCCCAGATTACACCATCTCAGGGGATCAGCAAATGATCCGGGCAAATGGCATGGACGCATGGTCTCTCTGGGCGGCGTCCGTGGCCAAGGGCCGGCCGAGCTTGCTTGGTGGGTGCCGTGCCGGCATTTTTTCTTTTTCTAAAACGAGTCTGTCCGGTTTGACTCGGACGTGCGTAACTGCCGCGCCACTTCTCTTCCTCTCCCTTCTTCCCCCACCCCCGCCCGGAAATGGCGCGCCACCTCTTCCCCACTTCGCCTCGATCCAGCACCCATCTCTTCCCTTCTTTCTCCGTTACTCCACTCCGCACCCCCTTTACCCGACCACCGATCGAATCCCGCCCGGACTCGTCGCCGTCTCGACCTCATACCATCCGCCAAGGGATTGATGACGCGACGACAGAGCGGTGGCGGCGAGCGCAGAGAGGAAAGAAGATAGAAGCGGAAGACGATGGTTGGTCTCGTTCAGCTGCTGGTGGCGTTCGTCGTCGCCTGGGAGGCCATCGAGCTCGTCCTCCGCCACGGGCTTCTCCTTGTCGCCCTCAAGCTCGCCGTCGTCGCGGCCCTAGCCGCCGCCGCCGGATGTGTCTCCATCCTGTACGTTTGCCTGGCTTTCCTTGTAATCCTCATCGAACGGATCCATTCGTTACTCAATGCTACGCCGCCGTGTTTCTCGCTTCTTGGAGCTGGATCGCTTATTAACTATTTCAATGTTTTATTTGTATAAACCCAATCGCAGCTTCCTCGCGAGGGCTGTGGCCTGGGTACTCCGTCGTGCGGCCAAGATTTCCATCGGGTGCCGCTCCTATGGCTTCTTTTATCTTAGGGACATCACCATTTCATCCCCAAAGGTACACTACCTGCAAGTCTACCATGTCGCATCTCTTCTCCTCGCCGTCGGCAATGCCAGCTTTATACACGTAATCAAATCACGTGCATTGTTGGATTTCAGGGTGCTGTCGACTCCATTTGTGTTGGTGAAATCAGACTTGGCCTGCGGAGGCCACTCAATCAATTTGGATTTACTGTACTAACCCACGGCCCAATCTTGCAACTACAAATATCTGATTTGGACATCGTGCTCAGGCAGCCTGTGAAATCTGCAAACAAAAAGAAACCTTCCTCTCGCAAGTCGACCTCAAGCTCATCATCCAAATTGAAAGGAAAAAACAAAGGAAAATCAAGGTGGCGGCTTATAACAAGCGTGGCCAGCGTATTATCATTATCCATAGTGGAGCTGAGGCTTAAGGTCAGCTTTCTCATAAAAAAGTTAAACTCCATTGATAAAGTTTTATGGAATGATGATTTTCTCTCCTAAGAATTTATTAAAAAAACAACAAAAAAATCCCTTTGACTTTTATATGCTGATTAATTGATACATTGAATGCAATCACTATTTTCCATCTTATTTTCAGCTTGTGTATGAAAGCTATGTCGAAGGAATGTAATTTGTTACCATGGATGGTCACATGTTTTTGGGTGCATTATATATTTCCTCAGAATTATTCTGAAACCATTTTCCTCTTCATTAATGAAAATTGCATATGGATGTATGGCGTATTTATTAAACTACGGTCTCAAAGGCTTGGATATGGTAGTTTTTTTGTGTCAGTTCTTTTGCTAGCAGAACAGATGTGCGCTAGTACTGGTTCAGTCTAGGTGCCTCCAGTATGATATACTAATCTAAATAGCTTAATGAATTTTCTGTATGTGCTTTACTAATTATATTAGAAGCTTAGCAATTCAACCAAAACCATCTTTGCATTTGTTTGACAAGGTCTTCCATATGCATCATTGTATGGATTTTTGTTTCCAAGATGTGGTGTTTTTATACTTCTAATGCTCATTCTCTGCCCTGTTTTCAGCTTTGATAATTTTGTATTCACTTTTGCAGGCTCCAAAAGCTGCCCTTGGCATCAAGGACCTAAAGATTGATTTATCTAAAACTGGAGGATTGGATCCAGTTCTCAATGTTCAAATAAATATCATACCTTTATTTGTGCAAGTACTTGAATCAGACAGCATTGACAACCATACATCAGTATTCAATAAGTTGGATTGGTGGACCACTGGACAATATTGTTCAGCCATGGATACTTCTGACTGTAGCTCTTTTTTGTTTGAGGATATAGCGCTCTCTTGTGACCTTCACCAGAGGTACCGCTTGGATTAAAAGCCTTGCAAACAACTCAAATCAATGTACATTGAAAAAACTGTTTTTGCAAACAACTCAAATCAATGTACATTGAATTACAAAAAATGCAAATTAGCTCACAGCACAGTGGTTGTGGGTCTGGTTTAAGAAGGTTACCTGCTGGTTCCTGGCCAGCATGTTGGACCGACTTGTGGTGGACGGGCCAAAGCACCAGTTAAAGGCCCGAACTATAGTGCCGGCATCCCATGTATGAGCGGCCAGCTTTTGTGACCTATTTCTCGGCCAGTTTCCGATTGAGATCTTCCTAGTGAAATATCGTGGGGGCCCTCTTTCCCACTGGCTAAGTTTTTGAATTACATAAACATGCGAGGTCATTTTGATAAAGAAAACGAGGGACAAACATGCCAATATTGTCCCTATTTTATGCTCCTTCGTTCAATCATGTAACATATACATGAGGCTCTTGCGATATTATTCATAGTTGACCGAGTAGTGTTACCTTCCAGCTTTTCAGTAGAAGTTGAAGAGGTTTTGTTTTATGAATTGCATATCTCCATACATTCGGTGATTTACTCACACCATACATTTGTGAAGATGCCTCAAAGGAGATATATATTGTTCTTCCTACCAAGTAGGCCGTAAAAAGACTTTACTTGGCCCGGCTTATTTATTTTAAATCAAACCCTTTTTCCTTATCCCCGTTACTGTTTATAATTCCCTGAGATTTTATTCAATTCCATGGACTTTCACTGTTAAAAATTGATTTTTCGTAATAATGTTATTTAGGGATAATGGAGTTAGGGTAAAGAATTTGGACTTTTTGTCTGGTCCCATTGTTGTGAACCTGGAAGAAAAAATATTCACCAAGAAGAAGCAGCCTGCCTCGAACATTGCTGACCAAAAAGACGAACTTTCTGTTGATAACAAACCGGCTGCTAGATCTGAAGGGAGCAAACTTGCATCATTGAATAAGAAGATCGATTTGTTTCCTGAAAAGGTTGTATGAATTCCCCATTGTACCATTGATACTTATTATCTTTTCTTATGCAGCCTCCATTTATAGCTTATTTATTAGGTTGTTCCTGCTTATTTTTTCAATTTAACAGTAGTCATAATATAGTTTTTATGTATATTTACTGATGTTGCATTGCAGTGAGCTAAGATAAATTAATGCATGTTGTGTAATATGAGAATTGAGAACTAGAAGTGTAACTGATACCGTCGTATTATGGGTACTCTGGAGATTGTGGGACTAAAGCATTCCATTGTCTTCATTGGTCTTTGAAATTATTGCTGTGATATTTAACTTAAGATTGGGTGTTGGATCACTATTCACTAAAATGTAGTTTTCTTTGGAAGGTTAGCTTCAATATGTCCAAACTGGATCTGAAGTTTTTGCCAAAAGATCATGGCCTCTCAGTCAACAACGAAATTGGTAGCATATCCTTGAGACTTATGAAATTACAACCACACAATGACTTCGGAGAGGCAGGAACACATCTTCGGTTGGAAACTGATATAACAGAGATTCATGTATGTTTTTGTATATTTCATATAGGTCATATAAACTTTCCTATTTGGCGCATTTCATAATTGTTTGGCTTTCCAGCTTCTTATGGATGGTGCAACTTCTGTATTAGAGGTTGTAAAAGTTGCAACAATTGTTTCGGCTAACATTCCTACAGAGGTGATGTCTTATCTCTCTCATTATTATTTAGTGCTCTCTCTCTCTCTCTCTGAGGTGCTGTGCTTTCTACTGTTGTTGGTTCCTGTAGCATTTCTGTTCTTTTTTTTAGTTCAAACTTTTGGCATTTTTTTGGAGAATACTGGTCCTACACACAATAAGAAGTCCATTGCAGTACTTAATTTTTGCTTGACTTGGTCGGGACAGTACAAAAGTTAGACCTAAACTAAAACCATCCAAACAGTACAAAAGTTAGACCTAAAACCATCCAGACAGTACAAAAGTTAGACCTAAAACTACTATCTACTGATTCCACTAGAAGTGGACCTTTCCAAATCATCAGATGTAGCAATGCCCCCTATTTTTTGTTTTTCCAGTGTTGCTTTTTTATGCTCAATGTGTACATGAATGAAACAGAGTATTAAAAATGGGCAGTCAAGAGGGAAAGCCCTCGAACCCCTGATAGCATCTCTCTTCACCAGCCACTATTATCTATTCTATGAGCTGCTTTGTTTGCATTGCACCCTGTACATAACGGGTGAAATATTCTTATGCTTCGCCAGCTTAATGATATCACTCCTGAATTTATACTATCACCTTGCCAATATTATTTTTTAAAGGGAACCTTTTACCAATATGATTTTTTGCAAGTAGCTATATGGATCAATACTTCATTTCTAGATTGAATCTATTTGATCAGGGTGATCTCCTTTTCATGTTAGAGCTTTCTAATTTTCTTGTTTTATAATTTCTTTGGGATTTCCTATCTGTAATGTGAAGTATTGATACGTTTCATGTCCCTGTTTATGTGAATATGCCTTTCACTTTTACAATTTTTTTCGTGTATAATTTCTTCTATAGCAAATTGTGCGTGCTGATGTGTTGTCTTCTCTCAGCCAGCAAAACCAATTCAAGCTGAAGTGGATGTCAAAATTAGTGGGGTCCAATGCAATCTCATTATAAGCAGAATTAAGCCACTGATTAGAGTTAACTCAGATAAAAAGAAGCCCGTTGTTCTTCGTGAGAATGCTCAACAAGAGAAGGCACCAAAAGAAAAAATAGCATTGGTCTGGGCATGTACACTATCAGTGCCGGAGTTGACTATTGTGCTTTACAGTCTTGATGACTTACCACTTTACAATGTAAGTACTTTATTGTGTTTTGTGTTGTACTGTTCTGTCCTCATCTGGACTTTTAGATGTATGTATTGTATTACTCTTCTGTTTACAACTCCACACTACTAAAACCCACACAATCATATTGTTAGCATTCACGTGCTAAATACTACAGAAAAAAGGGTGTTTAGAGGAGAGTGTACTTCGTGGGGGAATATTATCTCGGCTGAAAGAGAGATAAATACTTGAATTCATATCTTCTGAGCAATAACACATACAATAGTCTTCCTCAAATAGATGTCACTCAACCTTTTCAACTAAAAAATAAGATTTCTACCAATGGCCATGACCATATAACCAAGGTTTGGAGACACGATATTAATTTAGTTGCAGTGATAATCAAGTCGTACAATAACAACAGGGATTGATTTTGAAGTGTTGCTAGACTTCAAAGTGCCCTGCACTAGCAATGACTGGAGCTCTCATTGAAATGTCATGATACTACATTACAGTTTCATCATGAGAAATGTGAATCATTTCAGCATAGTTTAGCTTGTTATTTCAGCAGTCACCACATTTGAAAATATTGTTGTGATATGGCAAGTTTTCCCTCTATTAAGAATAAATTTGAGTGTTATTAAATTGCCCGAAGTAATTTTCACTGTTCATTTGCTCAATCCTCATGGAAACCATTTGCCAGATCAGTTTTCTTTATATTCATGAGTACCGCATCTATTAGAGAACCTTATTGATGCACTTTCCTACGTTTCTTTATCCAATAGAAAACATGCCAGCCACATCTGTATTTTACTCCATTCCAAATTCTGCTGTCAAATTTTTTGACACTAAGTTTTGATGTGATGTTGGTAGATAATATTGTATTTGAGAGCAGTATATCTCAAGATATTGTATTTGAAAACATGTAAATATTATTGATACGTTTTGATGTGATACTGGTAGATGACGAATTCCTTAGAATTGGAAATTTCTGGTGCCAGGTGCCTGTCCCATAGTCCCGTTTCGAACTTTCATGACTATCCACTTGTCTCCTTGATGAGATGCTTTCTGCTTGCTAGTGCGAAGGATTAACACCAAGAGTTTTTTTGTAAATACCTTGTTGAAATGGCTAGAAGCTTCTTGCATGTATCCAAATGATTTAGTATGTCAAATTAACATATTTTCTTTCTTTAATTAAATGTTAATCTCACTCTGTAAACACTATGCAGTGCCTTTTGCAATCTACTCATGTCTCTGCAAGTAAGCTGGCAAATCGTGGAACTCAAGTGCATGCCAAGCTCAGTGAATTAAAGTTTCTTGTTGCTGGCAAACACCAACAGTTGATGAAAGAAAGCATTTCAAGCACTTTACTGTGCATTAGCCATTCATCTCTTGATTTGGAACAAAATGATTCAGGCAAAGATAACAGTCAAGATAATGCTAAATCTGCTATTTCTGTTAAGATATCTGGAATCATAATGTACTTCTGTTTCTACTATCTTGAGTTACTTTGTACAACTGCTATGTCCTACAAGGTATTTTTGAAAAGCATTTCTCCCCCTAAGAAACGACCTGTCCAGGAGACTAATTGCCAGAAATCTACCAAGAAAGCTAAAGGAGCACAACTACTCAAGATCAATGTTTCAAAGTGTTGTATTGTGTATGATGGTGACATGAGGCTGGAAGATATGAGTATAGCAGATCCAAAGCGTGTAAATTTTGGTTCTCAGGGTGGTCGTGTTGTAATCATCGATGATGCTAATGGTGGCCCAAGGATGGCCTATGTGAATTCAACCAGCCTTCCAGATCATAAGAATGTTAACTTCTCCACTTCCCTTGAGATTTATCAGATTGGGGTATCTCTGAACAAGGAAAAGCATTCAACGCAGGTTGAATTTGAGAACTTCAGATTGACACATAAAGAGGATCAGTTTGACAGTAAACCTGCAGAGGAGGTGAAGCTATTTGATGTACGCAAAGCCAAGTTTGTCCAGCGTTCTGGTGGGCAAAATGACACTGCAACCTGCTCTCTTATCAACGTGACTGACATTGCAATCAGATATGAGCCTGATCCCTGTTTGGAATTGCTTGAAGTAGCTACAAGACTTAAATCTGTTCTGCATCGGATCAAACTCCAGAATTCAGTTGTTGAGGTAAAAGACGAGACAATGAACTTGGATATCCCGGCCAAAAAGAATCACATGCAGACCATGGCCAACAAGAAAAAACACAAAAGAAACGAGAATCAGTTATTGCCATTGATTTGGAATCGTTGAGAATTTCAGGTGAACTTGCTGATGGGGTTGAAGCAATGGTATATGTTGGCTCTATATTTTCAGAGAATGCAAAGATAGGTGTCCTGGTCGAGGGACTAGCAGTCAGCTTTTGTGGTGCCTGGCTTTTCAAAAGCAGCCGTATGCAGTTATCTCGCATCCCGATTTCTGTTTCTGATAGCCTTTCTGATAAGAAATTACAGTCTGCAGCTACATGCGATTGGGTTATTCAACTCCGTGATGCACATATTTGCCTGCCTTTTAGGTTGCAGCTTAGAGCTATTGATGATGCAGTTGAAGACACGTTGCGGGCCTTTAAACTTATTACTGCAGCAAAAACATCTGTATTATTTCCTGAGAAGAAATCTAGCACTAGCAGCAAAAGAGCAAACCAAAATCTACTGGATTTCGGTATGTGCGGGTCATCATACGTGAACTGATAGCAGAAATTGAGGAAGAACCCATACAAGGATGGCTTGATGAGCATATCAGTTTAATGAAGAGTGTATTTTGTGAGTACACAGTTAAATTAAATCTTCTCGATGAGCTTGCTTCCGGTAAAAACAAAGGTTCCCCCAAGGAAAAACTGGATGCTTCTCCTCCTGAAAAGAACAATGATTGCCCTGATGTTGATGCAGATGTACCTGGTGCGCGCATCTTCGAAAAACGTAGAGAAGAGATTTATAGACAGGCATTTCAATCATACTACCAAGAATGTCAGAAATTGTCAATTTCAGAAGGATCAGGTGCATGTTCAAGTGGGTTCCAATCAGGATTCAAGATGAGTAAACACAGAACATCAGTTATGTCAGTGCATGCAAAAGATTTGGATGTGAGCCTATCAAAGATTGATGGCGGTGATGAAGGAATGATTAGCTTTATTAAATCTGTCGATCCGGTTTGTGACAAAAATGATATCCCATTTTCTCGTTTGTATGGTAGTAATTTTAATTTGAAAACTAAATCCTTATCTGTTTTCTTGAGAGATTACGCATTTCCTCTCTTTTCTGGAACCTCTGGTAAATGTGACGGTCGTCTAGTGCTGGCTCAGCAGGTTAGCATTCCTTGCCATTCATTTTATTTTCAAATAATTAAATATTATTTTACTAGTCAGATGAGAAAATTATTCCGTCAAAATGGATATCACTTTAATCTCACCCTTTTTTGTGTTTGAGTAGATTGCAGAACTTTTTAGGATATTACCTGCAAAATTACATCCTCTAGTTTTTGTATACAAATTCGTTCTGATGATGTTCTTAATTCTTCCCATGTCAGGCAACCTGTTTTCAGCCTCAAGTTCGACAAGATGTCTATGTGGGAAAATGGTGGAGAGTAAATCTGCTACGTTCTGCAACTGGTTATACCCCACCAATGAAAACATATGCATACCTACCGTTGACTTTTAAAAACGGGGAAGTCTCTTTTGGAGTTGGCTATGAACCTGTTTTCGCTGATATAAGTTATGCTTTTACTTGTGCACTCCGGAGGGCAAATTTGGCTAAGAGGTGGTTCTTTGAGCGTCCTGAACCTCCTAGAAAAGAACGCAGCTTACCCTGGTGGGATGATATGCGAAATTATATTCATGGCAAATTTAGCTTGTGTTTTACTGATACCAAGTGGCATCTCCCTGCTGCAACAAACCCTTATGAGAGGCTGGATAAAATGCTAATCGCAACCGATTTCATGGAAATACGTTATGTGGATGGTTATGTCAGTCTGTATACAAAGAATCTGAAGGTGTACCTAACTAGCTTAGAGAGTCTTGCAAAGAAATGCAGTTTGGAAATTCCACATCATCCATCTATACCTTTCCTTGAAACCCCCACTTTTTTCATGGACATTTCAATACAATGGGGATGTGATTCAGGTAACCCTATGGATCATTTTTTGTTTGCTCTCCCTGTAGAGGGGAAACCACGGGATAAAGTTTTTGACCCATTCCGCTCAACTTCTCTATCATTGAAGTGGAGCTTTTCACTTAAACCTTCTACTACCGAACCAATGGAACATCAAGTGAAGAGTGCAGATTCAAATGATTCTCCAACAGTGAACGTGGGTGCTCATGATTTGGTCTGGTTATTAAAGTGGTGGAACTTGGTATTTCTTCCTCCTCACAAATTAAGACTGTTTTCCAGATTTCCACGTTTTGGAGTTCCCAGATTTATACGTTCTGGAAACCTTCCGCTTGATAGAGTTATGACTGAACAGTTCATTCGATTTGATGCCATGTTGTTGAAGATTAACAACATGCCTTTACGAGCTGATGATCCTTCTAAGGGTTTGACACTACACTTCACAAAGTTTAGGTATGAAATTGCTTTTAGTCGTGGGAAGCAAATATTTACGTTTGATTGCAAGCGTGAACCTCTTGATCTTGTCTACCAGGGCATAGACTTGCATTTGTTGAAGGTATTTATTGACAAGATTCCTGAAGCATCAACTTCTAAGGATTCTAAGTTAGAAAATAAGAGTCCACAGAAAAAAGGTACAGAAAGTCCTGGTTTTGAAAAGGGCAAAAATAAAGCCAACTCGACGGAGAAACTCTGTGATGATGGATTTTTTCTGTACTCTGATTATTTTACAATACGAAAACAAACTCCTAAAGCTGATGCCTCCAGATTATCAGCGTGGCAGGAAGATGGTAGGAAAAAATCTGAAATGCCAATGATTAAGTCTGAGTTTGATGGGGGGATGAAATTGATCATGAGCAATCAGGTAGTGATGAGGAGGGATTCAATGTTGTGGTTGCTGACAGTTGCCAGAGAGTATTTGTCTACGGATTAAAAATTTTGTGGAATCTAGAAAATAGAGCTGCTGTCCTCTCTTGGGTTGGTGGTTTAACTCAAGCATTTCAGCCTCCAAAACCATCTCCATCTCGCCAATATACCCAAAGAAAGATTCTTGAGAAGATACAGTTAACTAAAGAGGCAGAGATGTCCAAGGATGGTGCTCTCAACTCTTCGCCCTCAGCATCACAATCTTCAGAATCTCAACAGATCAAGACTTCAGAGTCACCACCTTCCACTGGATCCTCCAAGCCAGATCCGATATCAAGTAATGAAAGTGGTATAATCATTAACACAATCTGTCTCTAATTTCAATGAAGCGCAGTTCTCCTGCATTTTTTTAAAAAAAACATTAATACAATCCTTTTCAGCTTTCCTGTGTGTTTGAGAAAAAAGAAAGAAAGAAAATAGCACAATCCTTTTATACTAATTAATGATATTATCGAGAATTTGAGTTATTCTGGCACTAAAATGGTATTTTTCATATCGATAAGCATAGTCTTTTAGCACCCTTTTTCAGCAATGCACTAAATATTAACAAAAGTTGTCAACTGCATTCAAATTTCTCACTTTGACTGTTATTGTGGGTTGATGTAGCAATGAAACCCTCAAATAATAAGGAGTCGGAAGAGGAAGGTACAAAAACTTTCATGGTTAATATTGTCCAGCCTCAGTTCAATTTGCATTCAGAAGAAGCAAATGTGAGTACATGAACTTATTTGCTACTTTACAGAAGCATAGTAAATGTCAGAAATTATTCATTATATTTCAGTTTTTAATTTCATTCAGAAGCTTGTCACATTATGCATAAATCATTATCATTCAAATTTTGGGCTATCAGTCATGTTTCACTGGTCGCAGAACTGGATTAACATTCAAATTAAAAACATAAACTTAAGTAGATGCAGTAAACTGTATTAAGAAAATACCATGATATGACTAAATCTTATCCGTTTACTTTAATTTCATAATTCTTGGATGACTAAGTGGATGCTTACTAGGAACTCAAGATAGAGGCTAGTGAGAACTATTTAGACTCGCCTGTTATAATAGTTTATTTTCTAGCAACATGATATTGGAATTTATAAAAGAATAGTTTTCATTCTTTGGTTATCTGCATTTGCAACTACTTATTAGCTATCTATTCATTACATCAGGGTAGGTTTCTGCTAGCTGCTGGTAGTGGACGGGTCATGGTTCGTTCATTTCATTCAATTGTTCAAGTAGGTCAAGAAATGTTTGAGAAAGCAGTGGGTTCCAGTAATATTGCCGCTGGTGATGCTGGGCCAGAAATGAGCTGGTCACGTGTAGAGCTTTCTGTAATGTTAGAGCATGTTCAGGCTCATGTTGCACCCACAGATGTAGATCCAGGTGCTGGTATTCAGTGGCTGCCAAAAATACATCGCAGATCATCTGAAGTTAAACGAACTGGTGCCTTACTTGAAAGGGTATTTATGCCATGCCAAATGTATTTCCGTTACACACGGCACAAGGGAGGAACCCCTGAACTGAAGGTATATTCTCTATAAATGATTCCAATTTACTTTCCTCTCCAAAAAATGATTTTATTTTGTTAACAAGATGCACAAACAGATTTCAACAATTTTTTTTTTTTAAAAAATTAGCTTGTCTATCCATGAATTGTTTTCATTTTGCAGGTTAAACCACTGAAAGAGTTGTCATTTAATTCACCAGATATAACGGCTGGTATGACATCACGTCAGTTTCAGGTTATGATGGATGTATTGACTAATCTTCTCTTTGCGAGAACTCCCAGGTATATCATGTATCTTGTAGTGCTGCTATCCTAGGATTTCAGTACTATCATCCAGGGCCAGTTTGTGACCCTTGCTTGTTTATCCTGTGTTACCGCTAGAAATATTCATCTTGCCAATATTTTATTGGTTGCAATGGAAATGAAAGGCACTAATCAGGCCCTTTTTATTTTAAACAACTTTTTGTCGCTATAAATAAGCTTCTTTTAACAATATAATTCATATATTTTGCTCGAAAATAACACAACCTTTGTTGAGTAAAATAATCTGTGAAATGATCAAATAGGGAAGAAAAAGTAGAACGAAGACATACAGTTTAAAAAATACATATTATTATATTATTGCTCTGTGACTAGTAGATGAATTACCACTTTTAAAGTTGTCCACAACTTTCATCGTAAGCACATAGACTGTACATTACCAACATCATGAACTTGGTGGTACGTGAAAGTTTATGATTGAAGGCATCTATTCCTTTGTCCTTCTTTGACCATGGTGAGCGGCACATTTAAGCCTGTTTGCCATGGAGCAGAATTTCATAGTGCAGCCTGTTAATAACCAGCTGATGGAAGCAGCGCCAAAGTACTCACATTACTCACATCATGTTTAATAAATTAATTGAAGTGTGAATGTTCATCTATTGTTCTTTGTTAGTTTTTTTATTTATATGGGGTTATGGTCTCAGATATAGATTATGAATATAACATCACCCTGTCCAAGATTCATGTCACTATAGGTTTCCTCCACAAAACATGATAGAATCAGATATGCTTTATACATATTTTTCCATATAATTGATCTATGAAACATAAAAGGTCAGGAAGTAGTTATATGGTCACATGCTTTATGCTTTGTGTGAGGTTTCTTTTTTTAATAACATAATTTTTTTAGGGAATAAATAACATAATTAATAGGGGCCTTTGGTGGAAAACATTCTCCAGATAAAGCAACACATAAATTATTTATTTGAACACTTGTATAACATGTTGACCAATTTTGTTCCATGCCTATTATGTGTCTTATGCACTTTAATGTTGATTTTTGTTTCATGAAATGGATGGCAGAATCTCTGCCCATTCATTTCAGATGGAGCAGAATTTCACCCTTTACAGGACACCCTGTTGTAAAATGCACCAAAAGATCTCACTTAACAGTACCATTCACAGGGAAAACACCACCTGGACACCTAACAACACAGCATCACAAACATATAGTTAGTCGCCAAAAGATGATGGTATGCCCATGGTTTTCAGTGCCCAAACATATAATGTTTTGCTATACTTATCCATGCACTAAAGCTCCAAGCTCTGCAGCTTGATGGGGTGGGTAGCCCAGGATGAGGGTGTACGTGTATGGGGTCGTTTTTGCTGTCTGTAACAGGTGATTTCAGAGTGATCATGTACTAATCTCCTCTTGTATGGCCCCAGCATGTGGAGGTTTGGCTATGGGCTATTTTTCGTCTCTATAATACAAAAGATACGCAGCTCTCCTGCGTATTCGAGAAAATACTTATCCATGCATCAGTGGTACACTGTGTATGTTTGCTCAGGGACATGGACATATAGTATTGTAATTAGTAATTAGAGACAGTTGATGAACGTGATTGTTCTGCAAGTTGTGCATAGTAAACCCGACAGAATATTATTCGCACCTCAGAAATTGGAACTGGACTACTTTTCTTATTTAAGCTAAACTGGATAAATTTTGATAGTGAATGTTATGGGGCTACTATATTAGCCAGTTTCAAACATTATCTGAGGCTTCTAATCAATCAATCCAACTAAAGTCTATCGTTAATATCTCCACCACCAACCAAGTTTGAGGCCTCTTCTATTTGAGTGCCTCATGTAAAGCTAGCTAATTCCTCCTAGGCTGATCATTATTGTTATTTGGATTCAGCATGTGATGAGAGTTTTGTTTAAATGTTTAAATTTCTGTAAACCATATTAACTAATGAGACTGGTTAATTTGTCAGAACTCAAAAAAGTAATCTATGCTATCCCTCGGACAATGATGATGACGAAGTTGAAGAAGCATCTGATGCAGTTGTACCAGATGGAGTTGAGGAGGTAGAATTAGCGAAGATTGGTGTTGAAATAAAAGAAAGAGCGCGGAAGGTACTTCTTGATGATATCAGAGCCTTATCTGTGGGTAGTGATGCACCTTTGGATCAGAGTCAGTCACCAAAAGCTGATGATGCTACATGGATCGTTGCTGGTTCAAGGTCAATGTTGGTATGTTGCAAAGTTCTATTTTTGTATCCATTTTATGTTCACATTAGCATAAAGTACTCTGGTAGGTTGCCCAAACATGACTTCCTTGTTATGTCCTTTGGATATTACCATCATGGCTAAGATAACCCTTATCAGGTCAAAAGACTGAAGAAAGAACTACTGAATGTCCGGAATGGTAGGAAAGAAGCATATTCTATGCTAAGAATTGCAATGCAGAAAGCTGCACAATTGAGGTTGATGGAAAAGGAAAAGAATAAAAGCCCTTCATGTGCCATGAGAGTTTCGATGCGGATAAACAAGGTTGTCTGGAGCATGTTAGCAGATGGAAAATCCTTTGCTGAAGCTGAGATAAATGATATGGTAAACTTGATTTCTTCTCATGAACTGTTTTTTTCTTATCACTTATCCACCTATGGTATTAAACTCTTTTTCTCACTCATTATATGGGAATGCTTTATTCAAATTATTTTTGAAAAGGATAAATGATAGTTTTTGACAATATCTAGTTTCCCATCCAAATCTAGATCTCGCACTGATTTTTCCATTGATCTGTAGATTTATGATTTTGACCGGGATTACAAAGATATTGGCATCGCACAGCTGACAACCAAGCTGTTTGTCCTAAGAAACGGACTTGCTAATGCAAAATCAGATACTGTTATTTCACCCTGGAATCCACCTTCTGAATGGGGCAAGTAAGGATGGCATCTTTTCCATTTGTGTTGTATTTGGATATTTTCATGTTCACCAACAGTATTGTGCAATTTTTTCTTTTCCTTTTTCAAGGACGCTATTAACAAGGTTATCCAACTTGTACTATAGCGTGAATTTACTTGGATAATGTGTGCCTTCCTAATGTGCAATCTTCTCTATTATTGCAATGCAAACATGTCTGATTTAATTTTTCCAATATAATTGTGTTTTATTTTAGTTATGAGATGACTAACTCTTTAGATTATCATGAAAAATTTGTACTTATACGGAGTTCATTAGCTATGGGTCCCAACCCCCATATCCATCAGGTTGTATTTATGCTGGATTTGAACCTTTTCTCATAGTTTTCCCTTCAATTTTTTTCTCCTATGTTGTCATTTAGACAGTTTTGATATGTTATAGCTATTTTCTGATCCGGCCAATAATTCTTTCATGACTTCTCGTTTTAACTGCAGGAATGCAATGCTTCGGGTTAATGCAAGACAAGGAGCTCCAACTGGTGAGAACTCAGTTATTGAGAGTTTCCTAGTAAGTCCTGCACTTCAGTGTTATCTTATTTTATTTGCTTGAACTCTTACTCTTAGCAAATTCAGATTCATCTTTTCTTTTAGGGAGATTTTTTTAGGGAAAATTCATATTCATCTTTTTGTCCTATAATTGTTTGGTTTATTTTCTCTCACACTTTTCAAGGATTTATCAAATATAGATCAGGATGCAAAATTAGCGTTAGTGTGGTGTCACATTATCCTGACGGTTTTTAGGTTGTTCACTTGCATGTTAAAAGTTGAAATATGTAAAAGTGTCGTATTTTTAATAGTTAGTGAGTTGGAATTCCTTACCACCAACGAATTTCCATAATTCCCTTACACTTGTTACTGCAGGTAGACATCTATCCGCTGAAAATTTATTTGACTGAAGCAATGTACAGAATGATGTGGGGATATTTTTTCCCTGGAGATGAACAACAGCCACAAAAGCGGCAGGTTAGATCACCTCATCCTCTTTTTGTTACTTATTTTGTTTATTTGTATCATGCTTTTTTTCTTGATGCTTATTTTAGCTTTTTGTTCTACAGGAACTTTTCAAAGTTTCTACTACAGCAGGAACAAGGCGAGTAAAGAAAACCACTTCTGTCACAGAGACAACTAGTCCCAACAATCAGTCATCAAAAGAATCTGCACTTGCACAAAAGCCTGAACTTCGAAGGACATCTTCATTTGACAGGACGTGGGAGGAAACTGTTGCTGAGTCTGTTGCTAACGAACTTGTCTCACAAATCCAGGGTCAGTCAAATGGACAACCCGAATCTCAAGATGCTACTAAGGATTCCAGGTCAGTACGACCTGTTCGCTCTACTCGCGAGGAAAAGAAAGTTGTAGAGCTTAATGAGGTGAAACAAACTAGGCCTCAAAAAATGATGGACTTCCGCAATATAAAGATAAGCCAGGTGTGCATACTTCACTGAATGGAGATCTAATACTATGCAATCTGGTAGCTGTCTTATATAATATGATGAGACAATAGCCATTATTCTTAAATGTTTGTTTCAATTTAGTGTGTTCAATATTGCATCCAATAACATTAGTTCAACTTGTGATATAATAGGTTGAATTGCTTCTCACATACGAAGGTTTGCCCTTTGCTGTTAGTGATGTAAGGCTACTTATGGATACCTTTCACCGTGAAGATTTTACTGGATCTTGGGCGAGACTATTTTCACGAGTAAAGAAACATATTATATGGGGAGTATTGAAGTCTGTAACCGGCATGCAGGCAAGTCTTTTCATGTTTGTGAGTTTCTCTGTTGAAATTGCATTTTGAATTTGAAATGCTTCAGTCGTGAGAATAGAACATTATACATGTGAGTGGTTGCATACATTAAATTTCACACCGCTCCAGCTATTTAGATGAGTTGCCATGAGTACTGAAAACATTCCTACACTAGTGAGAAGTATTTCGCTGCTTTCTTTATTTTTATTTCAAGTTAAATTAATTGGAGGAAACTTATTTTCTTTTACAGGGCAAAAAATTTAAAGCTAAATCCACTAGCCAAAAAGAGCCGTCTGCAGCTCTAATTGCTGCCAGTGATTTTAATTTAAGTGACAGTGACGGTGATGAAGCTGGCAATTCTGATCAACTTCCAGCATTTCTCAGAAAAACTAGTGATGGAGCTGGTGATGGCTTTGCAACCTCTGTTAAGGGATTATTCAGTTCACAGCGAAAGAAGGCGAAGGCGTTTGTCTTGAAAACTATGAAAGGAGAGGCCGAGCATGATTTCCATGGCGAACGTAGTGAGAATGAAATTGAGTTCTCTCCATTTGCTCGGCAATTGACTATAATGAAAACAAAGAAGCTTATACGGCGGCACACAAAGAAGTTCAAGTCTAAAGCTCCTAAAAGTGCAGGTGAGATGCAATTAATTGACTTGTCTGTTCTAAGGTGAGTTCTGACTTTGCCTGTTGATTTCTTATTTCAGAGCAAGAACAAGGGACGGAGCTACCGCCACGTGCTCCTTCTGGGTACAACACGGACTCTTCGTCTGACTCATCATCGTCTGAAAGTAGCCCGAAAGACTAGCCTATGGGTAAAGTTTGGTTCAGATATTTATTATGCTCCATTCAAGCTTCTGCCTGTGCAAATCCATTGGTAATCTTAGTTCCGTGAGACATCAGAGAAGATGTAGGTAGTGTTTCAGAGTTTCATTTTGTTTCCCATCTGATGGGGTATTGGGTTTTGAAAGTAGGCAGAAAGGAAGTTTTGCATGATAGTATAAAAAAGACTGTGAGAAAAGGTGAATGAGGAAGTATATGAATTAAATTCTACTCATTTGATATACATGCTATATGTTATTACATCTTTTCTCCTTTTCAATCGACTGGAAGTTTGAGAAACTTTCAAACAACATGATTTGTACTAGAATTTTGTATTTTTATTTATTTTTGTAGGGTTATGTGACATGTAAGATAGAGGGGGAAAATCTATTAATGTATAGACTATAGAAAAAAAAGTTGCTTTGTGGACCATCCAATTTTGATCTTAGTGATGTTGAATGTTGATTGAAAGTTTCGACTGAAAATTAGCAAGCTCCATGTTATTATGCACTAAAAATATCACTCTTCAATACACGTTTATTATAGGATGGTGGTGCTCACCTGGCGCCACCGGGGTCCAATCCTCGGGAGTCCATCCTATTCTAGATGGTGGCTGCCACGGAATGACCGCTTCCATTGTGACAGATACAGCATCGTGTATTTTGTCCCAGTCCATCGTGTGTCCATTGCATTAAATTGACGTGGAGTTTTCAAAAGTAAAGAGATCGGATATGTAACACAACATATAAAAACATTGTAGGGTTCAAGTTTAAACCGTTAGAAATCTAATAAAAACATTACTATGTCTTAGTCATCTCACAAAAGTGTATTTCTTCACGGATATTTTTGCTTATTGTCATGCACCTATCTATTCAGTGGTAGGAGTAAATATCATGTGTAAATGCTTGAAGAATTGAACATATGTAAATTTTCAACGTAAACTGTTGGATTGTGCATTTAAGGTTAAGATTGTGCATCTATATATCCAAAATTTTGAGACTCACAAAGATGAAGGAAGAATCTTGATATTTTCTGAAATTTGATTGGACATGTGCAAGTTTGTGGATGAATCTTGTCACCTTTTGATGCATTATTAGATGCTCTCTCCATTCTTAAATTGTTGACGTTATTGACTTTTTTAGTTCTTATTCAAACAAGTTTAAGAATTATCAAATATTTTGTTATGATTTGTTTTATCACCAAATAAAGTTGAAACATGACTTATAATTTTACATATTTAAAAAAATGTTTTGAATAAGACGAATGCTCAAACATAATAAAATAAGTCAATGACGTCAACAATTTAAGAAATAAGAGAGTATGCACCGGTAGAGGTAGACTTAGTGTCAGGAGAAATATTTGTTCAAGTACTACTACAGGATCAGACTGGCTAAACGTATATCGGTTTTACATTTCATACCAAGACATATATCAGTCCAATACTCCTTATATAAGTGTTTTTCTAAACTATGGCGCCAACACATCTAGAATCTGGCCTAGACCCGAACCACAACTCCTTATTTAAAGAAAAGAAAAAAAGATCCGAACAACATTTCAATGCTGCATTAAAATTTCAATGCTTGCTTGAGCATTAGAAAATTGATAAAGCACGAGCTTAACCATACTTCATGCTTAATGGTCTAACAGGCTAGAAAAATGAACATGACATAACTTATGAGATGCAACACTTAGTGCTTATACAGTTATTAGTTATACTGCTTATAAGTGCTTATAGTGTGAAACCGTTTGATCCATTTAGTCATGGCTGAATTGATGTACTTGGTTTTTCATTGTTGTGGATGTGGGCATCCTATTGAATCTCAAATATGGTTTTGGTGACCATATGCTTGTTGCATCTTTCTGTAAGCGCTGATGAATTTAATACTTTGCTATTGCTGAACCTCTTGTGCTGTTGAAAAATTGATTTTTGAAAACACAAGATGATGTTTGAACTGGTGTTCTCTACATATAAACTGTCACTCTAAGCACTAATTTATTTCATAAGTCTAGCAACGTACTGGAATGACATAACCATGATACTCTATGGTTCTTTAAATTGATTAGATCGTGAGAGGCAAAGTAAATGACATAAATCTAAGTGAAAAATTGGGTGTAGTCGAATTTACTATAATTTGAGCTCATCTCAAAAGGCATAGGCAGAGTTCGTTATCTCGAGCATCTTTAGAAGTGGGTGAACGTGATGATATGAAAAAGACATCCACAATTTCCTCCGATCAGATTAAAAGCATGGTGAACCTGTTTATATGTGTGTAGTTGAACTGTTGTATGTATGCCTAACCAGTATCAACCCTGTGAGTAATAAGCTAACTCGTAATGGCTATGGTGTTCCTTTTTCTTATTTCTGCAAGACACAAATCAACAAGAGTTTCTTTCTTTTCAGGAACTCACTAAGTTTATCAACCACTGTAACTCTTATATGACTGAAATTATTTACTTCTTTGCATAGCTATATCACTACTTATATGACTGAAATTCTTATAAGACTGAAATTAATCTGAGATTATTTACTTCTTTGCATAGCTATATCGCTGGAGGACCAGTTTCTACTATACGAACGATTTTTTTTATAACAATACGAACGATATTTGATTCCTTGGACAGGCCATAGGGGAAAAAAATTCGGATACGGAGACGAAGCTAAGAAAAATACCGACCTCGCCGGCTGCTGCGGCGGCACCACCGTGCACCCATTCAGCTACCGTGTCCGATCTCCAGTCCCTGAAACCCTAGCCCTAAACCCCGCCAAGCACTTCGCCTATCTTCCATGGAGAACCCAAGGCCCCAACCCGCCGCGCCCACCCCTCCCATGGCTCCTCTCCCCGTCCCCGTCCACCCGCCCATCGCCCCCATCCCCGTCCCTCCCCGTGCGCCGGCCCCCTCCGCCGCCGCCACCGCAGTGGCGTCCACCTCCGCCGCCGGTAGTGAGGTCGAGTATGAGGTCTCCGACGACCACCGCGCCGCGCGGGAGCGCCACGAGCGCGCGGTGCAGGAGCTCCTCCAGCGGCGCCGCGCCTACGCCATGGCGGTGCCCACCAACGACTCCGCTGTGCGCGCGCGCCTCCGCCGCCTCGGCGAGCCCATCACGCTCTTCGGCGAGCGCGAGATGGAGCGCCGCGACCGCCTCCGCGCCCTCATGGTCCGCCTCGAGGCCGAGGGTAAGGTCGACATCCTCCTCCGCGCGCAGGAGGACGACCAGGCCGCCGCTGGTGGCGCCATTGAGGAGGAGGAGCAGATCCAGTACCCCTTCTTCACCGAGGGTACGCAGGAGCTGCTCCAGGCGCGCGTTGACATCGCCCAGTACTCGCTGGCCCGCGCCAAGGCCAGGATCGAGAGGGCCAAGCGCCGTCACGCAGACCCTGACGAGGACCCAGAAGCGGAGGCTGACCTCGTTGTGAAGCAGGCGGGGGAGTTTGTGCTCGAGTGCAGCGAGATTGGAGATGATCGCCCGCTCAGCGGCTGCTCCTTCTCTCGTGATGCCTCAATGCTGGCCACTAGGTACTTCCTCTTGAATCATACTCCCTCCGTTCTTAAATTATTATCGCCACTGACTTTTTGAGCTACGTTTCACACTCATCGTATTCATTTTTTTAAAAAAATGTATCATATATTTTTGTTTCTTGATTTGTTTTATCACTCAAGAAAATTGAAACACAACTTGTAACTTTATGTATTTGAACTAATATTTTGAATAAGACAAACGGTCAAATGTAGCTCAAAAAGTCTGCAGCAGCAACAATTTAAGAACGGATCTGTGTTTTTGTTCTTTATTTTTTTGTATGCTTCGATAGAATTGTTTCTTTTCCTGGGTCCGGAACTAGTCTTAACGTTTTGATTCTGAATTCTTAACTGTTGGTTCTATAATCCAATCGAATAATAAAATTATGTGCAAGTTTCTAATGGAAAATGAATGGAAAATCAATCTGAATTTCTGTAGTATGTTGGAAGTTCCATGTCTGTCAACATTATGCTCTGTTGCATGCATTGTGCACTGTCCAGTTCTGCTTGAGCAATGAGCATAGTATTTTGCACAATGAACCAACTGTAACAAGTTAAGGTTAGACTAATTCTAAAACTTCCCATTTAAGTGATTGGGTATTAAGGTGTCATGTAACTTAGGTGTGTCAAATTATAATGGTGGATAGGAAACCGAGGCTAGATTGTCTTGAACGCAACCCAGTTTTTGCAATCTCAGCCCACACTTATCATGGAATATAATAAAGATGAAACTGAGCTTTGGCATCATGCAGGATTATTATTTGTTGAGTTGAGTTGTTGTTGACAATTGGCAGTTTGCATGCACAACAGATATATGCTTGTTAACTGATGTTGAACAGCTTATCTATTTTGTCTTTGTTGCATTTTGGGTGATGTGCAATTCGTTGTTTTTTAGGCCTCATGGTGGGCACTCTTTCTGCACCATAGTTTTGTCCTGCAATCAGAAATATTATGTTCTTGCACTCTTGCTTACTTTTCAGGAAATGATCGTTTGCTTATCCGCATTCTGTAGTTCCTGGAGCGGAATGATCAAAGTGTGGAGCATGCCACAAATAACCAAAGTTGCAACCCTGAAGGGTCATACAGAACGTGCAACTGATGTTGCCTTTTCACCAACTGATGACTGCCTAGCAACGGCTTCAGCTGATAAAACTGCAAAACTATGGAAACCAGATGGATCACTTTTAACATCCTTTGATGGTCACCTTGATCGTCTTGCCCGTCTTGCTTTTCATCCATCTGGAAAGTACCTTGGTACCGCTAGCTTCGACAAGACTTGGAGATTATGGGATCTCAATACTGGAAAGGAATTGCTACTCCAAGAAGGGCACAGCAGAAGTGTTTATGGAGTTAGCTTTCACCCGGATGGTTCTTTGGCAGCATCTTGTGGTCTAGATGCATATGCTCGGGTATGGGATCTGAGGTCAGGAAGATCGATCTACACCCTTAAAGGGCATGTTAAATCTGTAAGTTCATTGCACTCCACTTAATTGTGATGCCTTTACATTTGCAGCCCAGAGCTTTAGAAATAACTTTTGTCTATTTTGTGCTGCAGTTATGATTATTAAAATTTCTTTTGTTAGTTGACCTTTTTTTCCCCCTGTTTCAGGTCCTAGGAGTGAGCTTCTCACCTAATGGTTATCTGTTAGCAACTGGAAGTGAAGACAATTTCTGTCGGATATGGGATTTGAGGAAAAAGGAGATGCTATATTCTATACCAGCACATAAGAGTCTTATTTCCCACGTGAAATTTGAACCCCAAGAAGGATATTATTTGGCAACTTCTTCATATGATACCAAAGCAGCTGTAAGTTCCACACGTCCTTATCTGAGTTATTACGTTACACCTCCAACAGTCAATTGGTCTCATATATTCCATATTTTCAGCTTTGGTCAGCTAGGGATTACAAACCGATCAAAAGTTTGGCTGGCCACGAGTCAAAGGTTACTAGTTTGGACATTAGTGGAGGTAATCTGCTTCTGTACCCTTCTTGTTTACATAATATTGTAGTTTTTGTATCCTTTTTGTGGGAGAATCAATTTTGGTCATTCGAAAAATCAAGTTGGGTTATTCACATTATTAGCCAGCCTCAATTTGCGTGGGGGTATTAAGGCTTTGTTGTTGTGGTGGTGGTGGTGGTTATTCGCATTGTCATTTTGGATCATTCAGTTCGTTATGTGCATTCTATGTTCCTTTTAAACCTTAGACCAGAATTTCTGAACTAGCTGTGGTAATTTGAACAGTTGTCTGGTTGAATGTTGTTTAACTAGGATTGTTGCTTTTGTGTTAACTGTTAAGTAGTTGGCTATAGTGCCACCTTGGCACCTCCTAACTGTGCCCACTTCATGACTATTTGTTTGCTTTTCTGTAAGGATCGTGCACACCTCATAAGTGTATGGCATTTATTATTATTCTATTTCTTTGTTACCTTTAGGATCACATACCATTTGATGATGGAAGTTATGATACCCTGCTTTATAATTGTAACCTTTGTTCTTCGTAATATTTTCTAGGAACTACCATGTTTTGACTTTTGATCCTTAGAAAAAATATATCTTGTAAATACTTGGTTGGTGGCATATTTAGTTGCCCTCTACTTCTCTTGTGTCGCATACTTGTGGAATTCCTAATTCGTCATACATTGTACATTGCAGATGGACAGCAGATTGTGACTGTGTCACATGATCGTACGATAAAGATTTGGTCATGCAAAAGCAGCACACAGGATAATGCGATGGACTTGGATTAAGACATTGACTTCACTGTCATCTGCATCGTTCTGCTCTGCTAGAAATGTACTTCCTTGTTTTCACTGATCTGTATTTGAATCAATCTTGCCCTTGCATAGAGAATCCTGGCATATATGAAATCTTAGCTCAGGGACATGCTTTGCAATGTTACCTTCTTCTGGTTTGCCATGGCAGATGGTAACTTCGAAAGAATATAACATAACTGATGATTTTTTGAACAACACAGCACCTTCTACAAGTATGTTCGGATATTTTGGATCGGACATTTGACTGAACTGATTTCCTTTATATAATTTTGAAGTAAACAGGTGCAAAATAATAATCCCTGGATTGAAGTTTTAAAATTATGTGTCAAAAAGGTCAAAGTTCAACTTGGATACATAGCTTGGTGATGTCACTGGATTATATACTTGACAGGCATGTTTAGTTCTTATGTTGTTTCATCTTACATATCAGATTAACCATCCACGTAGACACTGCTTTGCCAAATCATTCAGGCGCATTTGAAACAGATTTGGAGTAACTTGTGCTAGCAGCACCTGGCCAGGACTAGGACTAGGAGCAATCGCCACTGGAGTTCTACCTGTGCTGCCGATGCGTTGCGGGAACTCTCTTTTACGGGCGAACGCAAACCAACTCCCACCACTCCTTCCTTATCCTAACCTCTCATTCCTTTCTCTTCCCTTATCCTCTCACGGCAGAAGTCGCAGAACCACCACCGCTGGCCCTCCCCGCGTGCCACTCTGCTCCCCACCGGCCCTCTCCCTCCTCGCCGGCGAGCTGTTGGTGGTGGAGCGTCGGATGTTGCGAGCGGTGAGCGGTGAGGACCGGCCCTCTCCCTCCTCGCCGGCGAGCTGTTGGTGGCGGAGCGTCGGATGTTGCGAGCGGTGAGGGCGTCGTCGCGTCGTGGGAGGCAGATTAGTGCCGGCCATGTGCACGGAGGAGAGATGCGCACGGAGAAGAGACGAGGTTAAAGTGTTCGGTTGCTTGGGGCATAGGCATGTGGCCATGGTTAGGGTTTGGAGGAGGTGATCGGCATGGCGGTGGGAGGCGGCGCGGTGCTGCCGAAGCCGCGGGTGGCCGGGCGGGAGAGATGGAGGACGAAGGTAGAAGATGAACAGTGCTACAGTTTCCTAAAACAGAAAGTTTCGGGTATTGAAACCTTTCGAAAAATGGAAAATCCGCCCAAGGTTTGCGACCAGCTCTCCTGGGGTGCGCGCGCGAATTAGACAACCCCTGCTTTACATGCCTTTTCAAACTCCATCTCCAAGACTCTATATCTAGGGGTCTGAAATCCTAGCTCCCATTCGTGGGTCCCACATATTATATTATATATATTTTTCTTCTTTTTCTCCTCTCTTTCTCACCCTATCTCCTCCCTTCATCTCACCGCGCCACCGCCTCCTGCCCAACCGGCCACGCTACGGCACCACCTCCTTCCGGTCGGCCGGTGGTGCAACGTCGTGACGCATGCTTCGATACCCCCCCCCCCCGCACCCACCTCGGCCGGACGGCCGCGCCTGCCGTAGCTTGGACGCATTCGCGCGCGGCCACTTGGGCCACCCGTGTCGCCTCCCGCCCTCGCGCGAGCACCTTGTGCCGTCTCCCACCCTCACGGCGTCGTGCCCGGTCGCCGACGTGGCCGGCCAAATCTGGTGGGGGAGCGACAACGCTTGGCCGAGAAGGATGGGCCAGCGTGGGGCACGGTGACCAGCCACGTACACGTGCGCCCAGGGGCGAAGCTACAGTACATTGTTGGGGTCAGCCGACCCCGACGACTCGCGATAAAATTAGTGTTAATCACTGTTGATTAAGGTCTTAGACCCCGTCGCCAAGACATGCCAACCCCGGCGAGCCCAAGCTCTAGCTTCGCCCCTGCGTGCGCCGTCATCATCGACCCGGCGCCCCCGTCGGCCCGGCGCCTGCTCGCTTGCCGTGGGCGGATCCGGTCGGCCTACTCCGACGCGTCCATGGGCAGGCATGGCAACGGGCCTGTCGCTGCTGTTGTCGTAGCGCCGGGATAGGGGCTCTGAAATAGGGGCTGCTGGTGGAGTTCACGCATGCCATTGAGATGCTCTCAGGCTGTGCCCCCGGCCAGCTGCACGTCGCGGAGCACCGGGGTTGCGGAGCACATGTCGCAGAGGATGCCTCGCCACAGGTCTACCCATCCTGGTTTACGTAGCGGAATCTGAGGAGTGAGGAGTACTAGCTAGAAATTTCCCATACATATAGGTTGCCACGTAGGATCCACTCGCTTCGTTAGCGACCGGTGCTCTCGCAGGGCCCTTTCGCATGGCCCCGTCCCTGCTACTCGGCAACCTCCAAGCACCGGCACGACCAGTGGAGAAGCTTCCACGGTACCGTGCAGGAAGGCATCTTCGAGGCCGAGGACGAGGTGGTGTGGCAGCGTTAGCTCAAGGTGCCCAGCCTTTATTTCAGCGAGCTTTTGCACCGCCAGCTCCTTCTCGCCCTCTCTGCATGAGCAGAGGAATAGGTGCTTCTTGCATGAGCCAAGGGCATTTTCGTCTTTTTACCATGGGTTTCACACCGTTAACTGTCCCTAACAGAATAGAGGCAAACGACTGCTTTAGATTCAAAAAGGAGGTCCGATTTTGTAAAGTTTGGAAAAGAGACCCAAAATCAGAATTGACCTCCAAAAGAAGGGCAGTCTTGCAATTGCCCCATTATATTTCTTGTCTTTTTACCATGGGTTTCATACCGTTAACTGCCCCTAACAGAATAGAGGCAAACGACTGCTTCAGATTCAAAAAAGAGGTCCGATTTTGTAAAGTTTGGAAAAGAGGTCCAAAATCAGAATTGACCTCCAAAAGGAGGGCAGTCTTGCAATTGCCCCATTATATTTCTTCCCATCTTAGCAATTTCTACTACAACGTTGCATCAATTCACCAATTAGATGTTTTCCCATACATTCATCGAGAGCTTTCACAAAATAAAAAAGGAGACATTACTCTGTTTTCCTGCATGCAAATCCCAAAACATAAAAAACATGCCAGAGGACAGAGGTCGCGAATCCTGAACGCCATTGGCTGACCTTCACAAAATACGAAGTAAAGTTTCCAGGTGCGAATATATAGGTTGTCATTAGGCATCCTTTTACACGCAAGGTTCTCAGCTCCTTTTCAACCTCGAGCCGGAAAAATCAAACGCTTATACTATAATCAACCGGGCAGCTTAGCTTTAGCACAGACCTTAAATAGCTTTAGAGACGAGGTCTCACTTGTATAATTGGTTTCACATCTCTCTACGGTGATCTTCTGCAAGGAAAAATATAGCATGTCTGCTATGAACTGATGATCAAGCTTGTGGTTCCATGTTGTGTATTTAATAGTAATAATGTTTATAAAATAGTGATAACTCATAGTGACGTTGCATCCCAATATCCCACCATACATTCAAATGTACATGCCCATATTGAGCACAAACATCAACATGATATTTTAGAGACATCTTTGCTATTACTACATGCATCTATAATGTAGGTATTTCTAGGTTTGGTCAAAGTTTCTCAAACCTGGAAATGATTTCCATATCTTACGGCAATTAGGTCAAAGTTTCGCCTGAGTAATCTTAAGCAAACATAGAAGCAGAGTACGGGGCAATAAAGACGATCATGGTTTTCCATGCCGCTGAAGCACACTCAACACTTCGCTGTGGCATGCCCGATGTGTGTTACCCTCCTTCCTCAGTTGAATTTAAGGCTTCTTCCAACCAGGTTACCGAGTTCTGATTGGTCTAATAATCAAGTCGAGCAAGAAACCTTTTCGCCTTGCCTATCAACATTTTAAGTGCCGTTTCAAAGAAACAGACACCATCAAAAGAGCGCCCAACCATTGTAGGTTATACAGGACAAAGCCCAGTCGCAGGTTGCATAAACAGTGTTGTTTCATGTCATCTTCACTTTGTCTCATCACTTTGGTTTAGATGACATACCATTACTTCCTTGAACAGCAGGCAGCCCTAGAGCAAGCGCAAACATCCTTTTAGCTGCTCCAGTCTGCTCTTTCTTCAAGCTCTCAGCACTAACAACTCTACGGTTCTCTGTGATATACCTTTGGCTACTTGGTGTTTGATATGAATTCCTAGCATCTGCATTTGAGTTACCATTTTGACTACGACTTGCTTTTCTATTATGTGAACTCATTGGATTGAAGTTGTTCCTGTCAATCGCCGGAATACTTGGCCCGTTCATTAGCTGCTTTCCTCTGCCTTCTGTAGAGGCAACTGTCTCTGTGAGATCATGAACCTTTTTGCCAAGTGCATGTGCAATCATCCGTTGAGCAACAACAGGGACCTGTCTAGATTTTGTCAATGATGTATCTTTTCCCTGGGCATTATCTGTAGAAAAGATACGCTCACGAGCGGCTCGATAAGCAGCTTTCCTCTCCTTCAGTGATGCTGTGGGAAGTATCGCTGACTGTTTCAGAGATTTCAAACCTGAAAGGCAAGGACATAATGAGCAGATCTGTTTTTTTCCGCTCACAAATATGCATCTCAGTACTAACAATACTTTTTTTTGAGACATACAAAATTTTACTATCCTGTGCAGTACAAGATTTTTTGTGGAAAAGTAGAGGCACAGACCCACATACCTTCATCAGCTTTCTGATGTGACCTTTCAACAGAACCTCCACAGACAACTTCTGCCTTCAAATAATCCTGGTAATCTGCTTGAAAACAATACAAATCACAAACTTGTTACATAGGGAAGTTGAATATAGACTATAGAGACATCACATAGATTTGCATATTATGATCAAACTGGTATTGACATTCAAGAGCAGATATAAGGCTCAGAGAGAAACCACGTTATACTTAAATTTTGACAGTAACAGAACATATCTGGACTTTTTCATTATAAGAAAAATAACTAGCCCATTAAAAAGGTATGTTATTTGAAGTATATACATATGCTTGCATAAACAGTATGAAGAACATAATCCACAACTGAATCAGATAGCAAGGGACTTTGGCCCCGTTCGTTTCCACCCTCTAAAATTTATATACTGTCACATCAAAGAGAATCTTACTATTTAGTAGTATTTTTATTAATTTAATAACAAAACCTATGTCGCGACCCCCCTCTAATTTGCGAGACGAATCTAATGATCCTAATTAATCTATGTTTAGCTACAGTGATGCTACAGTAAACATCTTCTAATAACACCATAATTACCCTCGTTGGATTCGTCTCGTGAATTAGATAGGGGGTCTGCAATTAGTTTCGAGATTAGACTTTATTTAGTACTCCAAAATAATAAAATTCTCTTTGATTTGACCCTCTAAAAATTATATAGCTGGAAACGAACAGGCCCTTTGTTAAGCTGAATACACTTAAACCCACAATGAGCAACAGGAAAATTGATGGTCACTTCCTACTTGTTCAGCAGCCACTTCAGTCAGCTGGCAGCCCACATTTACTTTGTGTAGCAAGTATCTTCTAATCAGTTAACTGCGGTTTCTGACAGTTTATTGGATCACACAGGCATATATCAGATGCAGATGACACAGCAAACCAAAATATTGCAAAATTATTATATATCAGATGCAGATGACACAGCAGACCAAAATATTGCAAAATTACTAAATCAAGATTGAATCACCTGTATCATTTTCCATTAGCACAACAGGTGTCGAATCAACACAGTTGTCATACTTCCATAGCATATCACTAACAAGGACAGGTGGTCTGTACGAAAAAAGATCAATAAATTCAATAGGGTGAAAGAACAACAGTGTTTACCCAATCTATATAGCAGACTTTTTTTGAGTTAAAGATACTGTACATGAAATCAGGTGAGAACAGCCATGAAAGGAAAGTCGAACATAAAGAAAGCAGCACATAATAACCGGAAGTACATGGGACAGTCCAAATGACAAGAATCAGTGTTATTAGGCACGTTCTGCTATGCTAAGGATACATATCTTCATGTATATATATACTTATAATTTGGTTCATCTTGAAGCATGAAAATGAGCACAAGAAACCAAACAGAAATCCTATGGCGGTACAGTCCAACAGAATAAGTATTGGAGTTGGGGCAAAATTACGTGAATAACCTATAATTCAATTTATTTTGAATATATGTGAGGGCTAAAAACAGGTTGAATAATAATTGAGAGATGCTAAGATTTGCAGTACAACGGCGATCAGAGGTCAATTCAATCCTTGGGATGTAGTCCACTATTAAAAATGGCATAAAGATGAACCAATGAAAGATGGCATGTATATGATAAAGGGGCTTGGCGACATACATGGCTGTTTCAGAGCAGCGCTGGAGGATTAAATGCCGATCTTCGCCTTCACCGACAGATTCATGTGCAAACCTACACAGGAGAAGGTAAATTGGATATCAGTCTTATTTAAGTTGGTAGTAACTACTACAGTAACTAGTAAGAAGCTCAGGACGCTGTTGATTTGAATCGAGGTGACGTAGCAGTACGCGGCAGTACCCACCCGTATATTTCAGCCAGGCGATGCAAGAGAAGGCGGTGGTAGGCGCCGACGGGCTGGAGCTCTATGGTATCCTCCGCATCTTCTTCGTCGTCCAGGCGGCACTGTTGCTGGAGGATGGCGATGAGGTCCTCCTCGGTGGATAGAACGAGATGCTTGCTGTGCAGGTTGTCCTTGATGAGCGAGGCCAGCTCCTCGACCATGGCGACCTGAGTTGTGGCCATTGCAATTGCTTCGGGTTGGATTGGATTCGAATGCAGAGGCAAGCGCGGAACGAACTCAATCCGTCAAGAATCTGAGGCAGGAGGAACCCTAGCCCAACAACCGCAATTGGGGATGAAGGGAATCGGATGTGGTTGAAGCGAGCAGCAACTAGCTAGGGCACGCCGCCATGGAGGAGGGAGTACGAATTAAGCAACGGTAGCGTAGACGAGGAGGAGACGGCGGCGCAGGATTAGGGAAACAGGGAGTCCGAAGAGTTCTCGTGTCGGACGAACTGGAATTGGAATTTGTGGATTTGTGGTGGGGTGGGGTAGTACGGAGACGCGCCAAAGCGGGGGTGTTGGAACCAGAATTGTGCTCGTTGCGTTTGATTGAAAGTTGGGGTCTTAAATTTGAGTAAAAAAATCTGGATGTCCTTTTCTTCTATATAAAGAACATTGATATCTTTGAACTTGTTATGAATTTATTATTTATTTAATGGTTACATGAGTATTGTCAGAGCAAATATTCAATGTCTAAACAAGCATTCCCCGATGAACTCAATAGAGAATTAGTATGATTAAAGGATCATCTTAAGTAACACAACTTTTGGTGTGTGTTCTGAATATTATCGTGGCCAACATGTATTTTATTTTATTTTATGATTGTATTTTATATTTCTGTCCAACGTGTCTCATTTTGGTGTCTACTATATTGATTTGTTTTGCTCTCTCTCTCTCTCTCTCTTTTTTTTACTTTTCTCTTAACAAGATCTTGTCTATCCATGAACTAGAAGAGATTTAAACACCTAGTAGTGAAAATAAAAATTGGGTCTATCTAGATTCTAGGTGATTGAAAGTTTGCTATAATTTCAATCATATGTTTCTGTCATTGGATGTTGATCCAACCACTCAGAATTTTTATTCTCTGAAAAAAAAACGAAAATGTTCCACTCAATAGCTAAATATTCTAGTAGTACCGTGTCTTTCTTCCAGTAGTATATTTTCATTGTTCTAAAAATCTGAGTGAAAATTTCAATTAACTGAAAACTAACAAACCTGATAAAGATTAGGGTGGTAACAAGCATGATTTAGGCGTAGAAAAGCGGGTAGAGATCAAGAAGATTATTCTGAACTGGATATATTATTTGACAAACCAAGTCTCAGTTTTTTGTAATGGTAGATTTGATCAAGAAAAGCTCCGTGTAAGGAGAATCTCAACTCAAATGAAAGATGCGCAATTCATTAGGGAAAATACTTAATAATGAAAGCTCAAGAGCAACCGCTCAAATCAGATTGTTCTAAGCAACATCCATACGGATCGTCACACAGGTTTGGAATTGAGTTTTGGAGCTACATATTGAGTGCTATCGGTTGTAATTTCTTTGACTACATATTAATATAATTCTTCTTTCGACTATAAAAAACAAAAAACAGCGGATAAATAAATAAATTTATTAAAAGTGAGGTTATATTCTATCTCGTTAACAACAAACTGACACGTACACGATAGGCAGTCACACATACTCCATTGGTTTATATTTGCTAAAGGACATAGGAAACATGTCAAAAAACATTATTACGCGTCAGATAATGTTGGGGCAATCGTTGTTATTTGAGGCTTTGAGCTACGCATCCAAACAACGATATGTATTTGATAAAAACTTAACAGATAATTTAAATTTGATTGCACCTTTGTCAATCGTAATTCAAGTTTTTTTGTCAAAATAAATTAATGCTAAATCAAAAGAATGAAGGATACACCGGTACAACGGCAGGGCCGCAGGGGAAATGTGGAAAACAAAACCGTCCGTCTCTGTCGATCTCCGCCCACAGCACACGAGCGATGCGAGGCAGCAATTCGCGGTGACCCGGCACACAAGGCGGCCGCGGCTGGACCCCTGGAGCGTGCGCGCCGGCGGACGGCTGCTGGACTACGACAAAGCAGGTCCAGTCATTACTCACGCCCTGCCGAGGTACATCTGTGCGTTGGGAAGAGAATGCGAAGATTGGGGACGAAAACCATAGCTCTGTATGGTTGTTGTCTCCCCTGATGTGAGCGATCTGTCTTCTTACAATTTATGTGCAAAATGCTTGTTTTTATCTGTTCAATTTTTTAGACCTTTTTGCTGTCTTCCATACTGCAGATTATGGCTTAGCTGAAGCATGCATTCATTTTCTTGTCTCTCATGCATGCAGAAAACGAGCCAAATATAATTAAGCTGAATTTTACTGAATTCCGGGGCAAGGTTGAGTTTTTAACGCATCTTGGCTGCTTCAGCTAAGATCATCTTAGAAAGTTAGTCATGTCTCTATTATAAAATATATGACTTTTAGCTAAGCTATAATAAGCTATTCTAGTTCAGATTGAACTAGGCTTGGCTTGTTGACGTACACATCATATATTTAAGAATGAAGAGAGTACATACTTGCATTACACCTCAACCATAGGTGTCACTATTCTTCAGACATTATATTCCAACAATTGCATCTCATCTAGGGAAACCAACTGAAAAGGAACTAAAGTTTACAGCTAGATGAAACTTGCATATGTAAAACTGAACACTAATAGCACATATGACATCATAAGTTCATAACTCGTATCTGGAAACTGGACTAGCACTAACTGAAAAACCTTGATAAGACCATCTGATCATACAACACACCTACTCCAAAGAAAATGCCAAAAGAAATCACAAAGATGGTATTGTCGATAGCTTGTCTTGTAGATAGAATCGTTGTCGGATACAGTTCTGCTGAAGCACAAGGATGAGCAAGATCATAGCCACATAGCTTTGGGTTTCCTTTGAAACTAGACTCTGAAAATGTGTCAAACTGGCCTCCAGTTGGAATTGGTCCTTCTAGGTTATTGTTAGAAACGTTGAGTTCGGCTAGGAAATGTAAGCTCCTCAATTCCGAAGGTATTGACCCTGTTAGATGATTATTAGATAAGTCCAGCACCATGAGTTTTGTTAGGTTTCCTGTCGATTGCGGAATTTCCCTGATAAGTTATTGAAGCTCAAATCGAGCAACGCAAGTGCTCCCAACTGACCAATGTTCACGGGGATTATACCATTAAGGTAATTATTGATAAGATTTAAAACTTGAGGGAGAGTATTGAGCGTGCGGTATTGATATGCCGATGATAAGTAAAAAGGTACCTCAAAGTACTTCGTATCCAAATAAGCTTTCTCCTTTTGCAGCATAGGCATATTCATTAATGCTGTCGGTATTTCCCCTGTAAGGCTATTGTTTGATATGTCTATATAGAACAGGGAGTGTAGGGTGTTGATCCAAGATGGGATTGGGCCAGTGAGTCGATTGTTTGATAACAACAACATCTTCAAATGTGTGAGCTTCGATAACCAATTTGGTAGATTTCCAGACAATGAGCAGTTATGTATGCCAAGTACTTGAAGGTTCTCAAAACCATTCATGGTTTCATCCTGTGGCATGAAGTTCACCCCAATCAGCAGGGCCTTCATGTTCCTGAAGCTCTTGAGGATGTGAAGAGTATTTGTTATATTTGTAAAATTGTTGTGGGTAAGTGATAGGTAGGTGAGGGACTGCAAATTTCCCATTCTCTTTGACAACTGACCATGGAACTCGTTTACAGATAACCGCAGCACAGTCAGATTGCTGCATGAGTAGATGCTCTCTGGAATTATACCGGTGAAATTGTTCGAGTAAAGATCTAAAGTTCTCAGATTGGATAGTGCCGAGAAATCGACGTTGGCAAGCTTTCCCTGGAATTTGTTCCTCCTGAGGCTGATGGTTGTGAGGCTTGTGCACTTTCTGAGAGACTTTGGAAGCTCTCCTGACATATTATTGTGTTCCAGGTGAAGCTCCTCAAGTCTCTTGAGCTCGCCTATAGAATCTGGGATCTTGCCACTGAGCCCAGTCATTGCCAAATTCAAGAAAATCAGGTTGCTAAGCTTGTCGATATGTGCATCAAGTGTTCCTTCCAACCCATTGTTAGAAAGGGAGAGGTATTCTAATGAGGTCGCATCAAAGAGTTGATCTGGGAGACTCCCATTTAAGTTGTTGTACTCTGCCTTGAGCACTTTAAGTGCAGAGCAGTTACCTAGTCCTGAGGGGACATGGCCACTGAATTGGTTGTTGCTAAGGTCAAGCACTGTGAAGGATGGCGCGCTGATGCAGAATGATGAAGGCATCCATCCTATAAAACGGTTGTTGCTCGCATTGAGAGCAACCAGATTCCCAAACTTTTCCCATGTGGTTGATGGAAACAATCCTGTAAATAAATTGCTCGAGATGTTCAATACCTGCAATGGAAGTCTAGGGATTGACGATGGCAGCTCTTGCAAGCCCCCACTTAGGTGATTGAAGCTCACATCGAGAGAAACCATGCTGGTGGAGGATATCACTTCCAATGGAAGGCTGCCACTGAGAGAGTTGCCCGACAGATTGAGGTGTAGTATGCCCTTGAGGCTTCCAAGGGACGGTGAGACATGCCCTTCCAGGCCTCTGGATGCCAGAAAGACCTCAGTGACCTCCCTGTTTTCATTGCAGGTTATGCCTTCCCACGTGCAGCAATCCATGTCATTCCGCCATGAGGCGGTGAGGCCACCGTCCTGTGATAGCCCGGTGAGGAAATGGAGCAGGAAGATCCTCTCCTGCTCTGTACATGCGCTGGACAAAGAGAGCAACAGCACAAGAGCAAGGGTAATCGAAGGCATGGCCATCCTGCGGCCCTGATTCTTGGACAAGGAGAGATGGGGTATCGACTGCAAGTTATTCATCGTTAGAACTCACAAGAGACAATGATGAATCTCTATTGAAGCTTCTTCAGCAGGTAAGCACTGCACACAGAGAGATATGCAGACCTGATGGTCTTACCAATTGAGTTCCATTGATTCTAAGGGATCTAACTTATAGTAGTCTCACTTTTGCAAGCCCCAGGAGCTTATCAACGACTATTATGTTATGGGTTATCAGGGTTTTGAATGTTTTGAGCTTCAAGGAAATGTGGCTTGCGTGTTGGAGCTCAGCTGAGAGAATGTTAAGGTCAGCTGAATCTGTTTACCAGCACTAGTTAGCCCATGAGTTGACAAAGTCCAAGTCCTTGCTCTTTGTTGTTCCTGTTTGTATTAAGCAAGGAGCCACGGATCCAGTCGTTCGTCAGTATTTATTTGGTTATAAATCCTTACTTGTTGGTTGTCTCATCCTGAATCTGCATGCCTCCTAAGTCCTAACTGCTCCCGTTCTGTGAGGCCGTTGAATGTTCATGTCTGCATCTGGGTTAACTGCACAAAAACAATGTATCTGCATCTTTCAGATTTTACTTGCGGCTAAAGATTCATTCAACCACTGTCAGTTTATATTCTTGGCCTGTTTAATGTCAACAATTTTCTTCTGTAAATCCAAACGATTTAAACTATGATGGTCACTATTTTTTGAAGTTCAACCCGAATGATGATGGGCGTATCATAAATGCTCCAATTGTAGCCAAATATAAGGCAAGTTTAGAAATAATCCTTAAGAAATGAGAGGCTAGCTGGTATTGATTAAAAATCAAAATGTAAATGGAAATGCACTCAATAGCGGATCTGATTGAAACATTGGAGCAGAACATGTTTTCAATTATCTTAATTGAAATGATTTTTTTATTAGCATCACTCTAGCAGTTAGTACTAAAAAATATTCCCGGTTTTAATCGGCATTACATTCTGAATGCCAACAGATCAACTAGTACATGACAAACCAACGACAAGAGAAAGTACTCTATCTACTATTCCAAATATCAACAATGTAAGTGCAATTCTCCTACACCTTACAACCACAAGCTAAAAGTGGATTTTTTTTTTTGGTCATGGTGAGACCAAACCAGTCAGTTAATTAGCAGCATCTGATCTTTCCACATCGGCTGAGGTGAAGTATTTCAAGTTGTAATCTGCCTCTGCATAAGTTTTTCACCTGTCGTAATCAAACAATTCATATAGACAAACCCTCCCCAGAACTAAGGTGCCGAAACTGTCAATTATCGTCAGTTCAAGTCGCTCCAATTAGCATTTTTCATCAGGACCACAGGAAGGGGCGTTTCTTTTTAAAACAACCTATCTATGCAAGAACAGCTAGGCATTTCATCCGAACTATCAACGCTATCTAGAACTGCTTGACTGCTGCACTTCCCTATCTCGTTCAATGTCAATGGCCCCCTGCAAGGTCATTTAAATTAGATTTAGTCTTAAAACTTTTGACCAAAAGTAAGGTACAAACAGCACCGAACACTAAATTGAAGAAGAAAAGAACATTATGGGCCATATATAAATAAAAAATTGTAGAATATAGCACGAAGGGCTACCCAAAAAGGAACAAGCACTGTACCATGTCAGCAGGTACTCTTCTAGACCCATTAATATCTGAGTTTGTTTGTCTAACTGCTTCTCTTCTCTTATGGAATGGTCTATGGAGAGAGTCCATCACTGAACCTTCAGGCTGCTTGCCATTTCTATCAGTTGGATCCAGGTTGCTAGGGCCCCATGTATACATGACAAACTTTCTAACCTGTTAATAGTGAAATTGAAAAGCTTTATTGATCAGGATGAGAATCAAACAGATAATAGTGTAGATCATTGGATCAGGATATGCTTCACCTTGTCCCAATTCCTTCGAGCGCGTCTTCTGCTCAGAATGTTCAACATTCTAGTGTCCTCATCCCGAAGTTTCTTTATCCTCCCTTCAAACTAAAAAAAAATCATTGCATTAATTATGTGATAGGTGGCATAATTAAACATTCGTTGCGCTGACAAACAAGCATTGCAAGATTATTTCCTTAGTGGCAGTGTCACAATAAAACTCTTCGTGTAAATAAGGGTTCAAACTAAAATTATCAGATAAAAGTTAGAACTGAATGCGGATAATACATGAGTACAAATAAACTCATCAGGAAAATGGTAGAACTTCATGTGGTTAAGCAAGAGGCTCCAATAAAATCATAATGATGCAAAGATCCAGCACTCAAATATTGATACTTAATATTAGTTCCATTGGAAGCAGATGAAAAGTGTTGGCAAAGTTTTGGCTGGAAGACAGGTTTTGTAAGACTTACTTGGGCCATGACGCACAGACAAATTGCAATACTGAAGGCATAAAGGCCACCAATACTCGCAAGTACGCTAACTGTGGATAGCAACCATAATTAGAAGCTAAAATAAAAAGTGTGCATATAAAGACAATGCTTCATAAGAGACTCACCTGGGCCTACTACACTCTCATTGCTTATCTCCACAATGTAATCAGAGAGATAACTTAAATAGAGTGTGGCATTCACCACTCCATCCCCAGTGTTCTGCAAGGAAGCATTCAAGCTGCCTACATCTGAAAATGCAGAACCTTCAGTGAAGTCCTGAACAAGTGGCTGCAAGAGCCTCAAGTTTCCAAGTTTATTGTATATCTGAGGGAACAACTGGATCTTGAGAACATTAGAATCTCGTCCCCTGAATGTCTTCAGCTTGCCATCATCAGCATAACCATCAGACTTCATCGATCCACTCAAAAAACTCACATGTTCATTATTTCCATGCTGTTTTGCAGTCAAGTTGAATTGGAACCCGACTGCTGCAGCCGGTTGCCCTGGTAGATCAACGAACTGCCAGGACACGTAGTGGTCTCTTGGAGGGATCCGGCAGCCGTTGCACGTCAGTGAAATGGACGGTCCCCGGCTTGTGTTTGTGCAGCGGTAGGTGAACAATGTTGACAGGGGCACCATCCTGAAGTCCATGAAGCCTGCAGGAGTACCCATTGCAATTGCAGAAGGCGCTATAGCTTGTGCACAGGACATGCCTGAGATGGTGGTGATGTTGAACTCAAGATCATTCACGAAAGAGAGCAAGTCAGGAGCACTTGCTGGCTTGATTCGATGCACTTCAATGCTGTGCCTATGGATAGCTTGATACAGGAGACTGCCATGAAGTAAGCAAAGAGTGAATTATTCCAACAATAATATTACCCAATGTCACTAATACAGTAGAAAGTTTGCCAAAGCAAGCAAAGAAGCTAATGCCAGTAAAAACTGTATGAAAGTTAATTACACTGTGACTAATCCGATGAAGAGTATCAGGCTTGCCACTGAGAACGTCCCACCTAGCTCGGTTTTCCTTTTCCTCAGTAGTTGCTGATCCTCCTGTTTTTCTCAGCAAGCAAAGTGCAACTTTCAGAACAAGACTTAAATACTTGGTAATTTCCAGATAGTGAAAACTAATGAGTGCAAACACCGAATGGTCAATGGTGAGTTGTGATGACTGTTGTGGCAGGATCATAAAGAACTGGTCATCCATGTCAAGTGTAACAAATAGAATTGGAACTATCCACCTGGGCCAGCAAGGAAAATTTTGGAGAAAGCAACAATAACAGCTGCGTCATGGAATGATGGAAACGAAGCAGCAGCTGTGTGTGGAGTACTCGAGTGGTGTATTTTAGGAAGGGTCTTTATGCTCCTCCCATGTATTCCTACTTTATTATCCTCTTTAATGAAATAATGTGCAGGTATTCTGCATGTTTGAGCCGAAACTGTGAAAGGAAACACTGAAACATTAAAAGTTGGACATTCGGGTTGGCTCTACAGCATTTCCCAAACAGTAACTTGTATTGAAAGTCTCCGTTAAAACATCGGAACGCATATTTTGCGTTGCCACGCAGCGGTCGCTGGAGAAATCCAAATGCCAGCAACCAAAAACAGAGTCCGCGTTGATGGTTCTCAAATAAATAACATGTTCCTTGCTTTAACCCATACTCATCTAATGGAGCCTCCTAGTCCTAGCAAGCCATGGCAAGGAAACGTGGCTTCATCCGAGAATTTATTCCAAAGCAAATATATTAAATTCTAGAAACTAATTAACATTGACCCGTTCGGAATTACGTTCCGAATTAGATGAAGAATTGAGGAGGAAGATCAAGCAAAGTAGAGGACGAAGTGGGGGACGCACCGCCCAGTGGCTGTTGTCGAAGATGAAATCGAGCCGGCTGACCCAGAACCGGGCTCGGAAGAGCCTGTTCTCCCCGCGGGGGTCCCGGCCGGCGAACCTCGCGGCGGCGCAGAAGGCGAGCCAGGTGAGGAGCACTGCGAGCGTGGCCTCGAGGATCACGGCCTGCGACTGGGTGAGGCGGCGGACGACGTCGATGGAGAGGACCGGCGCCAGGAAGTAGAAGCTCTGATTGCGCCGCGCGCCGACGGCGTTCACCTGCCACTCCCACTCGGGCACCGCCGCGCAGCTGCTGCTCCCGTTGCTCCTGCTAAGGTAGTACCCCGGGTCGCAAGCGCAGAGCGTGGAGTTGATGGCGAACATGTGCGCCGCCGAGCAGGACGCCATGGCCGCGCCCTCGCTGAGCCACGGAGAGAAAAGAGAGACCGGCAGCTTCGCTTGACTAAAGGCAGCTTTGCTTACTCAACAAAGCTGAATTTGTTATGCTAATAAATGCTCCCAGTTGAGAACATGCCAGCTGCCATTTTCAGCTTGTACATCACTGTAGATCACAGAGACCATACAAGGTCTTTGTTACGACTTACGACCTTTTTTTTTTTGGTTTTCCTCGTTGAAGGCATCAGCAGTCAGCAGATGATTGTCTGGACCTGATGAAATTACAGAGAAGTACAGTATGATTCTTATTACGAACAATCCAATCCAATGGCAATTTGGGTCACCATTCGTGGCCGTTTAATACCTACCATTAGCATTCAGAATTTGAAAGCTAGACTAAGTCCTGCACTGACATCTGTATCAGCAAGCAAGGACTGCTGAATAATTTTTCTTTTTCAATTATTACGAGAAGAATCGTTTCTTAGCTGCTAAGTATTTGGCCCATTAGTTTATAAAGACTGAGCATGGACAGACTAGCACCTCGTATCGTTTAGCTTTAGCTACCAATCACATCAACAACCCAAGCCAAATTATCATGCCATCAAATAATTTAACTTGGTGGGTCAAAATTGGACTTTTTTCACATGTTGGCCCTTATTTGACTGAAATTTTACAAATGACCCGTCAAACTCAAGTTTCCAAGGTCTGACTTGTTTTGTCATGCCAAACAGTTTGACGTAACACATAACCAAAACAGGCTACATCTTGAAAATAAAAATCTTGATAGGTTATTAATGAAATATTAGTTCAAAAAGGTTAAAAAAATTTAACAAAATTAGACTGTAAACAAAGCTCTGGCAGGAGAAGCGTTATATTGACACCGTTTAAGTTGAGTTGAATGTACAACAGAATGTCCGAATCCACCGCAGAAATAGCACCCCAGTAGCGTCCCTTTCTACTGTCAGGTGGATACCGTGTGGCGTGCACGCTCAGAAATCTCTCAATAGTAAAAGGAAAGGCTACTTACAACTATAGGGAAAAAGCAATTAAAATAACTGTTCAACTTACATACAGGATATGTTCCAATTACAACCAACCAAAAATGAATCATTTACTTGCATCTCTCCTGCTTAGCATTTACATTTGATCAATGAAAGCTGGAGTAATATCTAAACGAGATCCAATTCTAAAGTATACAGAGCACCATCCAACCACCCAATACTAATTCCATGCGCATCCAGAGCTTCTTTTCATCTCTGGACTAGCAATATTCCCAAAAAATCCCATCTGACAAATTTAAGGTTGGCGTTTGATTGTTATGACCAAACAGTGAACCACGCAACAAGAACCATGAGAGAAACTGTTTTCCTCCACTGGGCAACTGGTGATGCTATGGAATACTGGAATCTATGCGATTGCTCTCTGCACAGAAAAATCGACACATATTGCTATGTCAGAACAGGACGCTCATTTGTGCTGAAAACTTATAGCATATGTGAATTCACAGGACACTCACTTTTGGAGGCTTGACAATGCACCACAGAAAATTGTATTATCAGGAAGGTCAGTCATGTTATTGGTGTCCTCTGGGTTAACCACATTGATGTACACCTCTTGCCCAAGGTACCAATTGTCAAGGTTCTGCACACGCAGATTCCATATGCCTGCATTGTCCAGAAACACAAGAACAGCCGTCCAAGCTCCAGGGAATACCTGCAATCGTATTTGACAGATTGAAACACACCTGAAGCTAAAGGTTGTACTACATTGTTATGATGGCTCAACACAGAGGTGGATTCTACAGAAGAAAAATAAAAACAACTCCAGATTTGTCTCAAAGGAAGAATGAAAGTCATGACTAAAAACGATATAGCTCACTAAAATCAGTGGAGTACAAGAGTTGGCAGTTTGCCATGATCCATTGACATATTGATGTTTAGTCTTAGCCTTATTGGAAATAGTATGAAAGCATGTATCACCACATTTGCTATAATTACTAGAGAACATATACTTTATTCGATCATATACACATAAATCATAATTATTTCAGTAAAAACTCTCACATGTAGGCTGCTCTGCACCATGACATGTGTATGTCCAGTGATACATAATCAATTTAGATGAGCACTGCCACTAATAACTTTAGCCAAATTATTGAATTTAAACCTAACATGTACTCTGCAGTTTTCCTCAAGTTTTAAGATTTGTAAAATCAGCAGACCAAAGGAAATCAAATGAGGACATAAGGTAATCGAGCTTCACATTGACCAAGACATCAAGGCTCACCTGGATTGTGGAGCGTGCGACACCATCCCATTTGTTATAGGTGCCACGACTATTCTCAGTCCACAATCCATAGTCCATCCTAAGAACAACAACCAATAAGTACAAAAAAGAGCAGATCCAAACAACGAAGAGGAACAGTGTGCCATGAGATTTACCCAACAACAAAGAATGCATAGCCATCCAAGTGGTAGGTCAGTAAAGTAGTAGCATTGTTTTGGAATATGATCTCCATGAAGCCCTTATAAGTGCCATTTATAATGGATGTGTCGACTTTTGGCAGCCTATTCATTGGATGATTAGGAAAATCCAATTTGTACACCCCTGGGACATTAAACAGTTGTGCAAGTACCAATGGAGTCGTCGGAGCAATATAAGAAATTCCATTCATAGTAGCTCGCAGTTGCCCATTTATAAGCTCTGGAGGTCCACTCTGCAAAAAATACACATCTGTCACGGTAATGTCACCGTAATGGAATGAGCCCTGTGGATTGGGGCGGGCACCACTGGCTGTGACATTCCACCTGAAAAGGATCAACGGTTGAAGGATGCACTGAGTGAATAAGATACCATTTACAAATGTACTACCGATTAGGAATAAATGCAAAATCTACACAAAGGAGTACCTGATTGATCTTGCTTGGTTTATGGAGAACGCTGTGTCATACTGATCATTCGGGGGATCTGGTAGAGGGCCAGAGGCTGGACCAAGGGAATTGGAATAATGGAGAATTGCTACACCAGTCAACTTATCGACGACAGAGGGATCAACAAAGCGAGCACTTGCAACCACGTAGTAGTCAGTGCTGGCATTCTGATCCATGGTTACCAGGAAGGAGTAGGATTGGCCAACGTGGATGTCCAGGTTGGAGTAGTTCTGCTGCGACGTGTAGGAGCCTTCGGTCTCCACAAGGAGCAGATTGTGATTCTGGATCCTGAAATTTAAGCTTGTCGAGACACCAACATTGTGCACACGAAACCTGTATGTCTTCCCTGAAATTGCAAGACAGTAATTTTTTTCATTATAAAATTTAGGACCTGACTGTCACTGTCGTTCAGTATTTGATATTGATAGCAATATAGCATCACCGACATTGTCAGTAATAAGCAAGTATAATAAAGAGTAGCAACAAATGCAAGTTGAAATTTCGAAACCTGGCTCGACATTGATTCTCTCGTAGACCAGCCCAGGCGGTACAACGGATGCGTTGTATTGGTAGGGCCCCAATCCGTTGATGAGCACGCCGTCGGGTGCGCCGAGCAGCGAGCCGGCGTCGAGGGCCCTCCTGAGCTCCCTGTGGCCGCTGTTGTACCAGTCCCCGATGAAGAGCGTGATGTCCCCGTCGGGGAAGGGGAAGGGGATGGGGATGACGTCGCGGTTGTTGATGGTGAGGGCGCCGTAGGCTCCGGCGGCGCGGTGCATCGGCGTGGAGGGAAGTAGAAGAAGCTGCCGACCTGGTCCTTGACCTGGAACTGGTAGGTCCAGTTCCACCCGGGCGGGATGGCGCAGTTGGTGCCGAGCACGCCGTCCTGCCACGCGGTCTTGCGCTGCTGCACGCCGTTCCAGGTGAGCAGCAGCGGCTCGTCCAGCGCGTTGCGGACGTTCACCACCACGTTCCAGTTGGTCGTCACGTTCAGCGCCGGGCCAGGGAACTGCCCGTTGATGCCAATTACCTGCCGTTGCCGTAACCGTCGCCGCTAGTGTCAGTGCAAAGGGGAATGGACAGTGAGAGCGGGGAGAGTAAGCCGGACGGACCTTCTGCTTGACGCCGAGCGGCTGCGCGGAGACGTAGGAGACCTCCCAGTCGTAGTAGGCGTAGGGGTCCCCGGCCCGCGCCGGCGCCGGCGCCGTGGCCAACAGCACGACGCACAGCAGAAGCAGCCGCAGCAGAGTCGCGCGCGGCGGCATTGCCCGCCGGAGCTCGGTCGATCCCGCCCTCGGGATTCGAATCGCAGGCAACCGCCCGCCCTCGGGATTGGAAATCGCAGGCAAGCGTCGCGGGGCTCGAATCCGCGAACCGGTGTGAAGTGGGGATCGAATGGTGAGTGGAGGAGAGGACAGAGGAGGCGAGCGGCAAGCGAGAAGCAGAGCGGACAGTGAAAAGTGGAGGCGGCGCAAAAGAAGCCGGCTGGTCTGTCCCCCACTCTGGAAAGAACCAACTGGCCGGGCTTTTTCTTCCCTTTTCTGCTTTCGAGCCCAGACCAACTTTACTCGCCGGCCCTCTTCGCTCAGCCCACCACTAACGGGCCGGCCCGCCTATGTACAAAGCCGAATCGCGCTTGGACGTCAGATTCGAATCGGTGCGTGTACTCTCTCCAAAAAAAAAAAAAAAGAATCGGTGCGTGTACATAAACACAAGTAACGAGACGGGCGGGGCAACTCCGCTGCGTGCAACAACACAAGGCAACAACAACAATGGCGGCGTCGGAGGAGCTCATCCTGCTGTCGGGAGACGACGACAAGATCGCCTGTCTGCTGGCCGTGATCCCTCTGTCCATGAGATCGTCCTTCGTTCCGATGGCCACGTTCCGGCTCGCCCTCGTGCACTCCAGCGTCGGTGCGGCCATGGAAAAGGCCGTCAGCTGCCATGTCCCCGTCGACGAGGTTAGCGCCAGAGAAAGCGCGGCGGAAGACGTGTCCCGGTTCCTGGTGGCCAGGATTGATGACCCGGACCTGCGCCAGGAGGTGGCCCGGGTCGCGGAGAAAGCGGTCGCGCACGTCCGAGCCAGGTGCGCGGCGGCGGCGGCGGAGGCGGCGGAGGCGGAGGTCTACGACGAGGGCATGCTCTTGGACGTCGAGTTCCGCATCCTCGTGCTCCTGGACTCCGACGAGTCCGAGTCCGGTGGAGCCGCAGGAGCACGAGGAAGCAGAGGCGGACGAGGCCGGGAGCGACCTGGAGTCGGACGAGGACTGCTGGCAGCGCGGCGCGTCGGACGGCGGGCTCTGGCAGAACGTGCACGACGACGACGAGCACCAGGCCGAGGTCCTCGCCAGCGGCGGCGACCAGTTCGCGGCGTGCCGCTACGATCAGGGGCCCACCACGCCGATTCCGGACGAGTACGAGGTGCGCTCGGACGGCCCGGAGTTCTTCGACCAGCACGAGCTGACGTCGCGCGACCTGCGCAGAATCTTGCGCATCGCGTTCAAGGGCGGGGACCTCGAGGGCGACGAGGCGTACAGGCGGGCGTTTCACGGCAACGCGCGCGTGTCGCGCGTCTCCATGGCCGCCATCTGCGACAAGGCAGTTGCGTCCACCAAGCTACCGCCGCCGAGCCCGACACCGCATATGCGCACCGGATTCTAGTTCGCTGCTCTTCTTTTCTAAACACCATTACACCACATAATAGCAGGTTTTAATTGATTGTTCAAGAACCGTGTTCAACTACAATAACGCATCTCAAGCATGAACTGCAGTGCTGTGAAGAAGACAGTAGCCGCCACAATCAAAGCAACTTTGTTGGATCAGTGTTACGCCATATAACTTGAAATCTAGTCATATTTTTTCATAAGCTATGCATATAACAAGAAAAAGAATTCAGTTCCAACATGGGATGATATACAACTTGTGCCGTACCAAGAGAATGTCCAGCATTTCTGTGGTGGAAAACTGTGGTACAATAAAACTAGCAGTTCAAAATACTGCAATCTAATGCAAAACAGCAAAAGAAAATACAATTCACACCAACTTCTGTGAAAAAATCTCGCATCCAAATAACTATGGCCGCTCATCAACTGATCAATTTGGCAGAGGCGTCAATCTGTTAAGTTTGCCATCACTTGACAAGAGCCTCCATAGCTTCAAAGAAGAGTGGGACCATCTCCTTGTTTGGCGTTTTCACAGCACACTTTACACCAGGGACACCAACTGCACCAGTAAGCTCTATTAGGAATGGAATTCCACGGGGAATCTTGGCGGACATGTATAGAACATCCATGTTTGCATTTTTCCTCTTAGCTATAAAGAACACATTTGATGCTGCAAGGCGTTCGATGGTAGCATCAATGCTGCTGATAACAGAGCTGGGGTATTCTTTTGTAAACTCATTGTCATCAGGTAGAGATTTCCAGGTCTGCAGACACACAAAATCAATTAAAATTAAAACTTCAGATAAAAGTAACCAGAGATGGTATATATGACTTAAAACAACTATCCCTCCACTTTTCTAAGCCCCCAGCCCCCAAAGAAAAGTTTAGAATTTTTCCTTTTACCTCAAGAAACCCGGTTCGCTCCATTTTTCCATCTTCGCCAAAGAAGACATGCATCGAAATTTTGTCATTGAAATACCACACTGGCTGCTGATTATTTTTCACGGCAACCTGAAGTAGTGAGCTTGGTGCGCCAGGAGAAACGTTCTGGAACGTAACCATAGGTAGCAGTGTCCTGGCTGAGGTCCCTGGTTGCACCGGAGGAACCTTATTCATTGAAAGACAAAGTTCAGTACATGAAACTTAAACAGTATTTATGATGTTTACACAAGATACTCATTGCAGCACCTGAAGTGGTCCAGCAGCTGCAAGACCAAAGGTGTTCTTGTTAAACTGGATCATAAATCCGTCTAACACCCCCTGGGTGCCATTCTCAAAAGATATATCATAGAATATCTGGCCATCGCGTCGTGCTAGTTGTGCGCTAATCTGCAGCCCTTGGCCAGTGGTAGAAGGCAGTAAGACAGGTAGAGGAGGGCTGCAAAAGAAAAGAACGATGGTCAACTACTGTAGGTTCACAAAAAACTACCGTTTAAAAACATATACAAAGGAGCTTTACTGACCCTGTAGATGCTGCAGGCTCATCAACAGGAACAATCGCATTATCCATACCCATCAAATCACCTAGAAGGTCTGGCATTGGTGCAGGGGCTGCTGGGGATGCAGCTGCTGGCTGCTTCACTGGTACATGGGAAGAGGTGCCAGCACTAGAGGATGGTGATGCCCCCTCAACTCCCTGAGAAGGTGACTCAGAATACCCTGTTTCAGCAAACTCCTCATCATCAACCTTAGGAGCAGCCTTAACACGACTGACAAATGCTTCTGGAGGTTTGTGATATACTGAAGACAGGGTAGAAATATTTGCTAACAACTCATCAAGAAGTGATGAGTCAAGCTGATTGGCATCATCGCTGATCACAGGTTTCTCTGCCAGAACAACATCTTTAGCAGCCTGCAGAAAGTCAACACTGTGAGTAAATGAATAACAGATTACTAGATCAAAATTTTCAAACATTCAATACCTCTGGATCTGTGGAAAGAAGTCGCCAGTATATGTAAGCCCGATCACGCAAATCAGGATTGTCTGTCTCAACTGTTGCATTATTGAGAACAGCCTACAGGAAAGTCATACAGTTCGGCAGTGAGCTATCGTGTTCAAAAGGCATTTGTACAGCATTGCTCATCACATACTTTATAGGATGCAAATCATTGAGAATGAGCAATTGGTAATTTTCATATATTAAAATAATTCTCAGTACTCTCGCTATTATTATATAAACCATAAAAGCCCTCACGCACACAACATTTGAACAATAGCACATACACTAGTAGAGCATATAAGCAGCAAATGTAACTGACCTGTATCATCTGTTGTGGCCCCTCGGTTGGTTTCTTAAGAAACAGTTTTACAGTAGCTGTTAGCAGCTGCAGTTGAACTAATGCAGGTTCTTCTGGGAATGTTTCCAAGAAGCTCTCAAGAAGTTCATCGGCATTGTCAATTCTTTCAGCATATTCCCCAATTATCCAAATCATTGATGCCTAGAGAAAGTAAGACACGCATGGAAATTAAATATACAAGTTTCCTTGTAGAAATACAGAAAGTTACTGAGATGTTCATTGACTAAAACCTTAGCCTCTGGTTCGTCTAAAGTGTCCAGACTTTCACAAAGTGTCGCAATAATAGATTCATACCTATAATATTCGGAAAAAAAGAGTTATTAATCATGTATATGACAACTATCCAGAATACAAAAGGTATTCAAATAGGTCAACAGTTTCACAATATAGAACATCAATCCATGCAAAAGCACTCACGTGTTAGGGTAGCGTCTGAAGATGTCCTTGATAACAATAATAGCTTCCTGCACAACATAATTAACTTTTATCTTTATCAGCTCAAGCAAAACACTGATACACCTTTCAGCAGCCCTCTCCAATTTAATAGCACATCTTCCAATAGCACGAACAGCTTTCCGCACAAAATCAACATCAACCTCTGTAGCATACTCTTTAAACTCCAACAGCACCTGGAAGAAGATATGTCAGTGTGTGAAGCAATGTAGAAAAGAAATAACCAGTACCAAAAGAACTCTTAAAAAAGAAAATTGTTTTATAAGTTTAAAAATTATAGATAATTTTGCCAAAAGCCTGAAACTCCTGTATTTCTACTGTGCATGAAGCCAGAAAACAACAAAGAAAACTTTGTATGGAAATAATATTTGGTGTCAATCAAAATGTGCTAGAACCAATAAATCGTACACAACAAAAGATGATTTTGTACCTGATCTATGTTCCGATCTGATGCAAGCTTTATCATAATCTCCAACTTTTCCATCTTAACATATATAGGGTCATTGTACTTGCAAAAGAATACCTACAACCGAACATAGTGTTGAATTACAGAAACTTACATTGTGACATGATTAATGAATAATAATAGATAAAAATGTTACCTTAATTTCATGAGCAAGTATTGTAGGCCTCTTCTGAACAATCAAATTAATATTCCTCAGGGCTACATACTGAATCTCAGGCTCTGCTGACAAGAGAGTAACAAGCGGAGGGGCCATTTTCTTACAGAGATTCCGAACTACATCTGTGCTAGTAATGAGCTCCATCTGTAGAAGGATAATCTAAAAAAGAAAGAGAATACAGCATCAACAAAACGATCCCATCTGTCACACAATAGAATAAGTGATATGCACATTTCACCACAAAACCAAAAACAAAACTATTTTGGAAAGTGAAAATTAACAAACCATGTGCTTTGGTTAGTAGTTAAAGGACCATCCACAGAATTATCACCTCTAGTTGTGCAAAATGGACTCATTAGTTCAATCAAATGAACTAACTTTTCATTTTTCAAGTCACTTGATTGTATCATTCAGAATTGTGTGGGGTGTGTGTGTGTGTGTGTGTATGTGTGTGTGGGGGGGGGCTTAGGGCCACCTCATTGCATCCCTAGTCACCTCCTTCTCCTCAAAAGGTCAAGAAGTTTCTTAAGAAAAATCATGGCTACAGCTCTTTTGCCAGTTTATCATGGTACAGATTAAAGGACAAATGAATGAGTAGCTGCCTAATTCAAAGACCCTTTTAAATAATCAAAAGGAGCAATAGACATAAGAAAACTGGTTTAGAACACAGTATGCCACAATGATGCATTAGTACACATACAAGTTACATATTGAACTGTTTGAAACCTTATTGCAACATATTCTAGAAAAATGAAGTAATAGCTACCTTGACAGCGGAAAGAACAACTGCACAATTTGCATGCTGGAGACGTGGTGTAACTCGCTCTACTATATTCTCTGCTTCTCTGGCATCTGCTGCTTTATACCTTGACAAAGAATCCAGAATGAAGACTTGACCCCATCTGCAAAGTAACCAAAATGTTAAAGGTCCTAGTAAAATCACAATCCCAAGAAATTCAAAACACAATACAGCAACAAGTGCAACATACTCTGTGCACTCATTCAGAGCAGTCAGCAGCTTTGATAATGTGTGACTGGTGATCTCAAAGATTGGATGAACACTGCTGTCTTGAATCTCTGCAAGAGCAGCAACAGCATTTGCAACAACCATAGGATTATTATCCGATATTAAGTCCTTAAGGGCCTCTAGAAATCCTCTGTCCTCCACCAGCTCAGCATTAATATCATAAAGCTTAGCAACACAAATAGCTGCAGTCTTTCGCACATAAGGATCATCATCCTGTATGAACCATTTTAAACAATGTGCATATAGTTATTTACATGGAAGAGGGGTTACAAAATACACAAATATTCTAAATGCAAGACCTTAAGGCATCTTTGAAGAGGATCACAGAGATACTCCGTGATTTTGTCCACACGGATGCAACCCATTGTCCTGACAGCTAAAGCACGGATCAAAGGATTTGGATCTTGTGAATCCTGCAGAAGTTTAAAGTCATCAGTCATCTAATCATGTGCTAGTCCAGTACAATTTTTCTGTGATGTAGTAATCTTATTTCCTACACAAATGTTCATTGCAAGTATTGTGATAGTTTCTTACCTTGACAAATGTGTTCACAGCAAGTATAGCAAGATCAGGTTGACTTTTAGCATAGTTGATAAGATACAAGTATACAAGCTTCTTAAGCTCCAGGTTCTCGGTCTGCATGCAGTTCACAACATCAGTGAACAATGATGAGACATCTTTTCCAACAGTCATTGCAGCAATCACTTTCTTGACAGCATCCTTTCTCTTGTCCTGTATCATTTAAAAGAGAAAAAAATCCTTAGTATCACTCTAGGTGTATTTACTCTCAGTTAATAGTGTACAACATCCAACATAATGCTGCATAGCTCGCATCACCCTTGAATGATACTTAAACCTAGAGCATACTACCATGATGGAAATATGAGAGTTATGGTTCATCATGAACCACCTTATTCATGATGTGTGTGCCGGCTGATGTTAATGGTATGTTCTTTCTTCCAGGACAGATGATATCATTTACAGCACATGTGAAATACTTCAATGTTGAGAAACAAAAGATCATAATGGTCATTGCACCAATACATCACCACCATGTATAATACAGGCCTTCCTTCAATTAACTAAACACCAAACAGTGAAAAATAGCGTAGTGTGTAGTTCTTGGAACATGGAATTAGTGTGATTACACAAGCATGGCTAACCGTTACCGTTTTCTCTCACACATAATCGCACAGAATGTACAGGTAAACAATTACAAAAATAAAAGCAATGTCCTTGGAAACATGAGGGGAATTCTGCAGCATTCAATTTTATAAAATGGAACTTCACAGGTGACACTGAAGAAGTGCTGAAATCATGCTATGTCAAAGGTAATATATGTCTGAACATGTATAGCAAATGCATTTTGCAATTTACTAATTGCTCAAAGGCAGTTGAACCTCATGCTGATTCATCTAACAAATGCAATGATCCAGCAGACCAATGAAACCTAATCCTAGTTGGTCCATACAGAAGAAAATTCAACACGGATCAGAGTTCAGGCCATTCATGTCGCTCCAAAACAATTCATACCCAAATTCTGCAAATTCCAGCGCACTAGCGCCCAGCATATGATCGAAATGAGCACGTCTAGAGGAAACTCCAATACCGAACACGACCAAGCCCCACGGGTAAGAACAACTGATACACGCAGATCTAGAAACGGCCGAGATTGGCGCCCAATCTTGCTCCCGCTTAGATCTGGATCCGCAAGCATGAACCGACCTGCAGGCACGGAAGGTGACAGAACGAGAACGAGATGGTAAGGCGACGGACCTTGTACTGGGAGTTGAGCTCCTCCTTGAGCTCGGGGATCTCCCCTTCTTGGTGGTAGAGAAATACTTGGAGTCGTGGCCGCTCATCTTGCCCCGGCGAGCCGCGCCTGCACGACCTGCCGACGACGCTCGCCGCCTCCTCCGGCTGCCGCAGACGCAGCAGTGGCCGCGGTGATCTCGCGCACGGTGGCGCGGTGGGTGGAGGGAGAATGCTACAGGGAGGGGCACGAGACTTGAGAGATCTGGAGAAAGAAGAGGAACGACGGTGGGGATCTGAACGGCTGCTGCTGCTAGAGCATTTCTTGCGATTTTTCTTTCTGACTTTTACTAACTCGAGTACTCGACAGCTCGGAATTTCAAAGTATTTCACATAAACTCCTGATGATCCATTTGCATCCGAGGATTCCATTCATTCTCGAACGGTTTGAGCTACGTTTTTAGGCTCAATGTACCGACAACTGCAAAATTTATCTCGACATATCATCCGAATTTCATAACCTTTAAAATACATATCCAATTCTAATTGCAAAAATAAAAATACATATTCATTCCTAAAATATAGTATATGTCTTTTATATAGATCCTTGTAAGGCATGACTCATGGTCCCTTTATATATAATCGCATCATAATGCGGTCGAATAACATCCTTGATATTTTATTTGTCTCAAATTCTCTATTTCGTTTTATCTATGCACATGAAATCTTGTTAATTGCGAATATAGAGTAGCCAAGCTGGGGCATAATAGTGGGGAACCATGACTTTACGTGATCATCCTATCTCTAGCCGAACGCTCTCGATACTACTGAGAGACGGTAACTCCCGAGGACACTATAAACAATCTTCTTGCCATGCGCGAATGGCGGCGTAGTTGCCGTCACGCTGGAGGGCACCGTGACGAGACACTTCGCTTGGGCATCCGCTCTTTGCCTGGGATCAGCTCGAGGGGTGGCCGTCGCGCTTCGCACCATTTTCTGATCACTACGACGCTGGGATACCTGCGTATCTGTTTAGCCAGTTGGTGTTAGTGTTTAAGGAAAAATAAAAGCTTCAGGCCTCAGCGAGGTAGAGTACTGCGAGACGGAGGTGCTTGCTCCACGTGAAACGAATTCCGCACTAGATCCCCAACATATATATTGGTATCATCTATCATCAAGTAAAATTTTAGCTTCAATTTCAAAATCATAAAAAAAGAAACACAAGAGAGTAGATTGCACCAACTTAAATCGTATGAGGAAGTAAAATGAGCAAAGATTTTGTTTGGGTGTAATTTGGACAAAGTGGATTTTAAGAGTGGTGTGTCTCTTTAGTTGAGCATTTTATTCACCCATCATGTCTCCTATGCTCGCTTTGGTGTCACATACTCTCTCTATTCTAGTTTATTTGTCACTCTATATTCATACAATATTCAATAAATCATGATAGATGACCGCGTCTAGATTTAGGAAATGTTTAATAAATATGCTTGAATGCGAGAATGGTAAATAATTTGGTACAGAGAGAGTACAATTTGGGATACATACATAACTCATGAGAAGTTTATTTTACCTTAATCAAATGCATGCATGTTTTTCTTTTAAAACTATATGTTATTTCTTGTGTGTTGGTAGAGTCCAACTCATGTACAATGAGCCATTCAACCTTCTCGATCGAGAAAAAGAACAATCGTGTTAAACTGAGCTTTAAGATATACTCTTTCCATTCTATAATACTTTGTTTTCATTCTATATTACTTGGTATCCTACCTTTATCCAGTTTTTTTCCAATTTACTTACTACCACTTTAGTATATTTTTCTCTTCCTAATAGATCTCTATTTCTAACTACATTGTTATCACTCCTTAATTATTGTGACTTAGGTTAAAATTTCAAGCTAATTGGGTTGAAGTGAGTATCAATTATTTAAAGGTACAAGTCCATCGGTGTGCCTAATTCAGCCTTTGCTCTGCGATTTGAGACTAAGATAATAAAGGTGAATTTTATTCATAAAGCTCATAACATGTGGGTTCTATTAGATGTTCAATGAAGTTTGACGATAAATGCTGAGCTAAAAAAATATTGATCTATTGGTTGTGCAAACTTCCTCTTCTTATTTAACAAATTACTGATGATTGTGTTTTAATTTCTTATATCTTCAGGAAATATTTTTTCCCTTTCCAGTGTCTTTCTAATAAAGATTTCTAGATATACTAGCTTCTTGCGAGCGTATGCGTCAAAATTGATTTTTTTAGAAAGTTAAAATTGATTTTTTAGAAAGTTAAAATTGAATAGTTAAACCAGCGTTTTTTTTTTGTGCTTTCGGGCCATCCTTCTCCAATTGCGCCCAGTGGGCTGCTTTCTTCAGTCTCTTCAGGCCCAATCCGTCCTTACATGGCAGATGGTTTAGCTGAAAACTCTGCTTAAACTCGAGATGCAAGACTTCAGTATTGCGCAAGCACGAGTACTTCGTGCAACAAGAATCAGCACTGCGCTTTCTCGACAGGTCACTGTGGTCAGGTTGGTCCTTTCATTTGCTTATTAACCACAACTTTGTACATGCATGCAAAAAGGAAAAGGTGCACGCTTGTACAAGGAAAATCTGTTGAAACATCCTTATTAACCCTGTGGACCCAAAGTTGACTAAATTCCAAAGATAAGGAAGCAAGCACCAGTGAAGTTAATGCCACCCTAAAGTTTCATGTTAATTCGGCTATTCAGGCCCAATCCGTCCTTACGTGGCAGATGGTTCCATGTTAAGGCCGAAACATTTTGGAGTAGAGCACCAACATGTATTGTACTAAATAAGTGCAATATAAAAATATAGAAGGATCCAACGATATTAATTCATCTTTCCTCCTCTTCAATTGAAAGAAAATTTGGAAAACTTTCAATCATCAACGTGATTTGTACTTAAAATTTGTATTATTATTTATTTATTAGGATTATATTGCATGTATATGGAGGGGAAAATATGTTAATGTATAGAGTATGAAAAATTTGTTTTTATAGACACTTTGATTTCGATCTAGTGGTTCACCCAAACTTTCCATCGACCTCATTAATTTGATACAACATTACAATTAAATATCAGTTATTTTTCTATAGGTTTAGTCTGGGTTATGTTCCTTAAGTTTTATTAATTGCATCCTGGGTTATGTTCCTTTTAAGTAGCTGCAAAAAGTTCAGTCTGTAGTTACCTTTTTCTGACTATGGGATGGGAGTGGGCCAAAGTGCTTCCCTTAAACCGATTTAGATGTAAGTACCATTTGACCGCCAAGTACCTACAAAGTATATCAAAATTCTAAGATCAAAACATCTCCGTAGCGAGATTTCGATCAAGCTCCGTGCAAATGACTAGGAACTGAACCAAAGGGTCAGATTGTAATGCACAAACAATAGCGCCTTTACGGTACTCCATAATCCTCCAAAAGATATTAACCCGTCACTAAATATACCTCGGCTGCACTTTTGAGAGAGACTTTAGCCATCGGTGCATGTACTCGTAATAACTAGATAGATTCCACAACAGGATGTCGCTAAATATATACTTCCTCGTTTAAGAATGTAAGCATTTGTTGACTTTCGAGTATCGGTTTTGATCACTCGTCTTATTCAAATTTTTTGTTAAAATGTTATTTTTTATAATTTGTATGAACATAGGATATATTTTAAGTATTAGGTATTAATTTTTGTATTTGTGTAACTATTTTGAATAGGACAAATAGTCAAACACAACAGAAAAAACTCAATAAATCCTTATATTCTTGAACGAAGGGAATACCACAGGAAGTAGTTGAAAAAATTTCTAGTTTAGACGAGAGCCAAACCGGCAGTGAATTTGGCATTGGATCTTGGAGCCATATCACCTTACTCCAGTAATTTAGAACTAGTATAAGAAACCGAATCCATTGTTTCCGACCACTTTTGGATTATTCACCACACGTATTGCAGCAGCTGCTAGTGTACACTAAGGGTCTCTTTGGCAAAACTTATGTAACAGCTTTAGCTTTGGATTATGGCCCAAGTCTGTATCAAAGAGATGGATTGGATAAGTGATTATGGGTAGAAGCTGCCATGAGACTGTTTTTATTTCTGTATTAGGATGGTGAAGCTGGAAATAGCAGCTTTTCACAGCTCACACTCACAACTTTGTTTCGAACAGACGACAGATAAGTTGTTTTGCCAAACGATTTGATCGCATAAGCTGCATAAGCTGAAATAAGCCGAATAAGTCTGTTTTGATCCATAATTCGGAGCTGAAGTTGTTTTTTATGAGTTGAAACTCTACCAAAGAACCCTACGCAGTTTCTGGATTCATTTAATTAAAGGATTGAGTAAAGTTCATAGCCGGTCCTTAAACTTGTCTAGATGTGTCATATAGGTCCCTATACTCTCAAATTGCATTTCCAACTCCTCAAACTTAGCTCCGAGTGTCATTTAGGACCCTTAACTCTCAAAATGAAAATCTAGCTCTTTAAACTTGGCTTCGGGTGACATTAAGATCCCATACTTTCAAAATATATCGTCATTCCAAATAATTTGATTAAATTTTATAGATATAACATACTTATAGTTAAATGAAACATTTGAATTTCAGCTCAAATGTGTGTTTTTATAGATTCCTCGGAGACGCTGTAATATTAAACAACAAAAGTACTTCATTTCGCTTGTTAGGTAGATATTGCTACTAGCAAGATTGTGGTGTATTCATTGTCTTTTTCTTCTTTTACATAATGGGGATCTTTATTAGTCAAGGATAATTTATAAAGATAGAGTTAGGGGCTAAAATATAGTTATTGATTTCTTAAGATTGGGTATGGAGTGTGATGAGCTAAGTGGTTAGAAATGTAGTAGCAATAAACTATATTCTGGGTAAATTTTACCTGGTTGACTAATACATTATGACAACACTATATTGACGAACTTAGATGATACCTGAAGTCATGTTTAGGGACCTACATTTGCATTTTCAGAGTATAGGAACAAAAATGACACCAGAAGCTAAGTTTAAGGAGCTAAAAATGCAATTTGAGAATATAGGGATCTAGATGACACAAAGAAACAAGTTTAAGGACCGGCCATAAACTTTACTCTAAAGGATTCATATAATTAAACTGGCACTTAGACTCTCTGGCATGGACCCAAAGTGCCGTTTACCTCGTGTCCACAAGAAGCTGGACCGACGTGAGCAGGTCTGCAACGTGATCTGGATGTTTGTAGTAGGATTCACACGCTCACACCACGAGTTGAGGCACGCGCATGTGCAGAGCACAGCGAGAATTTTCCTGCTACGTACTACGGGTAGAGGGATAAGGCAGTTGTGTATGTACTATGGGGATGCAAATCTGCAATCAGCTGCGTATCAGTGGGTAAGGACAACGCCTAGTAATGTTCAGTTTTCCAATTTGCAGATCCCACTTTGCACAAACCAAGATTTCCGGGCACGGAACCGTCCCGTGTTGTACTCGTCATTGTACAACAGTGTTGGCGTAGACCGCTGCGTGTGAAGAAAGGTGGGCGCTGAGCTCTGATAATCTGATCCGTTTCCCCGTGCCCTGAGTGGAGGAGCATATGGCCCGTCACATGGTTGCCGTCTTGCTGGCGTTCGTTGCCTCCATCAGTTGGTGGATTGGATCTGGAGGTCCAGCTTTGTCGTTGGAAAAGCCAGTCAAATGGGCACTTTTCCTCGACATCAATGGTGCTGCAAAGGCCCTGTATTAATCAATGCTCGTAGATCCCGGTATCTATGCCTTCCTTTTGTAGTGAGTTCATGTTCGGCGGCCCGTATTCTGGCAAATCGCGATGCTTGGTTGGGAGTGTCTACAGTGGGAGTTAGTAATTACTTGGGTCCTAAACATGGAATTTCCTCGCAGAACCTTGTTTATGCACAGTAGGCTGGACCAAGCGATACTCATCACCAAACAAACAATGTTCACTGTCGATTGACATGTGCAAAGGATGTTGTGGTGTCCCCTTCGGAAAGCAGGCCTCGTCATCAGATCTCTTCTCTCCATGGCAACGCAGGGCCCCGTGCGTGCTTTCGTCAGCTCAGGGAGACTTTTCTCCCACACCTGCTTTCCCTTTGTTTATTCCTCGGTTTTTATTCCTCGTGTGGGCCCCGCTGCTGATTAACTGCATTAGCCAAGAGGGGCATCAGTTTGAGAAGTGTGTGAATTCGTCGGAAATGCATTTATACAGTCGATGGTTGGATTTTGAAGACACAGGTTATCAGTGCACGTTCCTTGCTGGCACCGTCGGTCAAAGAACAAAGCAGCAGTCCTAATGAATGAACGTCGTCTGGCGAACGTGGAAGAAGGCGAAGGGCGTCTCCCCAACTTGCGTAGTGTCGAGGGCTCCTTGCAAATCTGGGAATATATACACGTACCAGCAGTATAAATTAGAGCGAGAGAGTTTTGTGGCGTCATGTGGGGTTCTCTCGGATGGGGAGCACGGCCTGCTGGTTTCCCACTGGAGTTTTGTTCTTCTCCGCTCATCTGATGGCGAGCACGAGGCACGGCATATCTATTTGAGCTCCCTGTCTCTCTCTCTCTCCGCGTCATCCGCTGCAGAAACTGAGATCCCTGGGATCCCGCCACAAAGCAGGTACGCGTTTCGTTGCCACTCACTTCCATCCTGGTCCTTCTTCTTGTTCCGATGGTGATTTTCAATGTCTTCCATCCCTCTCCATTGCTGCCACTCTGCTCTCGTTCTTGTTTGTTTCTTGTGCTCTGTCGAAGTGCCGAAGTGCCGCGACGACGACACATCTGAAGCGTCATTCAGGTAACTGACGTGATATGTGGTCTGCCAAGGGAAATGGCGATCCCTAATTGCATTGTTTTTTTGCGATGAATAGCAGTAGGAAAATGTTTGGATTTGGGAATTGACACCGACAGTCGCTTGTGTCTCCGGCAAAGTGCCGGCCGTCCTGCCAGACATTCAGTCAACAGTTCCGTAGATCCCGCGATCGAGACGCGCGAACCGCAGCTCCGTTTCCGGGGATGCCGCATTGCTGATGTTGATGTGCCTCACTGGCTCTCCTGTACTTCAGATACTAGTGGCTTGGCAGAGTGGAGTAGCCACTCGCAGTGAGACGACGGCATGGAGAAGGAGAAGAAGAGGCGGAGCTGGCTGGAGCGCATCCGGCGGCTCTTCACCTCCTCGGAGCCGAAGCAGAAGCCCAACAAGCCGCCGCCGGAGAAGGTTCGTCCTTTCCCCATCTGTTGAAATCAAAACCGATCGATTGGCAATGGAAGTGATGAAATCTTGGTTGCGCAGATGGGGAAGAGCAAGCGGTGGCTGCCGGGCAAGCTCCGGACCCAGACCTCGTTCGCGCTGCCGGCCCCCGCGCCGGAGCCTCAGCCCGAGCCGGCGGCGGCGGCCGAGCAGGTCAGCAGCATCAGGCAGGCGGAGGACGAGCAGAACAAGCACGCCATGGCCGTGGCCCTCGCCACCGCGGCGGCCGCCGAGGCGGCTGTCGCGGCCGCGCACGCCGCCGCCGAGGTCGTCCGCCTCACCGGCAGCAGCAACCACCACGAGCCGCCCGCGCACGAGCAGGCCGCTGTCGCCATCCAGTCCGCGTACCGCGGCTATCTGGTACGTACAAGTATTTGCGTCGCGAGCGGAACAACGCGCCGTGTCGTGGCTCGTGTCTGACAACAAATGTCCGTGCGAATGGCTTGGTCAGGCTCGGCGCGCGCTGCGGGCGCTCAAGGGGCTGGTGCGGCTGCAGGCGCTGATCCGGGGGCAGGCGGTGCGGCGGCAGACGGCGGCCACGCTGCGCGGGCTGGAGTCGCTCATGAAGATCCAGGCGCGCCACCGCGGCCGGCCGCCGCTGAGCTCCGAGGACGGCGGCGGCGACGAGGACGGCGACGACCTGATGATGTTCATGCGGCGAGGCGGGCGGGAGCTGTACGACGCGGCCGGCCACGTAAGTCAAACCAAACCAAACCGTACCCTCTCTCTCTCTCTCTGCCCAGCTGCAACTTTGCAGCTGCACGGTGGAATTTTGCTCTGGGTTCCGGGGCGGTGAACGTGCGCCGCACATGCCCGGCATGTGGGTAAAGGAGGCTGCGCGGCCCCCGCGTGTCGCGTCAGAGTGTGGGAAGGGCGCGCACGGCACATGCCATCCGTGTAGTATAGGCGGGCATGCATCTGCATCGGTGGCGTCGCACGTAGCAGCAGTAACCGGGGGGACAGCGGAGCAATGCAAGTAGAGGAGAACCGCCCGTCTCCGTCGTCCAGGATGGGGTGGGGTGGTCCGTTTCGGCGCTTCCCTTGTTCCGTGCATCTGTCTGTCGTGCTAGGTGTGGGCCGCCGGGATGGTCGTATGCTGTAGTAGCAAGGAACATGGCGCTCCAGGACCTGGCAATGGAACTGGTCCCTGTCTGTATTCCTCAAAAAGGAACTAGCTGGTCCTGTATACACAGATTTATTTTTTCCTTCACGTAAAATTTCACTCATGGATGGATGGATCGCAACAGAGCGCCGGCATCGAGAACCTCCTGGCTGGCTGGCTGGGAGGGGCATATCTCGGCCGCCGTGCCTGGCGCCGGTGTCGGTGATCCGGTCTCTCTGACTGCAGAAGTGTTTCTTCTCTTCTTCGGTTGCAGGAGCAGGGCAAGGGCGGGTGGGACAGCAGCATCTTCTCAAAGGAAGAGATGAGCGCCATGATGAGGAGCAGGGAGGAGGCGGCCTTGAAGCGCGTGCGCGCGCTCCAGTACGCGTCCATCCAAAACGTACGTACTCTACTCCTCTCACTGGTGACTGACACGCAGGCCCCACATGCTCACTCTAGCTAGATGGATGCATGCAGGAGAAGCTTGGCATCCGGCGGCCGCCCATGTCGCGGGACGAGATGATGGACCAGCGGTGGAGCTGGCTGGAGGAGTGGGTGGGCTCGCACCACCAGCAGCCTCCCCCTTCGACAAGGACGTCCCCGTCGCGCACCAGTCGCCCTACCGCCACGACGACCGCCTCGCCTGCTCCGCGCGCCGCTCCTTCGTCCGCCCGCGCCGCACGCCGCCGCGCGCCGGGGACGCCTTCTGCTACGACGACTCCGCCGCCGCCTTCCCGGGGTACATGGCGTCCACGGCGTCCGCCAAGGCCAAGTTCCGCTCCATGAGCACGCCCAAGGAGCGCTCCGCCGCCTCCGAGCACTGCTTCCCCTTCGCCGACCGCATGCTCTCGCCCATCCCCTCCATGTCGCCCATCCCCTCCGTCGCCAGCGACATGGGCTTCGCCAGGTCCACCAGGCCGCCCGTCGCGCACAGGTCGCCCAGGGTGCTCAAGGGGCCCATGACGCCCGCCAGGTCGCGGTCAAGGAGGTCGCCCAGCCACCACAGCTTCGGATCAGAGGCCGCGCTGCACCAGCTGCAGCACATGGACCAATACACGCCAGTCCGGTGAACACAAGAATCTCTTTGCCCCTGATGATGCGGCAAATCCGATTCTTTTCTTCTCCACCCTTCATACCAGAAAGAACGGTTCAACAATGTGGCGAGGGTTCAACTTTGCATCATGCCCCGATTCTTTTGCCAAAAAGGGTTCAAATGTGGTGTTCAATGTAAACAATGCAACGTGAAAGATCCAAGTAACTCAAAGTAACATGGATCGAGATAGTTTCAATCATAAGTGATCTATTGCAAGGCACCGATATTCGATTCCTATCAGAACAGGGTGCAATAAACCTACTCGAGAATGTCAGTGAAGGACGATTGAACATCCATCTAGCTACAAAGTTTCTGAATTGATAATAACTAGTGACTCAACCAACAATGTTGGCAGTACAAAATTCTCTTAATCAGTACAAGGTGTAAAACTCACATGAGCAAACTTTGAAGCAGCAGATCTCTACTTCATCATGTAAAACTCTATCATCTCTTCTTCCAGTGGATGAGTATTTCCCACTATGATCAGACAGTGAAGGGGCGGACCAAAGTCAACATCAAGTAGCTTCTCCATAGGGCCAGCAACAATCTTCTGGTCATCACTTCCAAGGCGAGCTACGCCTATGCATAGTGTATCCTTGCTATATGCTGAAAACAAGTGGTCTTTAAATGTTAGCATCATGGTATGTCATCCCATCAACAAATGGAAAGTTTCAAAGCAGCACAGAATAAATTAACAATATTTGTCCAGCAGGATATTTTTGTGAACTTTAGTAGGGATATTAGCTAGTACTAGTAGAGTATATTTGGGGCAGAACATTTTATAAAGGAAAAAAGTTCTGGGATTCTACCTGATTCGCCATGCGCTTCTTCCACCTCCAGAAGCTGACTTATTGCGGTATTCACAGTCATGAAGCGTGGTGGTTCATACACTTTCTTTCCTCCTCTGGAAGTGATTACCCAAATTAAATACAATAGTAAAATTCAGTCTCTCAAACAACAGTATAAAGGCTACGTAGTTGAAGGCTGCTTGCCATTACACAGAACAGTCTTAAGAGATACGATTTTTAGTGTGCAACAAGTACTTCTAAAAGATACGATTTCGCAATGCTATACTACCTGCACAAAGACTCGAACGTCGGCTCCTTTACACGAATATCTGCATTGAGTAATAGCTTAAATCAGAGGTGCTTTTTTAGTAATGATGACATTGAACCAATAAACCTACTGTTAGAAGTAATGAAAAAATGTTGTTAGATTGACATTGCCGGGAAAAAAAAACTCAATGCATACTGCCATATTGCCATTCTTTTAAAGATAGAAAACAAACATGATGACAAAGGTCTCTATGGTTCAAATAACTTAGAATGGATACTAAGCAAAATAAGTCCTCATCTTTGTTGCACTATAATAGTAATAGCTCAAACATCGATACTGTTTTTCTTACAGGAATGAAAATAAACATTTACAAATAAACATACTGCTTATGGATAGAGATTCATTATAAATGATGAGAGTGCTGACCATGTAGAAAACGTCAAGCAGAAAGAATGAATAACAAACCTAGTAGGCAAAGTGTGTGCAGTCCAAGCTGGCGATTATTTTGAATCCTCTTGTAGAAACTATCTGGTCTCCAGGCCTCCGTAAAGAATGGTATAGAGATAGTCTCTCCATAGTGGTAAAGTTGCAACCCACAAACTCCAATCGCATTCATGACAGAGGCATTGTGGATTACCTTCACTTCAACCCCCATTTTCTTTGCACGAACAACCAAATCGGTATGTGTGGTAGCTCTGAAACAAAGTTAATAACAGATAAAAGGAAAGTCATGTCACAGGACAAAAAACAAGCTCACAACAGTGCCTGAATATATACTAAAACGAACTGTCTGAAAATCACAGCTGGGATGAAATAGTTGTAATCAGATTCCATGCGTAAGCATGAAAATAAGTGTTTGCCATCACATGTACTTGTCTACATTTCTTTCCATTTTTTGACTAACATGTACTACTATATTCCGCTTTTGTCTGTCGTTTCCGAACACAAATTTGTGCTGCGGGCAGCTGTGTTGAGTTAGCCGGAATGACTTCAAAAACATAACAGAGGGAGTATCTAAAAATGCTAGAGATGGAACATGATGCACTGAAAAATTTTGTAGGCCTAAGTATATGTCACAATGAATAAATGTGAGCCCCAAGGACATCTACTGTTTAAGTGATAAGGCATAATTATGTCACATGCCAATGGTGCACCGAATCAGAAATCCACAAATTCAGGATAAATACATGCACACAACCATGCCAAACAAGATCATGCATATAAATCACGGCAGCAACATTTTGCATATGAACAATTGTGTGCTATATTATCGTCACCATCATGTTCTTGTTACAATCAACAGCACTGAGCAGAGCAATGGTTACCCGAACGGATCGCCGACAACAAGGAACGCGATGTCAGCATCCGCGGCCTCACACAGCATCTGGTCGGCGCGCTCCTCCACCATCTCTCGGTCAGCGACCGTGATCTCCTTCCCGTACAGCTTCTCCTGCACGCGAAGGCAGCGTGAGCGACGGCATCAAGACAGGCATTTGCACGAACAGGTGGCGGCCACGAAGGACCGGCAGCGCAAAGAGACGAGGCATCATCGCAAACGGGTGGCGGGCGGGGAAGGGGAACGCACGAGGTTGGCGAGGCTTGACGGGTCGAGGCCGAGTGAGAGGAGGGACGTGTACGCCTCCATGTAGACCTTGGCGCAGCTGCGGACGGCGTCGAGTCCCCGCACCGTGATGTCGCGCTCGTCGCCGAGGCCGAGGCCGACGATGTACAACATCGCGGCGGCTTGAGTATCCCCTGCTCTCGCTGTCGCACCGAGCCGGTGGCCTGTGTGTCGGAGCACGCGCGGGGTACTCGAGTGGCGAAGCAGGGAGAGGCGGAGGAGGGTGGAAAGAGGCGGGGCGGAGCCGGGAGCGGGTCCAGAGAGGGAAAGATGCGACAGCAGGGCGGCCGAGGAAGCGAAAGAAGCACGGGCGAGGGCGGCGGCGGCGCTAAAACCCTAGCACGATCTGAGCTCCGCTCGACTTCGAATGGCGACGGACGGTGGACTCGCGATGACTGACGGTGAAGGAGAAAAGGTTCAAATAAACGTGATGCCAAATTCCAGTGTTTTTTTAATCGAAATTCCAATATTTTGAATACTATAAAGTTCCGGGGTACCGCAGTATGTTATGCAAGCGTCCCCTGCCCGACTGATGTCTCTGAAACTGATTTTTACAAAGAAAGGATTGCATTTCCTCGCCCCGTATTTCACTTGCACACGGTGACACGAGTACTGGTGCAAATGAACCTATGCTTGGCGCACACAATCGTTTAACTGAAGAAAATCTGGCAAACTAAGAGCACCCAATCAAACATGTATCTGAGTGAGCAAAACAGTTGACTATATATAGAAGTTCCAAACAATAAAAATTATTCAAGGCTCTGTACTTCTCAATACCACAATATAATGATCCTCTTTCGCTGACAAAAAACGAAAAAAACAAAAAGAGTGAAACTTCGGTAAACCACACACCACTACTAAATCTTGCAAAATTCCAGCCTCTCTTCCTCCACTGGTTTCATCTCTCCCACTATAAACACAGTGAAGGGGTGAGCCAAAATCAACATCTACCAACTTCCTCATTGGACCAGCCACAATCTTCTGATTCTCCCTTCCAAGGCGAGCCAAAATCTTCTATGTTCACGAGTTGCTCGGTCCCCGCTTGCATTGGTTTAAAAACACAAGTACGCTCGAATCGTGATACACTGACACGATCACGACGATGGAAGACTGGTTGCCTGTTTCCTTCCCGACGGTGACTTCTCTCTTCCTCTTCATTGGCTCCCAAGTCCTATGCGAATCCCTGTCCTTGTCGGTAGTAGATGATAACATGGAACCGTTTAACAATATGCACACGTTCATACGATTGTTTTTACCCAGTAAGCTCAGTACGATTGTTTTTACCCAGTAAGCCCAGTTTAACAATTGTTCGGGAAAGAAAAGCACAGTTAAACAATATTATCACTCTTTGTGAAGCATCTCTCTAGCCTTCCAAGTTCCGACCCTTTTGGGAAGACATGGTAAAATCTGCTTGTTCCACTCATGTACACTCAAACTAAACATCTTTTGCATCTCGAAAGTGATACGTAAATCTCTATACATAATTGCTACTACTATTCAGTGGCTATGGTTAGCTTCTATGGAATTACACTATAATCTAGTAATATACCACATAGTTTGGCTTCACATGATCCCACTAGGTTGATTGAGCAGATCTGAATAGCTCCGTCCATTTCTCTGGGTCCGCCCCAGGTCCTTCTCCCTGAATTATATTGTGTCAATACAATGAAAATAAAAATGACCGTGTCCCTAAATTATGCAGATTTATAGAAAGTAAGCAAAATTCAGGTCATAGAATTTGTCCCCGAATTATGTTGTGTCCGAGAAGCACTTCTTTATTTGTCTTAAAAACTAACAATCATTCAAGTGAATTTATTTGCAATCATTCTGGGATTAACATTATTCCTCGGTTGATAACCTGCGGAGATAATTGCAAATAAAGAAGTGTATCTGTTTTCTAAAAGGAAAAAGAAGGATACCTTCACTGAATTGATCTCATATATTTGTCCTTCAGTGAATTCAATATCCAAAGCTTGGATACAGGCTTCTGCCACCACCAGTCTGCTAACTTCCCCCATAAGTTTGTCACCTAGTTTGATAATGAGAAATTGTTAGAAAAACCAATGTTCTAGTAAAATTTTCATTGTAAACCTCGAGGGGTTGATAGCTGACTAATGAAATAACCTTTGCCAATTACTACTGCTCGTCGCTCTCCAGCTGTAGCTTTAAGAAGCGTATTTAGATCGTACGAAGTGTAAGGCCCATCAGTCAGTCTTCCAGGCCTGCAAAAACAACATCATAATGAACCCGTGATGGGCCCACAAAAAATGTTTAGTAGATGATACACACCTGATAATGGTGAATGGTATGCCTGAACTGCGGACAAAGTCTTCTGCCATCTTCTTGTACTTGAGCACACCGAAGAGATTCATAACACTGAAAACATAAGCAGTGTTGAATAAGGACCAAGGTTAAAGTTCTGGAACTGCCTAGGTGAATAAAAATCAAGGTGAAAGACAGTAACCTGAGGTGTAATAAGTAAGCATGTTAAGTGTTGCAAACGAAGTATTAGGATAAGGTATTGTGTGTTCTGAGAGGAAGTCGTTGATAGTAAACTAATAAGATCACACATGTAACTGTTTCGTAGAAGACCTGGATGAGTTCTAGGCTTAGTAGTAAAAGGAAAATGAAGCTCTAGATGACCATGTGTTGGTCCCTGAACTGGCACTTCAATGTAACCGACAAAAAATCGTGTGTTCTTTTCTAATAAATTGGATACACGGGGTTTCGCCCTAGGTGTAAAAAAAAATTGTTTCGTAGAACAATGAAGAGTTTCAGTGCAATCATAAAGCACATCTTGCATATTGCTGAAATGGATCACAGCATTTATATTATATACTGTCATGAAGTTCAACTGTAAATACTCGAGTTCTTCCTTGGAACTCACAGATATACCTCCATGGTAGTTCATTGTACTTTGTAACACCAACGGATGACACAAAGACCAGTCTCTTTATTGTCGGCGGCAGGACACTAACCAGATTCCGGATGCCATCCCAATCTAACAACAGGAAATATGTGTGTTATTAGCATACAAGTAGTGCAATGCTATTGGCTTATTATATGTGAAAAAATAGAGATACACCACTTCCAATTTACAGAAATAATCATCAATATGCATGAACATTGATTAATTGAGCATAGAAAAGTGCATGATCTGGTCAGAGGGGCAGCAGAATGTTTACATCCTACGTGCAGGGCTTATGTTCACTTCGTTTTGTGATATCCTTATCCAATCTATTAACCGGATAATCCTATGAGAATGAGCTGAATAATCTCAGGAGGTACATACCTACACGTTCTGGAGTGTTATCTCCATCCCAGCGCTTTGATGGAAATGCAGTAGTCCCAGTACAGCAGATTACATGTGTAACTCCCTAAGAAAAAAGAACCCTTATGTTTGATTTTTTTTTAATCATTGCAGAATCATACAGCCTGTGAAAGGTAAGTGATATATGAATGCAAACAGAGAGGCGACCAACCTCAAACATTTGTGGATTCAAATCGTCAGGATTTCTGGTGTCCCCTTTGTAAACCTGTCATGGATGATAAAGCTATATTAGCAGAAGCCACTCTGCACATCATACAACACAGATTTTGCTGTGAACACCTGAAGTCCCGATTTACCTTCAGAAGGCTCTCATCTTGCTTGCCAAATAGAGACATTGCCTTTTCAGGATCTCTAAGGAGCAATCTTGACTTAATGTTCCTACTGAGCAAAGATGCTACAACCAACTGCCCTGCAAAGATGTACTATCTAAAATCAGATAAAAAGGAGAAGCTGACTAGTATTTTACTTTTTGAAGAAACAACTAGTATTTTACTAATCTACTATAGGAGTCTAAGAGCTCATAATCTGTTGCAAAAATGTTTCCCGGTTTCCAATGTTTTGTATTCGTCTGTGATCTGAAATGACTTCTACGCCTACGCATGTTGGACTGTTGTCCTGGATTCATTCACAGCAAACAGGGTGTTATTCTTGGTTGGAAATGCCTAATAACGCCGACAGAGCGATAGTGGAAACCAGTCATCAGGTCGTACCAACGCCGCCCGTCCCGCCGACGACAAAAACCAGCTTGGAGGAAGCCTCGGCACCCCCGCTGCGCCCGCCTCGGCCGATCCTTCCGTCCGTGCCGGCTGCTCCGCCATAGCCTGCGGCTCAGCCGCCGCCGCGAGCCGCCACACGCTAGGACCCACCGCCGTGCAGCTTCCGAGCGATCCGAGAGAGGAGGCCGCGCGCTGCGTCGGGCGGGAGAACAGGAGCGCCGCTCGGCCGCGCACTTGCATACCCGGCGGCACAGGGAGGAGTGGCCGGTGGCAGACGGAGCGCGGCGAGACAGCGGGGCCCAGGCACGCCATTGCTGCCGAGGGAAAATGGAGGCCGAGTACCTTGAACACCGCACGCGCGGCGGCGACGGCGGGAGGATATCGGAAGGCGAGGCGGGCGTGGGACGCGAGCTAGGGACGTGGCGGCGGCCAAGCCAGGCGGGGACTGCCCGGTGGGGCCAGAGCTAGTGAGTGGCCCGGGATGCGCGGCGGAGGTGAGCCACAGCGAGAAGCCGCCGTGGGGACCATCTCTTAGCTCATCGTCCATGTAATCCAACGAGCGGTTCTTCTCCGCGACAATCTTTTACTAGCAGTATATTTCCAAGGCCAGTTATACTCCTACGCACATTTGAGTGACAATAAGTGAAACAAAATTAACAACTAAATACTTATTTTTTCAGAAATATCGAACCAGAACGGCCTCTTGATCTCTAAAACAACCCAATGCTCTTTACCATATCCCACAATATAATCTATCAAGAAACAGAAAGAAAAAAAAGATAACTCCTCCTTCTGCTTCATTTGTGTCCTCCATAGTGATCATCTCTTTGGCAGCGTCAAGTGGGAACACCTTCGCCGTGGAGGCCACCATTTTTCTGTACCATCCTAATTGTCATCTACCAGCTCCCTATTTTTAGTTTACACTCACAAACAGGGCCCCATAGAACGCTTGATAATGACAATTACATGAATTGTTTCTTATGAGAATTTGTGACTTTAAAACTTAACTCCTCGAGAAGCACCCGAATTATTCTTGAGCAATCACATCTTAAAGTGGCCGATACATTTTAGTTTCGCTCTAATATCTCAACCACTCTGATTTGTCCTTCCAAAGGTAGGATCTAACATAGAAAGCATTTGTCACATATTACCACCAAATCCAGACTTCCTCCTCCGTTGAGATGTGAAACTCCATGCTATTTATCACATGCATACTGAGGCTTTCCAGAACAACCTGATAAACCGACTTTGTATGATGAACACAACCTTCTAATGATCCCCATTTCCGGACCACTTTTCTACCCACCGCACTGGACGCATTCCGCATGCACATACATTAACTTGGAATCGCCTTTCAGAGTTATGGGGTGACAAATTCCCTTTTGATATTTTGTGTTGAATTAATCATTTCCCCACATTCTGCAGGGCATTCTTCTTGGTCCGCAAGATTGCAGGAGTATTACCATCCTTATTCTTGGCGAAACAACCGGCATTGTATTTTGGTTTCGTCGTAGCTTTACCGCTCATCTTTGCAAGCCACACGCCCATCACACAATGCCGCTCTCTTCTTGGCACACTAACGTTGACAAACTACTATAGTGATACTGCTCTTCTCTTTCGCCTCAGCTCCTTACCCAGAAGGCCAGTATGTCCCCTGTTTGGAAATTCATTCCTAGTATGGTGTACACGGTGCAGAGGTGCTAGCATAGACAAACTTCTTTGATCCATCCAATTGGGAAGAATCAGGAGCCACGTTGGGTTAATGCAGTTATGTGTGTGTCGAGTCCATGTATTGTGTTGCAGTACTAATAAAGATCCAAACTAGCTGGAGCAGGCCCGATGCCAGCCACTCCGATTCTCCGCATCCGAATCAACATATTCAGCTTAATGATAATATATACGAAGGTCCTAGAATAAAACACCCACGAGGAGTGGCGAGCAACATTACCCTCAAATAGGAGACACTAGTATAAAAGTACTAATGCATCTTGTAAAGAGTAAATTTTACCAAACTATGTATTCTTTAAACGACAGTACTATTACAAAACTCTAGGTTTATTAAACCTCTACCTCACAAAGCAATAGATTTCTACACTGATTCTATCAATAAAATTATGAGTGAATTCCACAAAACTACGACTATTTGTGTCATAGTTGCAACAAACTACAACTTTTGATTCCTATTGCAAAAACTACAACTACTTTGACTTTAAGTTGCATAAAACTACAACTTTAGTAATTTCTTGTCATGGACCTACCTGTTAGTCTAATGATGTTGTTTCATTGTCCATGTTAGATGTGGGACCCATCCAAGTCACTATGTTGATATGGAAAAGGAGCAACGCATGTCTATTTGGGTCGGCCCCTGATTATAAACCCGGTAACATAATTGCTCAATCGTGTTCATCACAGTGCCTCCTTGCTCGTCATGATCGCCCCCAATTTGGCCGCCGCATTTGATTTTGCTTGCTACCCATCTGCTTTAGCCATGTTGCTCGAGTTAAAGACCATCAACATGTGTCTTGGCATGGATCCCGCATCCAATGTGGATAACGGAATGGCATCATCAGATTGACAGCGAGGAGACACGACCATCCTATAGCGGAAATTGCTAAAGATTGTATTTTTCTAGAAACTTGTAGTTTTCTGCGACCATAACACATAGTTGTAGTTTTGCGCAATTCACTCTAGAATTATAGATTTCCGTCAAAACATTCAAATCACATGTCCAATATATAATATACTGATTTGCTGATGACATGATGGGTTGTAAAATAACACATATATTGACGTTGTCTCGACATTGCCACTATATATATATAGACATCAAAGATGTGACCGAGCTCAAGAACCTAGTAGAGCCTCGCCAGGGCTGTCAAATCCTTTCTCCTGCCCTGCTGGTATGTTGCATCTGATGACATATCTTCAATCCTTATCTGTTATTGTGTCGGCCGGGCCTTCCATTTCATAAAGATGTTTGGCTGTTCTTTTGTGTGCTTCTCGGTGTTGGAGGACCGATCATCAATCCATGTTCAGGTCTTTAATTTGCCCGTGTAACTTTAGAACGAAGGGAGTACAATGTAAATTGATTACAAATTCTAAATCATTGTTCCACGTGTAATCCGAATATATGTACCTTCTGTACAGCTCAAGAGCTGTGGTTTTTGGACATTCATCTCATAGTTTCACGTGATTTTTTTACGAACGTGTTAATTGAGTCGATTACGTATATAAGCTTACCCCCTTTGCATTTTTCTTGTTTTTAGTGAAACTTTTTGTTGAGTGTATCACGCGCATTTTATTATCATTGTCTGAACAGGTTTGCTGGCAGCACACTGCACACAGTGGTCGAGATGTACGTCGTGAAGGATATCGAAGGCGCCATTGGTCTGATGGCCGTGGCGCTAGTGCTCCTTGGCACCTGTCCGATGGTCCTTGCCGTACTGGAGCGCCGAGGCCGGCTGCCGCAACACAGCTTCCTGGACTTCTCCATAGCTAGCCAACTTCCTTGCCGCCGTGCTTGTCGCTCTCACCTTCGGTCAGATTGGCGCCGGCACATGTGATACACCAAACTTCCTCACCCAGCTCACCCAGCAGGTCACTATCGCTTTGTTTGAACAACAGGAATAGTTTCTTGGGAACATTTCTTCAAAAACTTTGTTTTGTCCCCAAGAACATCTCATTTTGTGGGTTGTGACTTTCTATCGAACAAATTCAATTCAGGATAACTGGCCCTCGATCAAATTCGCGATGGCCGGCGGCGGTGTGGCGGTCAGCCTTGGGAGACTGGCCAAGCAGTACAGTTGGGCATTCGTCGGGGCCTCGGTCACCAAGGTCGTTACCTCGAGCCTGAAAGTTGTCATCGGTACATACATTTGACATTACCAGATATTGCACGTGTGCTTCATTGAGAACTGAAGATGAAACGACTGATGAAATCTCAATGCCAGGGACAACACTGAACTATTTTCTTGATGGTCGGAATCAACAAAGCGGAGGTCCTCTTCCCTGGGGTGGGATGCTTTCTGTTTGCCGCAATCCTTGGGTCACTTGTTCACGCAGATAACCTAGGACAAGCTAGCTAGCTCCATGGTGAACCATAGCGACGACACTAGGTAAGCAGTACAGGTTCATGATGTTGTGTGTCAAATGACCCTTAGTAAAATATTCTTGAAATCATTTGAATTTGTTGTGTGCTTTTCGTAATACGAAATAAAGTATTTTTAAATGATGTCATATGTATTACCATGACACTATATCCGCTCTGTTGGTTTACTCGACTCACCACAGGAATCGTTTACCAAGATCCAAGCAGAGCTAGCGCTTTGACATCCTTTCTCCTGGCTGCCGGTATGTTGCATCTAATATGACACATCTTCAGCTCTTTAATTCTTTGAATATGACATATCTTCAATTCTTAGCCTTGTTCTTTCTCTCTCCAGTCCCTTTTCTGTTATAGTCCGGGATTTCTTTTGTGTGGTTATCCACGTTGAGTTAATGCTTCTCTTAAGTCATTTAGAGTTTGAGATTCTCACCCACAAGTCTTTTTGCTGCAAATTCTCACCCACATAGTGTATTTTGCTGCAAAAACTACCCAGTTTCCACATGTCTAACTGTTTCTAGTTGTTTTCGTTCATTTCGAGCAACATATTGTGTACTTAACAAAATTATAAAATTTTGGGAGTATAGTTTTCATATTTTTTAGAGAGTATGTAACAAAAAAAATACCAACTTGAATTTGATTTGAACAATATTTCAGATAGTGTAAGGTTAATTTGAATTCATTTAAACACTTTAATAACATTAAATTCAGTTAAATTTGATTTAGTTGAATATATATCGGTGTAAACATATGAAAGAGTTAAACATGTGCAAATTGGGGTGATTTTTATAACAAAGTATACTAGGGGGTGGGATTCGCAACAAAAAAACTTACGGGTGTGAATCTCAAACTCCCTGTGACTTATGAGATAGTTATGCACTTAACCCTGAAAATTAAGATCTTCATGTGGCTTGTGAAGCAAGGAGCTATTCTTACGGAAGACAACTTAACTCGTGAGAAATGGAAAGGATATACAAAATGCTCCTTCCGTGAAAATTTTGAACAATTATGCCATGTGTTAAGTGATTTGTACCGTGTGCCCACACTACTGTTTTTCTGTAGTGCAGGGGTTTCAGGTAGACCTACCGCTTGTGTATATATATAGTTTCCGCCGATATACCCTGATCGGTACATCGCGCAGGGAAACTCGACGGCAGCGTCCCGCATTATCTCCCTCCCCAACGTCGCGGACCCGCCTCGTCTTGCTCCCGGCCGCCGACCCTCCCTCGTCTCCGCTGCTCGCCGGGTCAGTTCAGGCCCATTGCCTGATTCCCCCATCTCATCGCTTCGTTTTTCCTCATCATCTCCGCCTGGTCGGATTAGGCCCGTTGCCGTCTCGGATCCTCCCTCCCCTCGCCTCGTTTACCTCCCGCCGCCGGTTCTTCGGCTCATCTCGTGAATCCCTAAACATACTGATTTATCTTGTCTACTATATATATGCAGGAAACATGACCAAAGATGATGCCACGGCTCCCCTGGAGGATCGCGAAGATGACCCTACGGATCGCAGTAGTGATCCCGAGTCCTCTACGGATTATGATGATTGGCAAGTCGGTCTTCGTGCGGTGCAATTTTTGACCATATCTGCAGACTTCCCTGTCTGTGCAATCAACGGCTACGACCTGCAGTTTGGCCGGGGCATCTACGACCACCCTGAGGGTGAAGTACAAGAGGTATATACTTTACTAGCTCGTTATATTATATGTCTACCATATATAGGTTTATGTCTGATATGTATTTTACATTCATGCTTGCATGTGCATGATGGAATAATGGTCGATTTGTTGCTCAATGGACCCAGTGATATTCTCAAGGCTTATGGCTCCATCGATTTGAAAATTTTTTATTACACTACAGCCGGCAATGAGGGAGATTTTGGTAAGGACCATGAGGGGGTCAACGGCCCATTGGTCCTCCCATTACAGTGCAGTGGAATGTTCTGAACGACCACGAGTGTGTTCGTTTACACGGATCTGAACTTGTAGAGTACTGCCAGCATGCAAACACAATCTTATTATTTATGAGTATTAAATAAAATTTAATATAAAATAAATTACATGCCCTAGACTAATTTATGAGACGAATTTAATGAGGTTAATTAAGGCGTGATTAAAAAACAGTTACTGTAGCATCACTTTAGCAAAACATAGATTAATTAAGCTCATTAGATTCATCTCGAAAATTAGCACCAATCTGTCAAAAGAGTCCTGTCATTAAATTGATCGAAATATTCATAAATAATAAGATTATCTTTGATGTGATAATGCTTAAATTTTAGAGGATGAAACAAACGGGTCGAAATTGTGGAACACACACACAATCTGTGTAGGCCCTGGCCAGCTGCGTATCACATACTTGGTGATTCCTGCGGCCGTTCAGACCTATGTTAAGGTCAGGTTGAAGCTCAAAGACCTCGGTTCTGGAAACCGTGCTGTGTATGGTAAGATCAAGGTAAACGCTATTGACTATGGGAACAAAAGCGTCCACCTCTTCAGTTGTGATCGTGGGAGGCGCCTGTCCTTTCCCTCTGGCACCACATCCATCCTACCACTGAGCCCACCGATGATTGCCTTGCCATGTAGTGAGCTGCTCAAATTCCACATATGGAGGTGGACTTGGGAGTAATCACTACCTATGACATTCATGAAGAGGACAAAATTTGAAATTCGGTCTAGAATTCACCCGTGGAATTACGACTCAAGAAAGAGAAGTCGATGAAGATCGAGTTGAAGTTGAAATACTATATAGCTCATTGTATTGATATTATTAATTCCGTACTACAAGCTGAGAAGCATAGCGGTGCTGTAGTATAGTTGCGGCATCAAAAGATGACTACGAAATAAGTAAAGGGGTGCTGTAATCGTCACAGGGGAAAATCGGGAGTTTTCTACACGTTTGCCAAATCATGCTGCCTGTTTTTTTTATCTGTTTGATTTTGCAAATTGAATTTTCTGTTAATGTTGTGCGACCTATCACCTATGAATAAGCAGCCAAAAGTCGCATTCCACGAGCAGTACCTCGTGCCTAATGGAAAGTGTGAAAAGATACTTCATTCCGGCGGTCGTCGTGGAGGAGATACAAGCTGCTGGGGAGCATGCTCGACATGTTCTTTGTTGCCATGACCTTGCTCATGACCTCCTCTGTTCACAGGAATGGAACGAAGCCCCAGTTCATCAAACTGATTCGAAAGGACCAATTGACCAACATGCTCCTTTCCCCAATAAACTTATATGAAAGCGAACATTTTCTTTGAAATTTTCTTGAGTCCTACCTTTAAAAAGGAGTTGTATTAACAGAAGATAATCTAGCGAGAAAAAACTAGAAAAGAAGACACAAATGTTGTTTCTATAATTATAATGAAACAACTGATCATCTTTTCTTTGACTACCATCAGCCAAAATCAATATAGAGAATAGTGGTTTTAGCCATGGGTCTACTTTCACCTAGTTCGATCTCCCATATGATGGGGAGTTGGCCTTCTCAAATAGATGAAAAGCAGGAAACTAATACTAGTGGGAGTAGCTGCATTATGTAAAGCGTACTGGTTGTGTTTTTTGGGTATGGATGGAAGCACAATAATGTATTTGCTTGTTTGAAACTCCTTTGTAATTTCCACTTTACAGATTTCGTTCAGCAATGCTAACTGAAAATTATGTAACAAACTTAAGGTTGTGTACTTTGGTAGAGGTCGAATCTTTACCATTTTCTATAAAATAAGAGATGAGTGTTGAAGACTGAGAGCGATCTAGGAATTTGGGATAGCATTTCTAGGAATAAAGATCCAGTGATTTGGACGACATAAAGGGTATAGTAAGCAGTCGCAAAGGGATGACATAAAGCAGTACAGGAAGCTAGAGAAAATTTTGTGTGTAAATTTGTTACCTTTCTTTATGAAAGACTATTGTGGACTGAATGAAAATGTATGAAAAATTCAACGAGTCGCTGTACATGTGTAAACATATCAGGGATCAATACAGTCATTGTTTTGGATTGGAACGCTTCTATGATTAGTTCTTACAGCTCAGTGAACTCAGCTATACTAGTAACTATGATTGCCTTCTTAATATCTCATCTACTATCCGGTTCCTCCTCTTGAGCCTAGCATCAAAATCGTCACTATTCACATGGGCACATTGATATCCTTCTTGCCTGAGATATATAGATCTACAAGCCCATGCATTTATCACATCCTAGGCTTGCCAGAGCAACCTGATCAATTAAGTTTTGTGTGATGGACACAACCTTATTGTGATTCACTTTTCTAGTATGATAAGAGGCTCGGTTTGGTCAGTCAACTACTCACACCTCTTGCATTTCTCATGTACAGCACAAGGGTTCAATCAATCACGTACCACAATCTACGAGTTTCTTCTTGCACCGCTCCTTCACAGGCGATCATGCTATATTCATTACCTACAAGCTGTTCTTTGCCAACATACTTGCACATTGATCAGCTGGAACAAAGCATATGCAAATGATGCTTTAATTTTCTCCGTTTAGTAATGGAGTAGCATTAAAAGGCTTGAAAGAACAGGAAATAAACGGATGCTGAAAATGTGGAACCTCTACATTTAGTGAACAGAAAAGGCACAAGATTTTCCAAAGTTTGGTTTTGATACATGACGAACAAGTAAAGGCAAAATAAAATGAAGTATGGAACCTGCAAAAAACAAAGGGTCAATTCTATTTCTTCTTTCCAGCTTTGCCCTCCTTCCGTCTTACAACCTCATCAGCATATCGGATACCCTTTCCCTTGTATGGCTCAGGCGGTCTCCACTTCTTGATAGTAGCAGCAAACTGACCAATAGCACTCTTGTCGTAGCCACTCACAATGATCCTGGTGTTCTCTTCCACTTTAACCTTCAGGCCTTCTGGAACAGCCATCCGAACAGGGTGCGAGAACCCCAGGTTCATCACAAGATCATTTCCCTCCACTGCTGCACGATACCCAACCCCCACTAGTTGAAGCTTCTTTTCAAATCCTTTTGATACACCAACGATGATGTTGTCCGTCAAGGTTCTGCATTGAATATTTGACACCTATCTATTAGAAGAACATGATGTTTCATCTAGAGTAAATAGATGTTCGAGTTTCAGTACTGCAGATTAAAAGGAGGAGTGATAGACTATTTCCTTGGTATGAAACTATGAAAACTGGGCAGGTATAGGTGAAGGATAGACTTTCTAATCCAAATATTTGTCAGACCTATTAGGACTGCTGTTCCTTCTCAAGGTAGATTGCTAAGTGGAATTCAGTGTACACTACAAAAAGGATAAAAAGCCTAGTTACTGCAAGCAAGAAGCAACCAAGATTATAAAATGTTTTTGTCATGGGCAAGACAGATGTCAAAGGAAAATAAATACAAGAGTTGATTATTGCTAGCTGGTACGCATGCCAAGATATTGGCGCAATATGTTAATTCAAATGGTGGCATTGTGACGAAATACCCAAGGCTGCTTTTGACAGTACAAAGTGACACCTCCAATGTTAGAGCTGCGACAAGGGCAGCGAGCTTACAATTTTTAGGACCATCTGGAAATGATGTTTTTTTCTTGTAGGACGTGGGTTAGAAATAGTGAACAGTAAGTCACAGTATGAGCAGTGAACCAGACATCCAGCAAAACTAGTTTACCTGAAAAGCCCGTGCATCTGGTTGGCCCTTTTGGTTTCCACAGTCTTGTAAACCCTCAGGTTACCTGTCTCTTCTTTCACAACCTTCACTTCACCGGGGAAGTTTAAAGATAACTCCCCTAGTGGACCCTTTGCTTTGACAAATTGTTCCTCCAATGTGAGAGTAACATTTGATGGAACTTCGATGGGCTTCTTACCAATTCTAGATTCCTTGCATTCCACTACTCTCCTGACCAAACCAACTCTGCTTGCAGGGATAACACGCGGGCGAACCCCTTGTGTCCTTCCAAGGAAGCCGGTTCTTGAATTGCTGGTTTATTTCAGACCAGTAATTAAGTCAAAACTTTGCTACTAGATTCAGAGGGAAAAGAAGCCTTTCTATTAAACAGTAATGCATAGATTTTGCTTTAAACATTTTATCAAAGAAAAATGATTCAAAAACTTGAATGGTCAGCACAAAATTTGCTACTGAATAGAAAGACAGGATCTAAACTATTTCAGGAAAAAAAGAATCCCAAAATTGATTGCTAAAAATTGGTGTTTTTCGCCTTGAACTTTGTAACCACAAATATGACGAATGTAACATTGCTGTGAGGATATCACAGAACTGGGCTGGAGGGGATATCGCCACATTTGTGAATTTAGCCTATCCCAACTTGTTTGGGATTAAAGGCTTTGTTGTTGTTGTTGTCACATTTGTGAATTTGCAAGGCCAATATCACGGTCAGTGGCTCCTGAAAGCAGAACAAGGTGCTAATTCCAAGTTCTTGGCAAAACAAAGTGGTAACGTTCTGGCAAACGAAGAACTACATTTAGCCAATATGCTACTAGATGATTTGAGATGTTTCCACTAAGGGCTTACAAATTACAAAAGCGCCTTTGGCTGGTGTTACCCAAAAAAATTGCTTTGGCTGCGAGTAGTGAGTTCTTGTTGACACCGAACTGCAGGAAGGTGCAGCCGACTGCACTTAGAGGGATTCCCTACAAATTTAAACTGATTATTTAGTCGTACCACCAAATGCATCCAGATTAAAAATGTGCGGTGCCAGTGCCACCAGCAGGTTTCCCTGCTGTCGGCGGAGCAACAAAAGATACTAAGGAAATGCCAGCCCATGGAAGCAAGAAATGCAGCAAATCTATCCGGGGCACATGCTGCAGAAGAAATTCTTGCCCTACACTCCTACTGTCGAGCCACAACAACTCGTGCGTTCCAGGAAATGCAGGAAAGAATATTGAAAAAGTTAAAGTGTCCTAGGGAGCTCGTGCCGTGGCGGCGAGAGACAGGTATTAGCAGGAAGGGGAAGGGGAGGAGAGGAGGAGGAGGGGTACCAGGGGAGGTGGAGGGAAGGAGCGAGGGACGCCATGGACGGGCGCTCGCAGTTGCCGGAGGAGCAGCCTCCGCTCGGTCGCTCGGTTTTCTTATCCTGACGCTCGGCGCTTGCACACCGGCTTTTCTATTATCCAGAGCGAGCAGGAGGGTGTGAAGCGAAAGCGATGCCGTGTGGTTACCTGGAATTTCTCAGAAACTAAAGAAATCTAACAGAAAAATGCTATAGTTATAAAAATCTGATTGCCTAGAAATAGTGAATTATGAGTAAGATTTACAATTGTAATCTCAATCTCAAACATCTCGACCCGTACATTTGAAATATGTGAACTGGGCCAGGGATTTTTAAACAAATCGGTAGCATGCTGCTCCATCGGTCCGTTAATATACGGTATTTTTGACTTTCAAACGTCTATTTTAATTATTTATCTTATTTAAAATATTTATAAAAATATAAAAGCAAATAAGTCAGACATAAAGTAAATATAATAATAAAACAAATAATTCATATATAAAATAAATATAGTGATAAAACAAATAATAACAAAAAAAGAAATACTTTTACAAATATTTTAAATAAGATAAATGGTCAAAGTTGATTTCCTCTGACCAAAAACGTCATATATTAAGAGGCAAAAGGTATATATCTATATCACAAAGAAGTTAGATACATTTGCGGTGCCAATAGCAGGAGTTGAGAAATCTGATTTGTTTATTGAACTTGTATGCATATCATTGTCACAGATCGTAAATATTGTTTGCAGAAGCCCACAAGCGTCCTGCCTCACATGAAAGATCAAACACTAACTCATGCTTAACCTAAAATCAATCAATCACCCATATTCCTCTTGCTTTTATCGCTTGTGACTCTAAACTTATCTTAGCTGTTGTGTTAGTGGTCGTTGTTTGCCAGCGATCCTTAAGAATATTACATTTATTTATGCATGTGACTGTTACAGATTAATACTCCTTCGTTTTAAATTATAAGTTATTTTTTGCTTTCAGAGATTGTGTTTGACCGCTCGTCTTATTCAAAAATTTTATACAAATATACAAATAAATAAGTCATTTACAAAATATCTTTAATAATAAAAAAATCATAATCAAATTAATAACATTTACATAAAATTTTTAAATAAGACAAACGATCAAACGTGAAGTCTAAAGGTCAAAAACGTCTTATAAATTGAAAGAGAGGGAGTAAGTGATATTGGTGGCATGGGTTCGCAACTTGAATATCTCAAAAAAAAAAAAACACGGGAAACGTTGTTGGTTGTGGACCGATATGGCGATATTGACATGTTATTGCATATTAGACTAACCGCAACAGGGTCCGGTATAGCACCCTGGACCCTAAATTTAGTGGATTCGCAACCCGGTATCCATTGCAACAGCAGCCGATAAAGGACCCGGTATTGTCCAGGGTCCGCTCGCCCGCCCCCAAACTTGGGAGGCTTCGGTCCATCCGCGAAACACAGCCGCCGCCTCCCCGATCGCCGTCGCGCGCCCGCCGTCGACCCAGGAGAAGGATGGAGGAGAAGGATGGAGGCCACTGTTGCAACCCAATCGATTTGGAGGGTGGAATCTTTTTAGAGGGAATATAGAATATTTCTTTGCAGGGTGAAAATTAGAGGGTGTTGTTGCGGTTAGTCTTATGTGGCTCTAATCTTTTTTATTTCTGATACTTATCATTTTCTTGTGATGGTCTCATTATCGTTTGTAACAATAATATTAATTTCGATTCGAAACAAATCTGAAAGTGAAACTGATTTAAGACACTTTTCCCAGACATTATTCTCCAACCGTTCACTCTTACCAGGGAGGGGGCCCACCCATGGCCTTCGTCACCATCAACAAAGTCTACTCGCGCGTAGCACCAGCAGGCACCACACCAAACCCCGCCTTCGCTCCATTCCCCTGTTCTCCTCCTCTTCCCCTGTCTCTCTCGTCGGATCGGATCCCTGGTACACTTCACCGGCCGATTCCCAGACGAAGGCCTCGGCCGATGATGGACGACGTCGGCGGCGGGACGCCCGAGGGGTGTTCCAAGACCAAGAAGCCGCGCCACCTGGCTCGGTCGCTGACGTACCACCACCACCCGTACCAGGGCCAGGGGCGCCACCCGCCGCCGTCTCCGGCGTTCAATCCGCAATCGCCGCCGACGCAGGCGGTGGTTCTGTACACGACCTCGCTCCGCGGCGTGCGCCGCACGTTCGCGGACTGCTGCGCGGTGCGCGCCGCGCTGCGGGGCCTCCGCGTCGCCGTGGACGAGCGCGACGTCTCCATGGACGCCTCGCTCCGGCGGGAGGTCCAGGCGCTCCTCGCCGCGCGAGGCCGCGGCTTCTCCCTCCCGCAGCTCGTCGTCGGGGGCCGGCTCGTGGGCGGCGCCGACGAGGTGCGGCGGCTGCTCGAGGCCGGCGAGCTCCGTCGCGTCCTCGAGGGCGCGGCGGGGCAGGACCCGGCCTTCGTCTGCGGTGCCTGCGGCGGGTTCAGGTTCGTGCCCTGCCCCGCCTGTGATGGATCCCGCAAGGTGTTCGTGGAGGCGGAGTGGTGCGCCCGCCGCTGCGTCGAATGCAACGAGAACGGATTGGTACGCTGCTCCAGTTGCTGTTCTTGATCACCCTGTATATAAAGTTGTCTCTGCTTTGAAGTAGGAGGAATGGGTTTTCGCTGTTGTCAAATCTGAAATGCGTCGAACGCGCCGGGTGATCAAGGTGTGCCATCTCATACTACTATACATAGCTGTATGAGCGCTCTAGCTGTATCTGTGAATACGAAATGTGTCATAGAGGTAAGGAGGAGGAGCCTTTTTTGTTTTCTTGGCCTCTTGCTTGTTATGGTTGTGCTTTCCAGCTGGAGATTTTGTTTTCTCTTATCCTGTTACTTGTTAGTGTGTAGGGAGGGGTGAAAGTTAGCACTGTAAATCTGCAGTGGACCAATCACAATTTGTGACTAGGGTACCATACTGCCATTATGCATACTTTTATGTGGATATGAAATGTATACATGGTTTTTAAACAAGTTCATGCTATGCATATGCGTTTTCGAAACAATGGCATGAAACATTTTGTGATACTATCCTCTTTTCTTCAAGAATCACAGCTTCAATGTGCATCTAACATCTTTTCTTCTGCAATAATGATTTGATTATTTTTACCTTAAGGAGTTTTCTTTTTTTTTTTGGGGGGGGGGTGCATGTCAATGTGTAGTGGCTTGTAGCTAACCAGTTTAGATGGAGCCAATCCTTCAGCGGAAAAAAAGGGGAACATGGATAGACCAGAATCACGTGCTTACCCCTGTTTATTAATATCTTGTACACTTAAAATATTTTGAAATGGATAAATCCATCCATTAAAACATAGTGATTAAATGAAGTACAGAAATAAACAATTTCTTGTCATCATTTGGGGGCACTTTATATAATTTACTTCATCTCTGCTTTACAATGAGATGAATTCAGAAATAAAAATTAGTGACTTTCCAGATCAATTATGGATAAACTCGAGGATCCTAGTTGTCTTGGCATTGAAGAAGTTTCAACTTAAACAGAAGTATTCCCTATGTGAGTTGTAAGATTCAAATCGTTCATTTTTTTTGTTCGTTTGTTGCTGCAGTTTTCCATTTGTTTGAAGTGGGTGAACCTTTCAAAATGGTAGACTGTAGGAGGTTGGCATAATTTCTGATTATATTAGTATCATTTAATCATGACTGCATCATTCGTAAAGAAATGAAAGTACAAAAGTGGGCGAGAATTTGTTTTCCTTGGAGACCATCAATGGCCTTTTATTTGTCAGCGACTGCAGTTTAAACAAACAGAACATTGTTTCATTTTTTTCCTTGTAACTGGATTTATGCTTCTGTGCTTCTGTGCTACTAGTACAAATGAGTGAGCCTCCAAGCAATAACGATTGATTGTTTACACCGACAGCCTCTGGCGTGACTATTTCAATTCACTGCTTGCGAGAGGTGCGTAGAGCTCCCACTGGAGTCTGGCAGCCATTGAATTATTGCTCCTGGAGCGTACAGGCAGTAATGTGCTACTCGAGATAATCATATGGGCCAAACAGGCAGGCTCCAGTCCAGAGTGTAGAGGCACTGAATTATTGTTCCTTTTTTTTCTTGCGACTGCTGAATTATTTTTTCTTCCAGTTCAGGACTGAGATCTCTAAACCTTGGTATACCTGCACGAGTCATTTTTTTTATCGGAACATACAGTTCATCTCTCTAGAATGGTTGATGGTGCTTGGCCTAACGTAATTGTTTACCTGCCTATAGCGTTTCTTTTGTTGAAAATAACACGCAAAAGCTCCAAAGAAAAGTCTAGTGTTCGTTTGAACATTCTTCCCTAATGTTGCATAGTAAAAGCCAATTTTACTAGTACCATACCAGAAGGAATGCTTCTGTCGTTCCAACACACGTGCTAATTCACAAGCAGCTGAGAAATATAATAGTAAACTATGTACTGATATAACTTATGCAGAGGGAAGTATACCCGACTACATAGTTCATCACATCTGATAAATTGCAAATAGATTTCCCAATAGCACAGAATGGTCTGTTCCTGAGTGTTCAAAGCAAAGTGGACACTGCCATGAATTCAACATCAGGACCACCCTCGCGTATATGGGTGACATCCACAGCCAACCTAGCAGGGCATGATAGCTTTTTTTAGAATGGGGAGGGGCATGATAACTACTAGCTAACACAGACTAAAAGTTACTACAGGTCTACAAGTTCGTTTCAGAATCATGAGCTCATGACAGCAGCCAAGGATAGTTGGCTGGTCATCTCACTGTTCCTTCCAAATTCTCCCAGTGACCCGCAGTTTGAGCTCCTTCCTATCACCACCCGAGAAGAACAAGGCCATGTTCCGCTGGATGATCAGCCCATCGTAGCTATCTCTGACTTTCCGATGGCTATCCCTGATACTCCGAGGTACCCCTTGCCAGATCATCTTGCGCCCGGTGCCTCCTACCTCCAGGCTGTAGCTGTAGTTCTTTGCTTCCGCATCATCTCCCATGAACCTCAGGAAGGCAATGTAGACAGGTGCCATGCCCAACTGAAATGCTTCAAAATGTAAGCAGAAGTACTGGCCAAAGCAGCTGAACACCTGCATGAAAATTGCAGTTACTAATTTCGTTCCACATTGTTCTAAAAAAGGAAACAGTGAGCAAAGAGGAGAACAAGATGCACATTCAAATGTTAGGCACTCTGCTTTAAAATAGTCCAGTCACTTGAAAATCAGTGAAGGTGGATTTGTAGCAACCGCAACTTGCAAGTGTGCACATGGTCGGCACCTTCACTGATTATGTGTGAGAAAAAAGTTGCTTACATAATAACACAGCCTGCTAAAATATTTTGACAAACATACAAAAGTTTCCTTTGGAAAGTCCGTTGAAAAAATACAGAGGAAAAGAGATTCATAATACCATTGCATAAACACCATAAAAAATTGTAATCAAAATTTTAATGATAGTGAGAAATACCGTGAGCATCCAGGTGGCATTCTCGACTTCATGAGGGTTTGGCTTCACATAACGATGGTTGAAGGTGCAACCGTTATGCATGTCGACTTTGTGATCATCTTTCAAATGATTTACCAGGTATGGAATGTCACCAACAACTGTGCATTCTGATCCAGCATATGGACAACTGTAAGGCCTGTACTGGCATTGTGACTCGTGCTTCAGCTTGCTGTAGTAAGGATAAATGCCTAAGCAACCAAAGTTCTGATACTTGCATGGAAGTTCCAGAGATGCAGCCACCTTCTCCAGAGCAAGGCATCTTATGTTACCCAGTTCATGCCTACATGTTGGACAGCGACCATGAACCCTTGGTTTGCATCCAGAGCACAATGTATGACCATTAGAGCACTACATGTGGCAAATAACAGTGTTACAATCATATGAAGCAGCTCCTGTTGTTTCCAAACACTGTAACTTGAAAGTATTTACAAAATTGAAGTTGACCATGCTAAAATGGTTATAGTTTCAGGATACTGAAAGCAACTCTTGAACCAGTAACCAACTTTTGAACCAGTAACCATTTTCAAGCAACTAATGTGCAACTCCAAATACGAATTACGATCTTAAGGAAGCATAATCTTGACTTAACTAAAAATTCAATGTATTGGTATGAATGTGCACCTGATGAATAGGAGGATACATGGCACTCAAGCAGACTGGACATTCCAGAAGTTCACGTACACTGCTGGATACCACCACATTTGGTTTTGGTGAATGTGGAATATGGTCGCCAACGAGTTCAGTGACATCCAATGACTCAGTCTTTGGAGGGTCAATAACCTCAGAACATGAATCATCAATATAAGCAGCTGAGGCCATCACCAAACACCTAAGGCCTTTATGGTCCTGCTAGGAAAAAAATAAGAAACATAGAATTCAATTTACAAAGGAGGGTTGGGAAAAATACACCCCATGACTCAATAGTCTGTATATCACTATATCACACTTCTGATACTGTTAAAACAAATAAATTCATTGAAACATCTGCATTTTAAGTATAAGCAAAATAAATCCTGAATGTGGAGCTTAGAAATTCAGTCAGAATCTGATATCCAAAGCATTCAGAGGTTATGTGCACATCTTTGGCAGAATCTGACAAACAGATTGTTATCCTCTGCCAGAGGATACCTGAAAAACTTGCTCCTTTCAGATAAAATGGAGAACCTTACTCCGAATGTCAACACAATGTTAGCTGATCCTGTGAGCAGAGACCAAAATTAACCCTACCAACACATCAATCACTACTGGAACAATACGCACTACCGGTCTACCGCCATGTTATCCTCTAACAGCCAGACGATACCTGCACAACTTTGGCACTCAAGAGGGTACTCGAAAAACTTGCTCCTTCTTTCAGATAAATGGAGAAGTTTAGTCCTGATGTTAACACAATGTTAGCTGATCCTGCGAGACGAGGCCCGCCCAAAACTAATGCTACCGATGCATCAATAATACTCAAATAATCTGTAACCTGCATTCCACATCCCCGTTAAGCACAGCAAGTCAGGAACACAATTATATCCATTGTGCACAAAAAGTCCTCCCAGATGAACTACTAAGAGAATGGAAAGAACTGTGGGTTAAGCAACTAAAGCTTAGTCTTTTTCTATCAACTTGAACTGAAGAGTAAAACGGAGATTTAACAAGAAAGAAGCGCATCCCAGCAGCACAAAATAGCATCAGATCAGAGAAAAAGAACTGAAGACAGTCGATAACCAGGCAGCCAAAAACCCTTTCGCTCTAAGCCGCTCACGCACATTTGAATCGCTCGAACAGAGTCACATCGGCTATATCCAAGGCAAGTTTCAAATACCTCGCGGAACCTCCCAATAAAACCCAATCTTTCTCCCCGAAAATCCTGATATTTTTGCTTCCAAGAAAAGCAGCATGACTCAAGAACAGTGCATTACCTTAGCGAAGGAGGGAACGGAAATAACGGCCCGCTGGGCCGCCCTGATCTCTCCCCTCCGGAGAGGCTTGCGGCGACGGTGGGAGCTCCAGGAGGGGAGAAGGAGGAGCAGGCCGAGATGGGAATGAGAGACAATTCGAACGAGAGCTTCTCTCTCCTCTGAGTTTTTGTTTTCTTCCTCTGGGTTGTTTTGTCTCGTGAAAGTTGTCAAGCTTTTTCGTTCCTTGCGCCGTTTGTTTGGATCCTCCTCCCCCGGCTCCCCGTGGGAACTCGAGCTTTCATCTATCCGTCCATATATTTAAGTAAACAAAAATTACTGTAATTTAGTCCAAGTAATTACTACGGACCGCGTGCTAATGATTGTGATATGTGTGAAATGTCGCACTTTCATACTCCAATAAAGAAGGGAATCTGACTGTAAGAGATTCTATCGGATGACTTTGACCTATTTTGCTGTGTAATGGTCCAAGAGTAATTCCGCGTTACGGGACTCGTTGATCGTCATTCCAACTTCCAACCGTCATCTAAAACGCGTCGTCGAGTAGCCGTCACAAGACGGGTCATTGGTCAAGATTCCAAAAAGAAATCAATTTGAACATGATTTTGTACATGTTAAAAAATAATTATTTAGACCATATTTATCTTATTTATTAGTATACATATTTTGTCTATGTTAAATACGTGTGAATGTGTCATACTAAGGGTGTGTTCGTTTTCAAGGTCTAAACTTTAGAATTATCACATCAAAAAGAATCTTACTAATTTAGATTTTGCTAAAGTGATGCTACGAGTAACCATCTTCTAATCATGACTTAATTAACCTCATTAGATTCATCTCGAAAATTAGCACCAATCTGTCAATAGGGTTTTGTCATTAAATTGATCGAAATATTTATAAATAGTAAGATTCTCTTTGATGTGACGATGCTAAATTTTAGAGGCGAGAAACGAACGAGGCCTAACTAGCAAACCTTCAATCCAGTGTCACAAGACGGGTCATTGGTCAAGACTCCAAAAAGAAATCAATTTGAACATGATTTTGTACATATTAAAAGTAATTATTTAGACCATATTTATCTTATTTATTAGTATATCTATTTTGTCTATGTTAAATACGTGTGAATGTGTCATACTAACTAGAAAACCTTCAATCCGAGTGTCACAAGACGGATCATTGGTCAAGACTCCAAAAAGAAATCAATTTGAACATGATTTTGTACATATTAAAAGTAATTATTTAGACCATATTTATCTTATTTATTAGTATATCTATTTTTTCTATGTAAAATACATGTGAATGTGTCATACTAACTAGAAATTCGAGTGGCCTCTTTTTAAGCATCTCATTTGCTTCATGCATAGGCTAAGATGTGTTATTAAGCTTGAATTGGGGGGGGAGGGTTGTATAGGCAAACTAAAACAATTCCTGAAATTCACAACACTCAACACGTAGGTAATCCGGACAGAACGAAACTTCTATGACTAGCGGAACTTTCGTTCTAGATCGGTTCCAAACCAAGAGGAAGAAAGGGGAGATGAAATCTTACGGTTCCGCTTGAATAGAAGTCTTCATTTGTCACCTAAGATTGTTGTACCTACGGAAAATCACAATCTACACACCACACAAGTAGAACGGGTGATAAAACCAACAATCACAACAAGAACGGAGAACAAGAGCAAACAACACAAGAGAGACACGTGATTTATTCACCGAAGTTCGGACCCCTCACAAAGAGGTTTCTACGTCTTCGTTGAGGAGCTCACAAAGAGTCGGGTCTCTTTCAACCCTAATCCTCCTCAAATGACCACAAAAGGTCAAGCTTGGTTTTCTTCTTCTTCTTCTTCTTCTTTAATTCTTTTTCTTTCGAAGACGAATCACAATCTTCACAAATTTCCCAAAGCTCACCACAATCTTGGGAGCTCTAGGGTGACACCTAGTCAATCTAGGAGAACAAATCTCCAAGAGTAACAAGTGAATTAGAGTTTGCTTGCTAGGAGATGATGTGCTTAAGGTTGGGATGATGCTTCTCAAGCCTGGATCTAGGATGGGACTCTCACAAATGGACTCCAATCTCAAGGTAAGTGAGGGAGAGGTGAGAGCAAGAGCTTGAGGGAGATGACAGTGTTCAAAAAGCATCAAGAACCTCTCAACCCAGGACGGGAGAGACTATTTATAGGAGTGGGTCCAAAAAGAGTTGTTGTAGTGTAAATGTATAGAAATAACGGAAGTTTCGTGGATCACGGAACTTTCATTAAAAACATTATGTTTCGATGCTCACAGAACTTCCGTGCTTGGCTTGGGGTTGGACCTAGCGGAAGTTCCGTCCAAAACTCTGTTTTGTCGGAAGTTCCGATCCTGGAGACAGAACTTCTATCAAGACTGGATTTGGTTGATCAATGTATTTTGAACTTTTTTTGGTCTTTTTGGCTTTTTAATAAGTTTGAGTTTGACCCAAGCTTGGGTATTGTATCTTGAGCACATATTTCCTACATGAAAGACTAATTCACCATCTTTATAGTTTGGCATTCCTAGACTGAAAGAACTTATATATCTATTTTGAAGCTTCACTTTGAGTTCATCTTTTGTCTTACGAACGAGGAGATATCAATCTCACAACATGGGTTAATAAATTTGATATCCTACACGTTAGCTCAATAAACCTTTAGATAATTTTAATTATTTATCATTTATCATCAAAACCCACTAGTTGCATCTTCAAAGCTCTTGAACTTCTTCCATTCTAAATTAATTGTGAATCCACTAGATTTTTTGGTGTTCTTCTATATACATGAACAAGAGCTAGTCTAAGTTTATAACATCTTTCATGCAGTTGGTGTATAGCCCGAAGGATAATTAATATGAGTTAAAGGGAGTATATTGAAAGTTGTGACATCAAATTTTGTCGTGTGGGAATTTTTTTCCTACCGACCAATCCTACCTTTGAATTTTAGTTATCATATCGTGATCCTAGAGTTATGATATGACTATAGGCTAGAAATATCGAGAAGCAACCAACACAATTTATGTTGCGAGTTTGGCATGAATAGGAGCAATGCTCGTTTCACATTTCTATTGCATTTTGTACAAAAAACGTTGTTAATTCAAATTTTGCATGGTCGTGGATGATGACATGAGCTGTTTACCTATATTTTTATCCACCGATACATGTGTACCTTAAAGTTAGTAACATGGTAACATTGTAAGAGGAAAGTTAAACTACACCAAAAAATTAGGTGGATGTGTTTAGAAAAAGAGAAAATCCCTTGTATACCCCTAGAAAAAGTTACATTCCCTTCCATGCCATTGGAAAAAATACTTCCCCCTTCTATACCATCGCTTGAGATTTTCTTTCCCTCGTGTGCCACTCCCGAGTAAAAGTATATTGTAAAACTAAATTTCATCAAAGATGAACCATAAAAAATAATTAAAATAGTACATCACAAAATATAATTATGTATAATTTTCCAAAGTTTCATCCAGCTATTTAGTACACCTAAAAATTAAGGTAAGCTAGGTTCGTTTGCTTTTTTTATTCATAATTTGTGATGAATTTGCAGTGGACCAAATAACAAAATTTGTTCATCCCATTTCTTATGTCACTATAAAAATTAGCTCAAATATTGAAGCAGTGAAAGTATTATTGCAAGTTGATAACATAGGGGAGGAAAAGAAATCATTATAAGATTAAAAAAATGGTTGGGAGTGGCATACAAAAGATGGAAAATTTCAAGTGGGGACACATAAGAAAAAGTAAAATTTTCAATGGCACAGAAGGGAAGTGAATTTTTTCTAGGGGCATACAACGGATTTTCTCTTGGAAAAATAGAGCACCGTGGATGTGTTTATAAAAGTGAGTATGTCGTTTCCACCCCGCTTTCAATTCCAATTACGATTTTACCCTTGATTTTCACTGTTTAAGGTTTGACCCTTGCTTTTTGAAAACTAAGCAACCGTTTACCCCTCTTTTAACATCCGTTAGGCTAGATTGAATCGAAGAATTAAAAAAAGAAAAAAGCAAATGAGAATATGGTAAATGACACAAGTGACCTTACCTCTCACATCTCCATGGGCAACGTTTCGAATACTCCACTTCTCAATTTTATTCACAAAATATCCTTAGTCCCATGAAAATTCGAACATGAGACATTCAAATCCTAATTTGAATTCAAAACTCAGCTTTGAATCCAAAATTGAGTTTTTGAATTTCAAATTCAAAATCTGAATTTGCGACATTCAAATTGAAATCCAATTTCAAATTTCAAATTATTATTAGAAATTTGGATACAAATGTTTAGATTTTTAATTTCGAATTTTAATTTCATGATTTCTAATTTGAATGTAGAATTCAAGTTTGAATATAAAATTCTAAATTCAAATTTGTTGTTTCGAATTTGGATCCAACTTTTGAATTTCGAATTTAAAATTTTTAATTTTCAAAATTGTGTAGGGGTAATATTACAAACTTTAACAAACAGTAGTGGCAAAATAGCATGGGCATTAATGTCTTTTTACATAAGACTTAAGACCCTTAAGTGTTGCTAACGATCACGAGTAAATTGATGCTTCGTTTTCAAAAAGTAGGGATAAAATCGCAACCTTGAAAAGCAGGTGTAAAATCGAAATTGAAGTTGAAAGTAGGGGTAGAAGGAATAAAAAATAGAGGAACATGAAATGAAGAAGGACTGGAACTTAATGTAGCTTAAATCAAATGTCATTGTATAACTCCTAAGTAAGGATTTTAAATTATAAATATGTACGTAAGAGCATCTTCAAAAGCTCTCCGAAAAATTGACCCCTAAAATATGTTTTTGTTAGCACTCAAAAAATTGTTAGGGATAATTTTTTCCTCCTCCAACAATCACGCCTAAAAATAGCAATAATACTTTTGATTGGACCACATCAAGCATTTAGGACCACAACAACATTAATTTTTTTGCAAATAGAAGGATTGAGGGTCCCGATTTGCCCTGTTTCTAGCTACAAGTGAGGAGATTTTAGAAGGGAACTAAATGTAAGGGTGGTTTTAGGAGACTGTTGGAGATGAGTTTTTAGACTAAATCGTCTATTATTTGATTTAGGGAGAGTTTTTGGGGCCTCTCTTGAAGATGCTCTAATATACAATTATACGGAGAGAATTGGTACTCATCTTCTGATAAGATGGTGTGTGCATTTTACTTATCATATCTTCTTGTTAGTATATCTAAAACATCATGTCAATATGTAAATGTGTTAGTAAACTCTAGAAAATAGATAATGATATTACAATATCCCTATTTTAGCTATCATAAATAAGAATGATGTTAACTTTTATATCATTATGTTTGCAAATGCAAATATTTTATTCATTTTAAAATAAATTTGAAGGTGCCTATATATAACACAAAAATAATTCATATCTACCAATATCATAAAAAAACTAAATTTGAAGGTGCTGTCTATATAACACAACAAATAATTCATATCTGTTTAGCAATATCAACAAAAATTACTAAAAAGTATTTCATTTTAAAAATAAATTGATCCTGTCGGTGTTAATATTATCTTTATCTTATTCTCTATAAATAGGGAACAAAATAGTAACTTCTTCATCAAGAAGAGCAGTTCTCTGCCCGTTGCTCAAGAAGCAAGTCCGACAGTAAAAACCCAAGGAACCTTCATCAAACCGGAAAATCCACTACTGTTGGCCCTCCGATTCCCCAATGGCGACTTCGCCGCCGCCGAACCCTAGCTCCGGCGAGCCCTCCGAGGCCACGAGCCTCACCACAGCAGCGCTTGCCGCCCCAGGGCGCATATGGAAATCCCTCGTCGCCCGACTCCCTCCCCTCCCGGACTCCGGACTGCTCGCCGCCGTCTCCGACCTCCACCGCCGCCACTTCAGCGTTCGTCGCCGCCGCCGCCGCCGTCAACGCCCATCTCTTCCTCTCCCGCTCCGTCCTGCCGCGGCGCACTCCGCTCGGTGAGTTCCCTGCGAGTGCGAGTATTGTTTTGTGCTCGCGATTGCGCTTCCTAGAGTACATTGACTAGCTATCCCCCCAACTTGGGGTTGAACATTGAACTCTTAGCCGTTTTCAGATTGGGCATCATGGTTGATCGTAAGCAAGTACCATGACGGATCAATGTCTTTTCTGCTGTTTTTTTTTAATTATTTGGGAGTAGAAGTTATGGGGATCTTAAGGAATTCGAGAATTTGGCTAATTGATTGGTAAATCACTCATTAGAAGTAACAAAGGGCAGTTCACCATTTGTCTTAAGCTAATGTATGGTTGATATATTTATGTGCTTCATGTAGGATTGCCGGTGAGATGCCCAAAGCCTTTGTCATCTTAGATGATGTTGTGCAGCACACCCTGTCCAATTTGCACAATATTCACAAAAGCTTACTATTTTGGCAATCCAAAGCTGAGGTATTGAGTTAATTCCTTTGACATGTGAAGTATTTTTATGCTGTTTCTAGTTCAATATGGTAGTTTGTTCATTGTGTTATTTATTAGTTTTACTTATGGTATACTACTGTTTCAGGGAACAACCTCACAGAAATTTTATTTTATGATCTTTGAAAGAGGTCCAAGGGCCTTTGTTGATACAACATATCAAACACTCGCTAAAGTTGGGAGCAATGGACGTCCTATCCAGAACGTTTTGCATTCTGTGTCTGATATGGTCTCAACAAATATTGCTGCCTTGACAAGAATGCAACATTGCCTGGCTGCTTTTCTTGCTGAGGTTTGTTACTTCAAGATCGTTGACTGACTAAATCAAAATGCTGCAGCAAATTTTCAAAGCCGTATTTCTTAATCTGGGACAATGCTGCTCTGGGATACATACTTACTGCATCATAGAGATAAATTTAACTGTACAATCTCTTTTTTATAGGTTCATTCTGAAGTTGATAAATGCAGAGAAGGATTAACTGAAAGTTCAGATAAATCGCTACATAAACTATTCATTGTTTTAAACACCACATTCTCCAAGTTGGAGGTATCACTGAGAAACGCTAGTGAGGTATGCAATGTTTATTTTCCATATATTTCTAATTTTATGGAACTGATTTGCTTCTTTGATGTTGATTTCATGTAACTGAGTGTGTTTCAGCTGCAGAATGAGCTATTTACTCATGATGGGAAGCCCTATGAGACTCTGTTTGGTGAGTTGCCAGAAGTTGACGTCGAGAGTTCAGAATGGTCAGAGGACTTATCAACAGATGGTATAAGTTTGATATATCAAAACCTCCAGAAGCTAGATGATGTCCTTTCATCTCAGGTAAACAACTCTCTCCTGTAACTACTGCAAAAACAACAACAACAACAACAAAGCCTTTTATCCCAAGCAAGTTGGGGTAGGCTAGAGATGAAACCCAAAGGAAACACGAAAAGGAGAGATCCAGAAAGAACACAAGACAAAAGGTAGAGAAAAGGGTAAGCAAGAAGAAAGAAAAGGGTCACAGTTCGGGCACGTCTATTGCTAGTCTCCAAGCGCTCCTATCCATAGCTAATTCCTTAGAGATATTCCACTCCTTCAAGTCCCTCTTAACCGACTCTTGGAATATTTATTCTTGATTCTGTTTTGCATCCTCAAGTTCTAAACTAGAGAATGTGTACTGTGTTGTCAACATTAAAATTTCAGTTTGTAGCTACACTGATAACTCTCTGCTTCTTATATTAGATTATATTTTTGCACTATTCACTGGTGGATGACTTTTTTATTGTAAGTTCATAGTAGGTTGAGATCGTAAGAGCCATAATTTGTTTTCTTCTCACCCTTTAGTTCACAATTTCCCTGTCTTTTTTTTGGTTTATGTACTTACTATCTTTTAGTTCTTCTCTAGAAATTATTTTCTTCTTGTTTCTATACATAAGTTAGTTTGTTGCTATATATATATCTTCTTTTGGTACATATATAGTGCTATATAATCCTGTATCTGTGCCTCACAAGTCTATCGTGTAAAGCTATATTAATCATCTGAAGTTTTCTGTAATTGTAGCTCTCAAGGCATAAAAAGCCAAACAATTTGACAATATATTGGTTGCCGTACACATTTGGAGCATTGGGTCTCTCTGTTTGCTCTCTGTGGCTTTTACGACATAGCAGCTTGATGGGAAGTTCTGATATTGACAATTGGGTTCGAGATGCTAAGGAGTCTATGGCTGGATTTTGGGATGAACATGTCGAGAAACCAGTACGATACTTTATGTATTTGCTATTTCAATATTTTTATGTGTACTTCGAACTTGGAACGAGCATGAGGAGATTGTGCTAGTTTAAGTTACTGGAAGATAAGGTGTATTTTATTGAGGAAGAGTCTTTTCTGGTCCATCTAGATTTGTGTGCTACTCTAAGAAAATTTTATTCAGCTATTCATGCAACTATTGTTATCAAAATTACAGAAAATTGGAGAGAAACACACAAAACTTTGCTAAATTTGTTAGGTATAGCTGTAATATTTGGTTACTATACGGCCTAAGGTGGTGTGCTAGCAAGTTCATCTACTATGTAGAAATTTTTCTCTTATTACTTTGAATGAGCTTTATCAAAGAATGGATATAGCCTTATGCACGTATCATGTTGCAGTTTTCTTGCTATCATAACCGATTTATGTGAACTTCTGAACTATGGTTGATAAATAAGTAGGCTGTAATACCCAAGAAAATGTCTTTCATTATTTTTAAGCTGAAACAGTTCTTTCTAAATATTTAAGTTGGTTTCACTGTGGTGCTTACGGCATGAACTATATTTGGCAACGCTAGATCATTTCCATCAGGGATGAGCTTTTTGAGACATTCAAACAAAGAGATAAAGGTATAATGGAAAGGCGGGAGCTCCAACTCACTGAAGATTCATTAAGTCGGTAATTAACCTATGCTACCTCCTCCATTTCCATTGACATACTGATTTCGTGGACTAATATCTGCTTTAACGAATACAGAGTAACTGTTAGTGAAGGTAGTATATATTTTAAAAACTTTAATCTTCATCTGCTTATCCAAATAAAAGCTCTAAATCAACTAAAGAATAATAATTTTGGGATATCAATCGTTTTTATAAAGTTACCAGGTAAATGTGTCCCCTATACGGTCAACTAATAAAAGTTATAAGATTATAAGGTGCAATCTAAAAGGCCACACAAAATAAGCGTGAGTTGATCTCAGATTTCTTCGCATGGACCCTTCGTAGGCTTGAATTTTTTACATGGCTGATGGTTATTTAATACAACAAAAGTGAGCAAATAGTGTTTTCAGGTTTGTTTGGTACTGTCATATTCCCTCACTTAGCCAGGAAAATCTTGTTCTCAAGGGAGAACTGATTCCACTCTTCTTCGAGGACAAGGTTGTGCTCGCACCTGGAAAGTGTCAAATCGATTACCCTGAAACACACATTCAGGGTCTCTTTGCTGCATATCAGCCTCATTCCCAGCTGGTTTTGCTTTTTTAACCCCCCCCCCTAATGATCTGAATCAAGGAACTTCGATTATCCTAAAATCAGCAGGGGTGTCGAGAGCACTCTCCTTATATTTGTTTGCGTGAGACTGAATGAATTCCTCTTGCTGTTTTCTTCAGATTTGGTTAGATTATCATAGACATTAAATTCGGCCACCTGGATTCTTTGCTAAGTTGGCCGGGAGTTACCGAGGAAAGTGAAGAGATCGATAATATCATTGGAATAGTACACTTTGCATGTGCCCCACAAGTCATACACCACATGTATAACTGATTACTTTGGTGGGACCTAAAAGTCAACCAGTTAGATTAGGCATCATAGGAGTTCTGTCATACTTAGTTTCATGTGACATGACACCTTTGGAAACTACTGATCTGATACAAAGTATTGGGATTAGTCTTAACGATTGAACTCATGTACTCATCAATCCATCATAACTGTTTGCACATTCTTTAACCTATCTTACCTTTTCTACTTCATTGTTGATTATTTGCAGCTAATATGCTTTGCAGTTAGCTGTTGTCTGAATACCCAATAGAAGATTTGTTTAGTCATGAATATGTAAAACTTAAGTTTTTTCTCTTTTAAATTGTTATATCATTGATTATTATTGAGCTTACTGTCAGTTGTTGGAAATTTTACTTGCATCTGTGGGTCTCATGTACACGGCCTTAATTTTTCTGTTCAATGGCAGACCTAATAAATGTTAATTTTAATGTTTGTCTTATAAACTATATTTTTGATATTAAATGCCAAGTTTGTCATTTTTAGGATGTTACGTGCCTTTTGTGAACAAACTGAGGGAAATTTGCCAGAAAATATATCGGATGACATGATGATGGAAATGCTCACTAAAAGGTAAAGCTGTATACACATACTTTTGTGGTCCTAAACAAATTAACATTCGTCTCACTAGTTACTGTCTTCAATTTTTTTATCGCAGTTCCCTCGTGGAGAACAACTTCTTTCTCTTTCTAGTGCTTTGTGTTAAGTTATCCCTGTAGCTTAACTTGGATTGCATTTTCTAACTTTAATATAACCATTTTGAAAGATTTTTCCTTTGTCCAGAAAAGAAAAACATGGTTTATGCTCTAAGAATGTGTATATTACATACTTAATTAGATTTCTAGGATGAAGTTCACTACGGATTTGAACAAATTTCAGGGATATCAAAAAGATTAATTATCTTTGAAGCTCCACATGAAACTTTAACAACTCTAATTTTGTGACATAATTTGTCTGAATCACTTGTAGTTTCCGCAATCCTAGTAAGCAAAGTACCTGCATGTTCAAAATTTCATTTCTACTGCTTGGACGGCTAGCCAATGTGACTCTCCATTTTAGTTGACTGCTATATGAATTGAGTGCAATAGTGCTTGTCTTGTTCACAATTGAATTGACTCTCCTTTTTTTATTGAACTGAACTCTTTTTCTATATTGTCCATTATGCAGATATGAGCACGAACTGACGCATCCCATTAAAAATTTGTTCAGTGGAGAGTTGGCCCGTGCGATGCTTATCCAGGTTCTTTCACTTTTATTCTGTTGTTTTTAGCATATTCATGTGAAATGTACGTTTCACTAACCTTCGCTTTTGGAAATCTCAGATTCAAAAGCTTAAACTGGATCTTGAGTCGTAAGTCAAACTAAGCTCTATCTGAAAAAAAACTGATGAAACTGCATGAAATTGCACTTTTGCGTTATTTATCAGCAATGATGATTGAAACGTTTTATGCAGGGGACTGCTGGAAATGGATCAGATTCTTAGAGCAAATGCAATTAACTTTGCTGTTCTCGCAGCTCTTCCCGCATTTGGTCTTTCGCTTCTGCTGCTTGTCTTTGTGCGAACATGGGCTCTACGTGTATGTATATAAGCAATAAAAACCACTTCTACAGTTACAATAGCACTTATGGCTTCTGTGCCACTTGCAGAAGTTATAGAGATATTAGCATATCCTAGAGTTACCTAAGTAACCTGTCTTTGTTGTGCCACACATAAATGGACAAGGAAAGTAGAAAGTAGAGTGGAAGCTATGTTACATTCTCTAATTAACGTCTGCTTGTTGAATAGGATCATGGTGCAGAGGGAAGAGGTAATATTGCACGATGCCAAAGAAGGCTGCTTCTTGTCGATGTAGAGAGAAGGCTTATGGAGTTTCAGCACTACAGGGATAATGGAATGGTAATATCAGAAAGATCTAAAATTAGTAGTTACTCTAGCATGCACTTGTTTATTATGAGTTATAGATATGTCTTTTTGTTGTGTTATGGTTCATGTGGCTTTTATCGTTTAACTACCTTTATTCTAGTTTTTAAAGCTGTCTTATCTGAAAGGCTTTGTTTTTGTACTGAACAGAGTGCCAGAACATCTTTTTTTATATAAAAAAATTACTTCGGTGATTTTGGTATATCACCAGGGTTCATCTAACTGTATTGTCCACTTTCACCAGTATAGTTTAATAACCCCAATTGTCGACTGCAACATCTATGGGTTTTCCATTATATTCACTAAATTATTGGTGTTACATGATTATGCTCAGTGTTGATCCCAAATGATGAGATGTTCTATGAATAAAAAAAGGCATCATGCAACATATTCTGAATAATAGATTTGCAAGCCTTCAATTTAAACCATGAGCATTTGATAACTCATTGATGTGTTATTTTATAGGAAGAAGAGGCATTGTGTAAGTTTGGTTTAGTACTTTACACTCTTGATAGACTATGTAAAGCTGTTGAATCACATGCAAAAGAAACAGGCGAGTGGTTAAGGTCAGTTCCTCAACTCAAAATTCTTATTGTGTAACTTTAGATGTCTTGTCATTGTAACAAATGACTTGCAATGCAGCTTGAGAGAAGACATTTTTGATCTGGCAAAGCTTGACATGGGGATGCCAGACAAGCTGAATGTTGTTTCACGATTGAAGTGGATGTATAACTGTTTGCTTCCATACTCATCGAGTCGTTTGCCTCGTCTATAGCTCTCAAGTGGGGAGCCTTTCACCATTTTGCATTTTTTTACCGAGAACTGCCGCAAGCTCGTGATGTAGCTGGATACTTGTGAAGATTTTGACAACGAATACTAGTACGTTGGAACCTTGTTGGATTTGGTGTAACGGTTCTTGCATCATAGGTGGCTGAGCCGGACCATGCTAGCCACTGTCCGAAACGATACAAGAAAAATACTTAATATACCCTTGTTACTTATGGTCTTTGTGCTAAATCATTTGGGTCTTTTTTTTAGTACTGCTATACACACGACTCTGTCTTCCCACTCTGTTTTATTACCTGGCTTAACAACATGCACTTAACTGCATGCAGATCATCACGACGGGAACAGCCGTGTGTGTTGTCATGTTTTTGAGGGAGTAGTTCTTTGGGTTATTTCTCGTATGCGTCTCAATGGTCTCATGCGTTTTGTAATTATACGTCTTCATGCGATATGAATCTCGCTATTGCCCAGAGAGAAAAGACAGTAGAAGCTTTCACACATGTCACTCAAAAGAAGTCACCTAATATAACTTTTAATTACGACATTTGGTGTACTATAAAGAACTGTGAATGCAAATTGCATTCCTTGTAAAGAAAAATCAATTGCCGGTGGACCCTGCAGTGTGCAACGAAAAGAAAATGAACAGGTAAATTTTCTTTTGTGCTTATGAGATTACAATTTGCGTAATCCGGAAAATTCGAGCAGGAGAACTTGTCCGCGTTCGCTGTGCATTTTGCAATAGGTTTTAGTATATCATACTTTTCGTAGCACCTTTACTCAGTTTATAGTTGTGCTAGTAAGTAGTAACATCTCAAACATTTTACCTGATATTAAGAATGGGAGGATACGAGGAAGAATTATAGAGAATGTAACACGTAGTACTCACTATTGAATAATTATAATGTAACTCTCAAACGTTTTTTTTTGTTTGGGTCAGGAAGCCTTTGGGACGATACAGATGAATCTCTACTCGTGAAGAATTGAAGTGACCGCGTACCAGTACTCAAAAGTTAGTTCTGCTGGAGTAGACGTTAGTGATTGCAACATTTTTTCTCCGTCTGAGTTGTGAATTGTGATCGTTAAAAAAGCTTGGGAAGGAATCTATTAGCTATCTTCACTAGACGGACACCGATGGCGCAGATTGGAAGGGAGCTGAACCATATTTGGAATGAGCAGGTTATGTCCCTCCTAATGTTCCGAAGTCTAAGAATTATCTCTGCTCTGTTTTCCAGAGGGGGTGCACAGAGGGCATCTTGACCATTTTCGGCCGTCTAGATATTTATCGTAGACTTTATTTTGTACCATGGTTAGCATATCTTTAACAACAAATCTGCTGGATTTTGTCTTTTCCGGGGTTAATTAGCATATGTCTTAACAATAATAAATCTGTAGGAAACCTCTTGTCGATGCAGGTGATGATCATAATAAATGGAGCAGATTGCTAAAAGATTTCAAGTTATTTACTGCAGCAAACCACCTAACAAGACCAAATATGCGGTGAGGACGGAGACAGGAGCTACTTTGTTATTCTGAATTATTGCCAGCACACTGCTGCTCACTTGCCGATCATGGCGAGCAGCGCGTCCTTGTAATGCCCGTGTGCGTTCTTGGCCACGACGTCGGCGAGCTTGGCCCCGTACTGCTTGGCGTAGGCGTCCTTGATCTCCTCCATGTCGGCCTCGGCGCGGGACACGACGACGCGTGTGAGCGCCGCCTTGGCCTGCTTGTCGGCGCCGTCCTTGAAGGCGCCGTTGATCACCTCGGCGAAGTACCTGGCCGGCGAGTCCAGGCACTTGACGGCCTCCTGCAGGCACGGCTCGCCGGCGAGGTCCTGTGACGAGGTTGTCCATCGATCAGGAAGAACAAGGAGATCCGAGTCAGAAATGCCATTATTCGATTACTACTATCCATGGGACGACAAGATAATTAATTGTTCAATCTGTTTGTTTGGCGAAGCACGTACGCACCTCCTCGAGCGGTTTGCCTTGCAGCTCCCTGTAGATCTTGAAGGTTGCTCTGAGCTGCGGCTTGCTCCTCGTGGCCAGCACCCTCACCACCTGCTCGTTCTGCGCCAGCTTCGTCGCCGGCGCCGACTTGACCGCGGCCGCCAGCGCCTTGGCCTCCTCCTTGGCGAGCTCCTCGCTGACGCGTGGGCCCTCGTACCGGTACGCGGTCACCAGCCCCAGCAGCAGCTGCATGCAGAGCCAAGCCAGGTAGTAACAGTTTGTCAGCAGGCACACGCGTGCCAATGCTCGTGTTCATGAATGACTAGAACGCGCACGTTTGCGTTGGCGTCCTTGACGCGGTACGCGACGTCCTCCTCGAGCGAGGTGTGGTAGAGCGCCTGGTACGCGCGCCTGGCGCCGAGCAGGTCGTCGGCGGCGCGCGTGCAGGCGACCTCCACGAGGACGGCCGGCGGGTGGGCCCTGTGCACGACGTGGTGGGCCCACCGCGCGTCGCGCTCCCACGGGTGCATGGCCCACAGCACCGCCGCGTCCTTGAGCCGGGAGAACTCCGCCTCGAGGTGCCGCACGAACTCGTCCTCGCACCGCTCGATCCCCGCCGCCGCGCCGGCGCTCACGGAGAAGAAACCCGGGAAGCTCCGCCGGAACTGCGCGCGCTTCTCCGGCTGCCGGCGCCACCGGCCCAGCGCCGAAACCAGCGCCGTCTCGTCCACGCCAAGCCCGCCCATCCCTGTGCATCGATGATCGTCGTTATCCCTCTGCATTGAGTTCCATGGCTGCATTGAAACAACATCAGAATTAATGATTACCTGAGAAGGCCCTGGTGAGTTCCTGGTGCTCGTCGGCCATGGCTGCTGCCGGGGGCGGCGCCTCCTTCTCCCTCCTCGGCTGCGGCCTGAGATGCACGGGCGAAGCCGACGACCGCGGGGATGCAGCGCCGCCGCTGTTGCTGCTCGCCTGCGCAAGAAACTGCTGCATTGGACGGCCAGAGTGACACGGCTCATCCAGGTCTGGCTCCAGTATAATGCTTGCTTATTTATAGAATGTTTTCGCCATGCTATTACAGAGTAACAGCTGCCAGTTGACTCACTGCTAATACACTACTCAATTAATTCACACACATAACGGGCACTGCGTTGATGACGAATTTATTAGTAGAGGTTATTCATTCTCACTGGCCAGCTCGGCATGGCCGCGGAATGCATCCAAGCACCATCGTCTGTTTCGCGCAGCACGTTTCCTTAACCGATGGCCAAAACTGTGGACGCCTGGATAGAAACGGACGGGTAAAGGAGAAATGGATTTGGTGTATTTAAGTATTAACTAGTGAACAAAATGTGCAGATTTTTTTAACGCGCGCGTTTGCCGGCTGGACGAGAGGGGACAAATCTGATTGCATTGCATGGCGTTTGTTTGACATGTCTCATCAAAAGTGAAACGCGCCTTCTTGTTGATGGACGATGGAACTTATGTCAGGAACCAACAACGACAGGTTCAGAATGTCTCACACGTTCTATCAACTGAACAATAGAGCACTGTTTCACTTTTTACTCTAGAAACCTTTTTCGGTAAAATCAATAGGATGTTTGTATTCTGCAGGTTTGTAATGGACTAATGGGTTTCCATGGTCAACAAGGTACAGCTTTTCTTTTTCAGATAATGGATTGTTCCTCAAGATTTCGGTTCTTCACGATGGAACCCTATTTGCTCCTGCCAGCAGGCATAATCTAGTAGGGTAGTACTACCAGCCAATCAAATTATATGTCAGTTAGTGAGTGAAAGATTGCATTTTCAAAATAAGGCGAACACATATTGATATTTTCTCGATAAACCATATGAACATAGCAGCGTTCTCTTATTCTCTTTTGCTGAGTACTTTTCTCCTCCAATCTCCTTATTCCCTGCTTTTCTTGTCATTTCTACTTCGTGTTTTAGCATCTTGCTAGCCCTTGCTTTTGAATCTGTCATTTAACAACTACTTCTATGGCTGTACAGTACTGCTGTTGTTCCAAGATCTGTTTATACGCTCTCTTATATGTTGTTGAACTCTCCTGAATTCGATCTGAATTTGTGAATATGCTAGCCTTCTGGTCTTGTGGACAACATATAATATTTAGCCTTTGATTTTCTGTACATAAAAATTGATTAAAGTTTGAGGTCACAGCTTGGAAACAACAGGGACAAGCCATACGTTACCCTATATTCACTGGATTTGATATCTCGTTCATAAATTCTCACAAAGTCTTCACGACATTTTGTCCCACTCATGAAGGAGATTTGAGTCTTGACTGATCTGGCTCGCCGGACACTCACCGTAAACAGACACATGATATGCATGTGTTCCTCTTTTTAATCTTTAGACTAATACGATAATGGAAAAGCCTAACCCTCATAGTTTTATGTTGATGACCAATGTAGTGTGCCTCACTCACCGATAAATTGATGCACATGTGTTGCTCTTCTTAATTTCTAGATTGATTAGTTGTAATTCGGTGGGATAATGGAGAAGCCTAACAACATTCATGGTTTTCTTCTGTCAATGACAAACCCCAACATCTTTTGTTGACCGTAAACAGATACATGATGTGCATCTGTTGCTCTTCTTAATCTTTAGATTAACTGGTTCTAATTCAGTTGATAATCGAGCTCATTAGTTTTCATAATTTCCTGAAGTCAATGATTTACCCAACATTTTAGAAACAATCATATAGATCTGAGCCTCCGCCTCAATAACACTGCAATGTATCTAGTTCTTGACAGAGGTGCAAGCGAAAGGGCACCATGCCCCCTCCCCCTCGCCCCAAAGGAAAAAAAAAAAGAAAAGGAAAGTTCTTAGTTTAATCTATTTACTGAGAAGAAAAATATCATATCAAGAACTATTTGCACTTTTTTTGTTGCCCTTAGTTCATTAAATAGTTAGAATTATGTTTAATCTCTCCGTGGTTTGACCCTTACAACAAGACCTTTTGTTATCTTTCTTCGAAAATCAAGCTTAAATTAGAGATAAGGTCACCAACATGAGTTGGTTTATCATTTCATAAATGATAATAAAGAGTGGTAATTATTTATTATATATCCTTATGCAGTGCTCCCTAGAAATGTGGCAAGCGACACATCAAATTTTTGAGACATGAATACATACATCATACAATGACCAACCCCAACATCATGAATAGATACATGATGTGTATGTGTTGTTCTTCCTAACCTTTAGATTGTTAGGTTCTAATTCACTTGGTTACCTAAGATGTTATGATTTTCTTAAGACATTTAGAAATAATGACAAATGTCTGAGCCTATGTACCAATAAAATTGTATGATGTTGGTGAGACAATTCAGCTTTTGCCCTCCTTCCGGATGACACTTATTGAGATACTCTCCTTCCCAATTCACAATTCGGCTTTTGTCCTCCTTCCGGATGACACCTATTGAGATACTCTCCTTCCCAATTCTTTTATAATTTGCCCAAGTTCCTCATAAAGTCTTTAGAATATACCATAAACGGTCAAAATCTATTTTAAAGAGGTATTTTAGGCATTTTAGTATATTGTAAAGATTTGGTAGGGACCTTGGGTAAATCATTAAAGAACTTGGGAAGGAAAGTATCTCAATAAGTGTCATCTGGAAGGAGGGCAAAAGCCGAATTGTCCCCATGTTGGTGGATCTAGTTCTGCAAGGGAAAGGGGCGATGCACCCCCTCGCCAAAAAAAACCTTGATTCATAGGAAAATTTTAGATATGATCGGTAACATGAACAAGTTTACTATTTCACAAATGGTAATAAATAGTAATAATTCTTTATTATATATGCTTATGCAATGCACCCTAGACATGGTGGCAAGCGATGCATCAGATTTTTTAGACTAATATTTTTACAAAATGCTTAAGTTTATTTTCTTCCATGTATTTGATTCTTCTGTTTTGTTGCTATATTTATTTTGTAAATACCTTTTGTTATTTATTATAACTTTGCTTGAGTTAGAATAATCCAAGGTATCTATTTCTAGTGTTGTCCAAATGGATTGGCCCGAAGCACACAAAAACACACGACACAAGTCCGGCACGTTCTAAAATAAATTCGTGTGAGATCGGTCCGGCACGAGGCGTCGGACCTTGCTTGGGCCGAGGTCTCGACTCGATGGTCGCCCGATTAAGAATCAATTCAGTAAAAATATAAATACATTTATATTTCAAAGTTGTGTCAAGAGAGAACTTGGTCCAGGGCAAGTGAATTCTACATCAAGTTCGTTCAAATCCCAACTTGCACATATTATTCCTGTGGTTGGGACTGGACTGTAGCCAGACCGATCACGTAAAGTGAACAAACTTTTTAATTAATAATCACTTTTTAATTATTTAATATTAGTAATCTACTCTATTTAAAATTTTGTAAAACTAACCTCTCTGTCACCCTCAATGAGCGACAGGTCTGTTTGTGGGTCCGTTTGGTGGACGACAAGACACCTATTTTGCCGTAGTAAATTTTTCTTTCCCGAATTTCTCTAGCTTAACAGTTAAGTTACCAAAAGTGTCTATTAAAACTACTTTTAAACATGTAAACACAATACTGATATTCATAGTAGTAAATTATATGTTGATGCAACTATTTTAACTTAGAAAGTCAAAAAAGTATTAGTAATTAAAAATAAAAAATCCATAAATTAGGCTAGTTGTTAATCACTAATTGAATTTTTGGACTATCTTAGCCTCCTCTAACAATTACCTAAATTCATTGCATCCTTAGTAGTATAAAAAAAACTATTTGGTTTAGGTTGTATTTAAAAGTTCATTTTTGAATTTAATTCATATTTGAATCTGAATTCGTAGTTTATATGACTATACAATCTAAGAGGGGTTAAGTTTAAAATATGGCCCCAAGAGGAGCTAGACGTTAGAATATGGTCCTAAGTGGAGTGAGTTTAAAGTATAGTCATATATACTATGAATTCAAATTCAAATTTCAATTAAATTCAAAAAATCAAACTTTTAAATAAAACCTAAACCAAATAAAATTTTATTTTGATACTACTAAGGATACACCAGACTATCTGGGCCAGCGCCGTCTTCTGGGCTTTCCGGCAGAACTATGTCGATCAATGCCTTCTCTGTGTGAGTCCCTGTGAACCTCGATCGACCGCCTCCTCCGCGCTGAGCTCTCTTGCGACTTGAGGGTACGAACAAACTAAAGACAAAAAATGCAATAAAGAAAACTAAAGAGAAAATAGCAAATTTTTGAATAGGATCCCTATCCTATAACGTAACAAAATAAGAATGGAGGGAGTACCTAGAACGCCCTTATGAGGAGGGCAATCGTGACCCGGGCTGAGATGGTCATGAAAGAAGATCAAAGAAGAATACAAGCACACATTCAGGAGCACGGTGACCAGCCACAACATCGGCAACATTACATGGAAGTTTTACTCACTTTGGTGGGGAGTGCGGAGTAAACAAGATCCTCTTGGAGCAGCCTGTCCAATGTGTGTATCCACAACAACAAATTTTGAAACTTAAATTAAACATGTATAAAGAGAATCCGATGCAGTCCACTATTTCAAGAGCTAATAGGTGTCCATCTATTTGGTTTTGACAACCTCCCTTTTCTCTTGAAAAAAAATTTGAGCAGAATGTTTATTGCAACAAAAAGTGCAGGATCTTTTTTTATTCACAATGAACTCATTAAGCATCAGTTTAACATACACTCTGTTATTCTACCTTTTAGCAGCATGTTCTGAGGCAACCCAGAACATGGTTGAAATGTTGGCCTACACTGACAGGGTCCTCATCATCTACCCAACAGACAACACGAAAGTACATAGGGTGAGCCATGCCAAGAAACACACACACACACACACACAAAAAAAAGATTTGCATCTTTACATCAAGTTTTTTGCTCGTCTTAATATCGCATTCACATTATAAGAGATCATCATTTCTTCCTGGATGAGGAGGATGAGGAAGCAGCAGCAATTATGCCACCAGCAACAAGTCCCACAAGTCCAAATGCGCCAGTTATGATAGCCATGCCAATCATACCATCTGTATTTACATTTAAAAAAGTAATATTAAACCTTCCAAAGCACCCAAGTCGGAAAAAAACAGAAACTAGATTAAAATGATTATACATGACTTTATGTTACATTAGAAATGCAACTTTAAAATTATTATGTGAAGAGCATTACGTCCATACCCAAATAATGCACAGTATAGTGGAAAATGAAAAGTATAGTAGGACAAACATTTTCCTACCCTGATACTGTACTAGACATAATAGAAAAAAAGGGAAATTTTAATGGGCATCCATTTTCATAGACTGACAAATGACAGCCTGATAAATAATATACCTACCTCTTTTGGTTTTGTCTTCAACGATCTGTTGCAAAGTCACAGCTTGCCTCCAGTCAGGTTGAATCTGAAGAAAACGTGAAAATGTATATCCAACCATCAAATACAATAGCAAATCAAGGGTATCAATACATGACTAAAGTGTGAGAATGAAAACTACTGCAGAAAGACAGAACCAAACTGTCTAGATTCCATGTGACTGAAATTTTGCTAATATTTCAGTCACTTTTTCCAGTTATTGGATATTGATCCAACGGCTCAAAAGTTTTATCCACTTTGTGGCGAAAAGAAAGTTAACAGAGCAGTTCTCCATAGCATAGCATACGGTTCATTTTTCAGATGTAATAACACAATCTATCAAATTTGAAGAGAACATGATTGTGGAATCATGCAAAGTATCAGTTCAGATTTCTTCTTCTTAGAATTAAACACAGATCTTCATTTGGAAAAATTGATATAAAGTACCGAAGCTACTAAAGTGAAGATGTCCTATATTGATGATATGCATTCATCGGAGCAAGTTTGTGGTCTCACACTCTCCCTGTGAATACCAAATGCAGAATATTCTTAACAAGCTTTAGTAATCAAACCTCCAAGCATCTCTCCAAAAGTTGCCGACTTCTTGTATAATCCCCAGTCCTATAATGTCCAACGGCCAACAAATAGAGCTTTTCCCTTATCTGTACTGTGCTGCTAGTCTTGTCCAAAGAAGCTGGCAACAAATAACATCATGAGTTCACAGCGAGCAAAATTGCAGAGGTCAGATCGTAAATTCAGAGGACTAACAGAGCAGATAATGTCTGGAGAACAGGACTGCAAACTCAAATGATTTTCTGAAAAGCTACGAGTAATTTTCGTTGTGCATTACTCGTTTGCAATCTATTTCACACCAGTTTCATTTTTTTAACAAAAGGGATTATGAGGTTTTGAAAACACTGATAACTGGAGTTATTTAATAAACTGACTATTGCAAATGGCAGTCTTAAGACAATTATTTGAATTTAAAATCATGGCGTGATACATATTCTAACACTTATATGAGAGGCTCAATATTTACTAAGTTCATGGTTCTTCTGATTTCTAGGGAAACAAGCACATGAGCTGAACCGTTACTCTTCTGATTTCTAGGGAGCCTTTTTGCTCCACATTTGCATACTTTATACAGTCCACCCAAGAATGCTCCCACATTTCATGGAATTATTCAGAAGATAGAAGCAATCCTCATATGTTGAGAACAATAATAAACTTCTCAAACCATATCTGACTAACAAGCTCCAACTGTTACATATAAGTAACGGAATACACATTACCTTGAAGCATTCCTATGCCTCTGTGGACGTCTTCAGGTTGCCTTGAGTGAACAAGTGCCCAGGACAACCTCATGAGGCTGTCATTCTTCTTCTCTTCAGTAGCAGCCTCAGCAACTTCCCCCTCGAAACCCTGGTCCAGAAACAGCACAAAAGAATGATGCTGATGAGCTAGGACAATCGAATGATCATACATGATTCAATTAGATATTAGAATGCAGTCAGGTAACCAGTTCAAATCCCTTATGGTCACAGACACCAATTCCTAAATCCAACAGACATAAGATTAGAATATGTAATCGAGAACAGAGTAGTCAATTCAGGTAAAAATCAGGGTCCACAATTCGATCAGCAGACAGACTAAATCTACTTCGGAAGAGACCGACGCTGTAAGAACAAGGAATTCAGCAATCCCATAAATAATGCACGCGACTTGCCCGCAAAATGACCGGAGAACCAAAAACTCTGCTAATGGGGGAAGCGCAGCGCGTGCCAACCGTCAATCCTGTGCCCACGTTCCGTCCGAAATCACGACAGGCGAAAATAGGAGGCGCCCCTTGGGGGAGCCATGCCAACAAGAGTTCTTGGTTGGGGGAACGCGGTACTGAGCTCGGGGAGAGGGCTTACGGAGATGAGATCGCGGTCGCACCAGGGCAGGGTGTCACTGCCGCGGAAGATCGAGCCCACAGTGTCCATGAACCGGCCGACGTGCTCGCCCATCCCAACGCTGTCCTTTTCCTTTTTTTTTTCGATGTTTTTTGTGGGGTTGGTTAGATCCGTGTGAGGGCGATGCGTGTTTTATACATGGTTTTTGGTGGAAAGTGGAATTGACGAGTTGGGAGTTGGGACTTGTGGTAGTGGGACGCGGTATAGCCTTTGGGGCTAAGCAAATGAAGGAAGCAGTTAGCCAAGTTCCCCAGTATTCAGATTTCGATTCCTTCTCGCTGCAAACATCTAAAAGAAAACTGAATTGCAGAAATCCTATTTGTCTCCCTCGTGGTTTATATCGTTTTTTAACCTCTAGTACATTTTCTAAATTAGTAAAAAATATACACGGTGCACTTGTATATTGGAAAAAGGACGAACGGTGCATATACTCTTAATTGTGGCCAAATAAGTTTTGCAAGAAAAAAATGTTAATGTACACATTATAGAAAAGGATTTTGTAGACCATTCATTTTCAATCTAGTGGTGCTAGAGATCGATTATTAAGTTCCTTTGAACTATACAAAATCATCTAAATAATTCTTTGGTGTGGTTTCAGAGATGATTTTGCTCACACT